>VZTG01002166.1:1217172-1298734 GCA_013397845.1 Melanocharis versteri | reverse complement strand
CCGCCCGCGCCCCGCCCGCGCCGCCGTTCCCATAGCGACCGCGGGAAGCCCGTTCGGTCCAGGGCCGTGAGCTCCGCCTGGGCATCCCACCGGCACCGGCACCGGCACCGGCACCGGCACGGCGTCAGACCCCGCGGGAACTCACTGCTGTAGGTTGAATTTGCACCGACAAATAACGGCGCAGAAACTGGATCTATTCATTCATTTCTCGCCGAGTCCTTCGGGAACAGAACAGAGCAGAACAGAACAGGTCTTCAGCCACAGAAGCCACAAAGGTTTCGCTGGTTTTGGAGGGATGAAGAAGGAGGAGGGCTCTCCACGGGAGTTGGAAGAGCATGATGGTGGAGAAGAGGAGGAAGGTTTTTACAATTGGGGTGGTGGAACACTGGCCCAGATCGCCCAGAGAGGAGGTGGATGTCCCATCCCTGGAAACATTCGAGAGCAGGCTGAACAGTGTTCAGAGCAGCCTGGCCTACCTGAAGTTGTCCCTGCTCATTGCAGGGGGGCTGAACTAGGTAGTCCCAGTCACACACGGCCAGAGTGTCCTCTATGAGCCCACAGTTCCTCACACAGCCTCTTCCCACAGTGCAAAAATGCACAAAACCATCCCCAGTATCATTGCCCAAACCCCACCGAATTCAAGGAGAGCCAGGCTGTGTCGGAGGGTTGCAGAGCTGCAGCCTTGGGTAAGGACAGCACAGGGACAGGTGGCACCACTCAAGGACATGTGCAACCTAAGCATGTGTGTAAAGTCAATCACGTCCCCACTGAAAAGCTTTCACGAATTATGGCCCAAGTTCTGACATCTTGGTTTTTGTGCAGCACTCACACAGGCAGAGGACAGAGGTGTTTCAGGCCACGTGTATGTGTGCAGCACACACATAAACCAAAACAGCCCAGCTAAAAAATTACTGATTAAAAGATGCCTAGTTAAATTAAATTAAATTGTATGAGGATGGAGGTTTAAAGTTTAGTTTATTATTAGATCAAAAAACACAACTGGACTAACAAAGATATTAGAAGCATTTTTCTGCACTAATTATCTGTGGAGGATTACTTGTCTGTCCTGAGCTTCAATGCCAGCCCAGTTCATAGAGGTTTATAGCATTCTGGGTATGCTCTGCTCTAAATGGGATTGTTGAGTTTAAGTAAAAAGTCATTTTACATGAATAAAGACCGTTACATTTTCATACATTAAAACCAATTTCAAAAGTCATCAACTCTGACTAATGCAGAACAAAACTCCCTTGAAAATGCTTAGTTTTCAGGTATATTTTCCAGGTTATATTTTCAATGCAGCGAATTCCTGGAAGTTCTTGTCATGAATCAGAGACACTGATGGCTGGGGAATATCTTTGGGAACATTTCTTTGCAGATATATAAGCCTCACAACTGAAAAATCATTCATCTCTCCCATACCTTATTTAGCAGTTGAAACCAAGGATTCTTTTACTGTTGTACTGACATAACTATAACTTACCAGATCAGTCAGCACTCAGATCATCAGTTGCTTGGTAGCAACGCTCTGGTACCGTAGATGGAGGGAAGATTTATTCAGTGGTACATTATCCAGGACGCTCCATGACAATCAAGTTTCACCATATTGCAATTTCTCATGCATTTGAACAGTGTGTAGTGTAGTGCACTTGGGACTGCTGTTTCTCACCATTTGTGAGATGCTGCCGTGACTCACCTGACCACACCGCTGACACTGCAGATGTTGCCTGGAGAGCATTCATATTTTGGTGTCAAAGTCATGGACCCCTGACAATGGCACTGAGGATGGACTTCTCCAGCCGGTAACTATGATATTGCTGCTGTCTTCTGCATGGGTCCAACCACAAGCAAATAATCTCACTCAATCACTGACAAAAAGCAAATTTAATGTGGTAGGGTTGTATTTGGCCTGCTGTTTTTTGGCTGAGCTGCTAGTTAATATAATGGGGCTCACAGAGGGAACATTGCTTGTTCATAGACTTACAGTCTTGCACAGGACAGTGCCACTTTCAGAGATATTTGCCATATTTATTATTTTTAGTGCTTGTTTTCCCTCAGCAAAACAGTTTTTTAATTCACTGGAAAGATCTTCATGCTATTTGCTTCAAATCCAGTTAGACCACACACAGAGAAGTGCACCATGAGCAAAACCAAGAGAAAGTTCATTCCGCCTGCAGCAGCAGTCTCCAGGCTTTGCAAGGCTGAGGCTCATTTAAGAATAACTGGCAATGTTGCCATGTCTTTTCTAGCACATATCTCTTTCAGTGCCCTGTCCCCTTTCTCCCTCCACATGCTGTGGCTGGGTCGTTGGGTTGTTGGCTGTGCCCAGAAAGGCTTAAACGCTTGGGTTTGATATCTGCGCTGCTGGAGGTGCGCTGTCAGGGACCACTGGCTCACGAGATTAAAACAATCAGCTCAGAAAGGAGTGTCCTGGGTCAGTAAGGGACAGATGCCACTCTGGATGGTGTTCCAGAGCACAGCTGGATGATGGGCATGGTATACAGGTCTTTCTCAGGAAAAGTTAGAACTGTTCAGAGTGGGCTGTACTTTGTCCAGGACTCTCGGATAAACCTGCCATAGAGTTATTTGCAGGGCGAGCTGTGACTAAAGTTAACAGCCTTTCTATTGTCACCTTCTACAAGCTCCTGAGTGACAGGCCCCTTACTGTATCTGAGTAGGCTCTGATGCTGGCTTTTTTCTCTCCTTCCCTTTTTTAGGAGATGATAGCTATGGTTTATTAAAACCTAGAATCCTGAAGCAATAGAGAAGAGAATCACAGGGTGTTACAATGCCCGGAGTGGGAAAAGATTGCTTAAAATTAGTATTAACTAGAGCAAAGGAAGAAATTTAAGGACAGAAAATCAGGCATAAGCAGTGACTTCAGAGAAAAGATTTGTATCATGGCCAAATATTTCTTGTGGATGAGCCCCTGAGGTAAACATTTCAAAAGACTCAGGATAGGAAAGCAATAGAAAATGTTTGCACCACTGTAGGAAGATGGAATGAGTTGCCTACTAGGAGCACTATACATCTAACCTCAGTGGCACCAGGAAATAAAAGCTTACAAATGTTTCTTCTCTGCTGCTTGCACTGCCCACTCAGAGCAGTCAGCTTCCACTGCTGATTCCTCCTGACAGACTGCAGCCAGCAAAGGGAGGCTGGGTCTGCACTGCTGCCTGTGTACTTCTGAGCATCCCTCACCCCCATGCAGTGAGTGCAGTTAGCTGGGCACCTCAAAACCAGTTACACTCATGGAGACCACTCAGAGCACAATAAACAAACACCCTTCCTGCCATGACCTATCCCCTTCTCTCTGAAGCATCCTTTAAGCTGGGGATCCACAGCGAGCACCAGAGGAGATGGTAGAAACCCTGATGATTTTAACTCTGTGCAGCACCAGAAAACCTGAGCTGCAGTTCCCAAACTGCTGTTGCTTTCTTCCTGCCTTTCTGTTCACCACTTAAGAGTCATTTAACAGTAGTGTAGTGGTCTGTTTAATTGCTTATTATCTTATCCGTGCAACTTAATTGAGTAAATGCAAGTTCTGTACTTTTAGCTCTGAGTGAAAATGATGAAGTGTCATGAAATACTCAGCCAAAAAACAGATGTAGTAAGGCAAGCTGAGCAGCAAAAAATACAACACAGATGGTCATGATAAATTAATTGAAGACACAAGGGGGGAGACGCAAAAAAATGCCATGGAGCCTATAAGTAGACAGATGTCAAAAATATCTGTGATTATGCACTTAATTGCACTCTCTGATTGCTTGATTCCTAACGTACACTGTTAACAAACAATAATCTCCAAAGGACATTGCCAAGGTTGTTGGCTTTTAAAATGACCACATCTCAAATGCTGACACAGTCCGTGATGTCACCTTTGCAGAGGTAATAATTTTTTAAACATTAATTTTCATTATGTGATGGAAATTTCTCTAGTACTAGACATGTAACTACTTTCACCATATTTGAGAGTGTTTTGTCTCTGTCTTACCAAAATATGTGTTATCCAGCTGACAGCAATTGACAGATTTTCATTAGCCCCAAGAGGCTTCAGATTATTTGTCCTTTTTCACTCAAAAGTGAATTTTTCACTGTCCAAAATTCAGTACAACGGGAGTTTTCCATTAAATTCGACCAAGACTTTGTCCATGCTCTGTTTGAGTTTGTTCCATAGTTTACTGAAATCAATGCAGGGGGAGGAGGGATTTAAGTTGATTTGGAAAGGATTTAGAAAAGAAAAGGGGGGGGGGGAGGGTAATGATAATGCTGTCATTTCTCTGAATACAAATATGGAGGGAATCTAATTATTGCTCCATTCAGTGTGTAACCTCATTGTATCACTGAAACTTCACGGGACATGTTGTGCAAGAAACACTAACTTTAACACAAAAGTCCCCTTCAGGAGAGGGCAGTAGGAAGAAAAAAGACAAGGACACCTAAGAAACTGCTTTGGGCATTTGAAACTGAAGGACAAAACAGTAGTAAGATTCTCTGGAGGCAAGAACTGAATACTCAACGAGTCCCAGTAGGATCACACTGTTTGTGTAGAGGGTCCCAAAGAAAGCCAACTCCTCCCACTCCGAGAAAGACAGAGCTCTGGAGTATGCCTGTATTCCTCCTTGGGTCTAACAGATCCTTCTTTTAAACACTTAGGAAAAGATGCGGGGTACAAAATCTCCGTGTCATTACACCCTGAAACCTTAAAGCCTACATTCCACAGTTAGGGAAATAGGATCGGCCCCTTCTCATTGCCAACAACTGCTTAAGAACTTAAGAATGAAAGTTTCTGAAACGGTGGTTTCAGAGAGGGGCACCCTGTGGCATTTGAATTAAGCCCACGTTTTCTGGGATATCATTTATATCCACGGGCTCTTTCCAGGGTCACCCACACAGCACATGGGAAGCACTTCCATCTAAGTGAGTTTTAACCCAGCATTTGGGGTGCCCCTTGCACTGCTCCACTGACCTGCTCAGCACTCTGACACCGGCCATAAGCCTCAAATGCCTCTTGGCACAGCTGGGAGCAAAAGCTGGCATACTGCAATCCTCACACTGGCTTGGCCCTGGGGAGGATTCTCCCTTTGGCGAAGCTGTTTCCTGCTTTCCGTCTGCTTTCTCCTCTTGAGCCTGCACGGAGGGATCTGCTGCTGCAGAAGCTGCAAGAGACACTCCGGCTCAGGTGGGCTGGGAAAGCAGAAGGCAGGCACAACAATTTACCCTTTCCTGCACACAGTGTTTTGGACAGGCTGAGTGAGTGTGTTGCCCCAGCTGCCTCCTGAGTTCCTATCTAAAGCCTGGAGAGCCTGAGTGTTGCAGGGACAAGGGGGCACTTTAGTTGCTCTCTGTGGGTCACGAACAAGCCATTAAAAAGGCATCACAAGGGGAAGGTAGGGAAACCCCAGCATGAGTTTGTTTTTCTAGATTTTATCAAACTTGCTCTCTTTAAAATGTGAATTCTTAAGGTAAATCTTAAATGCCTTGAACAGAATTCCTTCAGTTAAACGCCCATTTTCCAAAAGATATGTAGCATTACCCACGCACAGACACATATTTCTTTCAGTGTGGGAGGTCAACATTCAAAACTCTAATCCCAAAAATGCTGAGACTTATTCTAACTCTAGAGCCTGTAATTTTTTATCTATTCAGTTAAATTATTTAAATTCCATTTAAATCCAACCAAACGACTGCCTTTTCCTGAAGGCAGGCCCCAGGCCACCACACTCATTCATTCCCTGGCATTACACTGGGACTATCAGCAGTTGAGGACAGGGGAGCTTCACTGGCGAAGGTGTTAAAAGCAGTGCTTTAGCAAGAGCACGGTTAGGTCTCTTCAGCAGACGGTGATCTACAGAAGCAGATGTGTCTAGTAGATTGTATTCACAACATGTAGAGAGTCTGTTCAACCAGTCCTGAGGTTGTAGAACCTCACTGGAGCACGGTCCTGCACACCACTGGAAGGTAAAGCTCCATACCTGGCATGAGGCAGCAGATGCAGGAGATCACACAGAGGCTGTTCTCTGCACCAAGAGAGCTATCCAGACATATCTGAAATAACTCAGGCTCAGCCTAGATGAGATGTTCTGATACGATGCTTATCTGACACCCCACCCTTCTGTATGACAGGAATTGTTTTGGGCCTGCCAATGGAATGTTCTACAACTTAACTCAAAATACTAATTACTTGACAGGCTAGTGCTCACTTTCCTATCATTGTAGCTGTCTGTTTTCTGTTGTGATTCTAAATAGTTAAGCAAGCTGTATACTGGGAGGCATAATCTGCTGTAATACGCTGTGGTCTGATGCATGCACCTAGATTGGAGTGTTACTTAAGCTTTAATCCCCAAGAAATCAGTGATTACCCACAGGAGACAAATGGAGGGCTGTTTATAGTATAGTTGCTAGACAACAGCGCACCATTGAAAGTATATTTGTCCGAAGATTAACTGCATCTCAGAGGCTGACAACCTTTCCAACCACTTGTTTATGAAAAGTGAAGTTTAAAACATGTAGGTTTTCAAAAGAAAGCAGAGAAACCCAATTATTGCTTGGCATGTTCAGGGACACGGGGAAATGATGAGTGCAGTGCAGAATGTAGAGGAAGAGGCTTCTAAGGCTTAGTCTGAACAGAAGTGAAGGAGCTGCATGATGAATACTCTGCACAGGTCCTTGCCACCCCTCTGCTCACACAAGGTATGCATTTCCCCAGCTTTTATACACCAGTGCCAGGTAGCTGCGTTAAAGCCTTTCATTCCCTGCCTCCCTCAGAGAGTAAAACCAAAAATAATAAAGAAATTACAGAAAGCGTACCATTAAATCCACCTCTTTTTCTCCTGTTTCCTCTCCTGAGTGTTACAGCAACTACCTTTGTTCCTTTTGGAAAGGAGGGATATGTAAATGGAGCAGAGCTGGGCTGCACTTACTGAGATCTATTTGGCAATGTTCAAATGCAAACTGCATGGATAATGTCCAATTTAAATGGTGTTTCCTTATTTACTGCAGTGCTGTCACACTTAGTTTTGCCTATTCCAATAGTTTTGCCTCTTCTTACAGTTTTTTTTTGCCGTCTCTTTGGCCACACTGTTTTTACCTTCTTCTCAATACAGCAAATGAAGAAAGGAAGGAATATGTGGGCAGGGGAGGGGGTCCTTTGTGTGGAAGAAGCAGAGGGACAAGAAATCCGACAGAGGCTCAGAAAAGCAAGATTTTCCTGACCTGTCATTTCAAATACTGTTTTCATTTTTTAAGAATCAAGTGCCTGGATTATATAGACTTTACAATATATGGCCTCTGTGTTACCTGACAACTTTCTGAATTAAACTGGGGGTTTTTGCAGAGAGATATCTGTTCAAAATGTACACGAATTCTTAAAAATCTAATCCTCTTAAATTATTTTCTCAAAGCAGCAGTGTGAGCAGGGCCACCGCACCAGTGCTCCCCCTCCACAGCTCGGATCATTGGCTGACCCAAACACGGGGAAAGAACTTTGCTGAAGAAGCTGCAAGGCAGATGTGGCTGGTGCTGCAGGGGCTGGGAGGTCACCTCAGCCACCATCAGTGTTGGGACAGCACGAAGCACATGACGGCCTTCCCTGACAGTTCTTCATGTATTCTATTCCTAAACCCACGGCGGCAGGGATCCTGTGGCCTCCCTTGGCTACTAGCTACAAGCTTCATGGTAACGTTTTTCTTCCCATCTAGCAAAAGTTCTCCTTCACACAGATTAGCCTAATTTGCCCTCATCTTGTAGCAAGTAGATGGGGAGAACAGCTGCCACAGTAGAATGGCTGTGACTTGCATTTATCCCACGACCTGCTGTGACCCCTGGTTCTTATTTTGCAGTACTTGTGCCACTTGTGTAGTTGTACATTCCTAAATATATAATTTCACCTTCATCATCACTGAATTTCATTTTGGGCCATATTCCCTGTTAGTCCAAATCATCTTTAACTCAGGCCCTCACTGCAGGTGAGTCCTTCAGTCCTTTCAGGCAAGAAGGTCACAGCAAAATTATATAAATACATTCTCCAGTTAGCACCACTGGACATAATAGTAAAAATATCCAGTAGAGACAGGCTCACAGCACATCCCTGTGAGACCTTATTTGAAATTACCTCTTACACTGAGATAAAGGAACCGGAGAGAGCTCAGAGAGTGGTTTTTCAACAAACATTTCTTTGTTATAGTGTTTCATCTACACCACAGGGTCCCTAGTGCATCATTAACTTCTAAATTGTTGCACAGAAGTCTGTGTAGCTGAGAGCAGGATCTGGCCTGCACATTAGTAAGATTTGCTGTTCTGGTCTGTTTCAAAGCCATCAAGATGAAGACTCTCTATTCTTAGCTTGAGTAGTGGCATTAATGCACAGCACTGCAAGAAAAGCAGAGAAATACGGTCCCCTAAGTGCTACCTTTTTGTGGGACAAAGGCAGTAAGGGCCAACCACAGCCCCCAGGACACCCATTTAGACATATATACACAGAGCCTCCAAAGTACTTGACACACATCCTCCCAGGCTGAAGCTAGAACTTGTTTGCAAATTCAGAGGCAGATTTAAACCTGGGCTGTTTGCATGAATTTGAAGGGACGAAAGAGAAACAATATGGTCTTCATTAAAGATACCCTCCCAGAAGATGTGCCAGGAAAATTGCATCCATTGTACCAGAGCATTTTGTTTATTTTCTGTGAATAGTGTCACAAAATGAAGATTCAGAATATGCAGGCTCAGTTTTGTGAGGAATTTTGGTCCTTTTTTCCCTTACCTAGCAGAAAACCCCAGAACGTGAGGGATTTCGGTACCTTATGCCCAGTGTGGAAAATACCAGTTTAATAAATGGGATTATTTGTCCAAATAAAGGGACGGAAGCTGCTGGAAAAGTGAGCACTGGGTGATCAGGCAGCTCTGTGAGCAAGAGCCAAAGCAGTGTAGAGAGAAAATGTAGAAGCAAGAAGATATTTTCTTATGCAAAAGCTGTCCACCCCCTTATATCAAGAAACAACAAGCCATTCCTTCATGGAAATGAGCAAAAAAATACTGAACATCTCTGTTCAACATCGCTTTCAATTAATTCTCCCTAAAAAGATAGTCTCTGTCCTATCATACTCACTTGGTGTCTCCATGGACTTAGAGAGGAAGAAGACTTGAAGTGCATCAAGTGAGTACTGTTGCTGCTCCAGTCTCTGAGAGGATCACTCTCTTCACTCCCCAGTTCCAGCGTTTGTAGTCAAGAGAGAAAAGCCACACATGGAGATGGGCAGGTGACTGAGCCACATTCCAGAGCCAGGGATGGAGGTCCTTTGTGGCAGTGGGGACAGCTTCTCCCATGGCTCTGCCTCTTTGGAGGTGGATGCTGCAGCTCTGCTTACCCAGGGCTGACAGCCTGCAAGTGGTGCTGGTGCTAAAACACACCAGTTACTTTCTCAGCCCGTGTCTGGAAGTGAACATGGAAAGGAATAGGTTAAAAATGGAAACCTCCTTTCTTTCCTGAGTACTGCTGTTACTGGGTAATGGTCTTGGTGTCTGCTCAAAGCTTGCCTACGGGGAGGAAGAGACTGTCATTTGAGAGCACCTGCTGCAAGGACATTCTCATTCTGCTCTGAGACTGCTTTTTCCCAATTATTCCAAATAACATATTCCATAAGTTTCAATGCTGTCTTATTTCTTTCATGCAGTCAAGCCTCAAGTGTCAGCAGAAGGCAAAACAGAAACCTGATGGACCAGGCTACTCTCCTGAAGAGGGAAGGCCGCAGGCACTGCCCTCTCTGAGGACCTGTTTTAGAAGCAGGTAGCAGAAGTAGACAGATTCCCCTGGAAAAATTACTGACAAAAAGTCAAATGCAAAACAAATAACCTGTTCCACTTTCATCTACTTATTGCTAAAGCAAAATCACTTGTCAGCAACGGGGACATAAACACACAGTATGTTGTCATGGCCTGGCAGCTTGTACCATCTTCATTTTGTGAGCACAGCCCAGCACAGATTTCTGCAGGCTGCGACCAGCTTTCTCTGACAGTCTGAGTGCTTCTGACAGGGAAGTGCACACACAGCCCTAATTCTAGTGGGAAATGTAACTTCTGGAGTGAGATACTAGTGGCAGAGAGCCTATGACGTTCAAAGCAGAGAGTCTGACTGCCATCTTATCTTTCCCTCCAGCCTCTGGATGTCTCTGGTTCCTCCTCAAAGCTCAGCCCTACATCCTCATATGAAATGTGGTGTAGAGAGGTCCTGGGACCAGACCCTGGTGCCCAGCAGCAGTGTGGGTCCTGCACAATTGTGAAGCTGCTCCACCTCACAGAGGGCTGCACTGCCCTGTGCAGAAGGAGCAGGTGGGGAAAACCCCTCTTCACATCTTGTTGCTGGTCTGGTGACTGTGGAGGAGCAGACAGGCTAAAGCAAACAGTGCAGCAGCAGTTGGTGCTCTGTTGGGAAAGTGAGAACATGTGTGCACAAGGTAGATTGAGTCCCACTCTAGAAGGCCAAACAGCAGACCTGGTGATTTAATGTTTCAGGTATTTTCCTTTAAATGAAGTGCATTTCTGGCTGCAGGGCAGTAACTATCACCGTGAAGGACTGGATATTCAGTGTCAGGTATACCATCAAGCTATGCTGACCCCACTCTACTCACACCAGCATGGAACCTCACCTATACATCCATCAGAGCAGAACCTGGCTTGGGATGCCTTCGCCCTCTCTTTACTCTCATTTCAGCCCTGTTCTGAGCAAATCCTCTGTGCCTGTCACACACTCAAACTTTAGACTGGAGAAGAGCTCAAAATAGAGGGTCAGATTTTAACCCAGTGCCACATAGCCACAGCCACAGGGAGTTGAGGTCTCTTTTCTGCTGCAAATATTTATCTAGCACATTACTGATGCTTTGGGACATAATGATAGAAGATTAGAATGATTATGATCTCTGCATAAAGTGTCTTGTCATGATTTGTGAAACACAGCTCAGCCAGAATGAACCTGGTCCTGGACCAGCAGCTGAAATGCAACGAAGCTGGAGGGAAGAAACATTAATGTGTTTTCAGTGATAGGGCTACAAGAGGATTAGTTCTGTGATGTCTGAGTCCAGCGTTCCAGAAACTGAACTGGCTTCTGCAGAATAATTCATTATCTCTACTGAAAGGCTTTGCTGAGGATTTGAAAAGGAACAGAGAGAGTGGCCAAAAAATCACACTGGCTCCTGGGGCCTGATCTTTGGCATTGAACTGATGTGCATTGTATGCTAGCAAGAGAAGGCTAGAAGGTGGAGATGGACACCCATGGGCACTATGACACTATAAAAAGTAGCAGGGCCAGCCCAAAAATGGCTGAGGCAACAGTACAAGGGAAACAAGAAAGAAAGATTGAGTTGCAGTAAATGTTTACTGAGCTTATAAGCAGATCTTTCTTTTTCCTCCCTCCATGCCACACTGGTGCTCGACAAAGACAGATATATGTGGTTTGAGTTATGATACCAACTGTAACGAAATCATAACACCATCGAGGAATGCTGTTTTCAGCAGAAACACATCGGTCAACTCTCACAGGGCTTTCAGAATCCTGATTCAGATGGCTTTGTGACAGGGTTTACCTGCACATTTATTATTTAAGATATTTCATAGCTATTAGAGCTATTATTCAGCTCACTGGGTGGTTTATTTATTCTTTATGGAAGCTGTAAGCGGAGAAATGGCCTTCTTTCCAGTGACCGAACAGGTACCATACGGAGAGCTCCTCGCCTGCCATCTGCTCCAGCCTGGTGGGAGGGACCAGCTGCGGAGGCAGCAATCACTCAATTTCCTCTGACACGTAGTCCTTGAGGTCTCTGCTGATTGCCCATAACAGTCCAGTAAGTCTTACTTGCGATGTGCACAGCTATCCAATAAGGAATGGATTACGACCATCTGTCCCATTAACGGCCCAGATTCCTCAGTGGTGATTATGCACTGTAAACGCAGGTAGCTCCTCTGAGGTTAGCACAGCCCTAACAGCTTCTGGCAGCCGAGGACCTGGCCACTTCTCTGAGCCTGCACTTACCACAGGCAGTGCTACAGTGTTCTGCTTGGCTGAGGGCCCTGGCACCCTTCACACGGCCAAATGTGTCGTGACTGCTGGGGCAATGTTTTGGCAGAGGTCAACCAGCGCGCAGCAAGTGACATGTGATGTGAGGGATGACAGCCTGCGCGCAGCTGGTGCCCAGCATGTTGCTCACCTCGTGCCTGAGACATGCCGAGTCCTGGAATCTGTAATGAGTGATTCTTCTTAACGGGGTGAACATATGTGTGTGTGCGCTCCTAGCATGTTTGGGGATGGTTTAATGATGGACATGTCCAGGGAAGGTGGAAGATGCATAAATATTCCATGCACAACCGTTTTGAGAGTTGATTACATACACTGAGCTGTCCTCTCAGGTTTTGGGCTGAAGAATAAGACCTCATGACACTGGTTAAACTGTATTTCAGGCACGACAGGAGTGAGGAGCTATGCTGCAAGAACTGACATACAGCAAGGCACAGAAAAGGGATTAGCCCTTCAGATCAGCGAAAGAAGAAAGAAATTGAAATGACAAAGATAGAGTGCAGTCTCAGAGCTGCAGATTGCACTGCATGGCTGTGGAGCACCTTGTTTTAGAGGAAGCTGAAAGTGATGGAAAGAGCAGGACATCGAGATCTCCTGCTGATCTCTATTACCAGCTCTCACTCCACCTGCCCTGCCAGGCACAAACCTGCAGACACACACCTGGGGCTTTTTAACATATACTTACCAGCCAGCTTGAAGAGGACCAAATGTAAGAGTCACAAAAGTCTGTTCCTAATAACTGTGCAATGAGAAAACTTAAAAAGAGGAATCACTGATCCTGAAGTAAAAGGTGTTCAAGTTATTATAAGATGGTCCAATTTCTTTAAAGTTGAAAATGCTGGTGCTCCTGTAGTTTTACCAGCAGGTTTCAGATTAGGCATCTGCTCAGGCATTGTCTTAAGTGGGTGCACAGGTCACTTCAAAAAAATGGTTGTGGAAAATCAAGCTCTCTTTCCATTCTGCATGCTGGCTGCAAGGAAACCACCGATGCCATTCACTGAGAGCAGGACCAGCCAGAGCTTTTTGAGGCACTGGTAGTGTTGTATTCACAGAATGAACAAGCTGTTATTCTCACTGGAGTGCCACGCTAAACACATGGGCAGATGTGGAGGTGCAAACTGCAGAACGGGGGGATGAGTCACTGCTCACCCCAAAGGCTTGCGATGGGCAAGACCCAGGCACAACAGCTCTGAGCACAGATGAGCTCCAGTGGTAGAAAAGGCATGTTTCATTTCATTCATTCATTCATTCACTCATTCATTCATTCATTCGTAACACCACTGCTTTTGTTTCCTGAGACCCTAGCAGAAATTTTAAGGCTCTCTGAGAAAGTTAAAAACTCTCTTTTCAGGGAGGGGTGTTATTTTCGAAACCCATACCTTTCAACTGCAGTCACTGCAGCCTTTGCAAGGAAAACAGGCTATCAAAGCAAAGAAGAGTCGAGCTCCTTGCACTCCAAGGGAGTTTGGAACCAAGTGTGGGCTGATCTCCACAAGCAGAGGTGAACTGCCAAGAGCACTGAGATTTGTTCCTACGCAGCAACCAGGCAGGGCCCAGGAGTGAGCGAACTTTCCTGATGCAGCTCGGGTTAGAGGTGACAACAACAAAACCAGTCCCAAATCTTGATGATCTCTGCCTACCAGTAGCATATGCCCTCCATATTTCTTAACACAATTGACAGTTTCTACTAAAAAAAAAGCCCACCAAATATTACAAGTCAAAACTGAGCTCCTGTGTAGAGCTGGAGGAAGGGTTTAGCCCTGACCAGTGCTCACTGTCAGCAGCACCAAAGCACACAGCAGCTTTCAGATGAACAGGAATAGCCTGAATATCTAGAGGCAAGGCAGTTTTACTGCAAGGTCATGCACCCCCTGCACCATTGGAAGGCTTTTAGCTATTTGAAAATCACTACTGCTCAATCTGAATGTGGCATCTTTAAGGACAAAGGCATCCCTTTTTCTCATAGCCTGCTTCACTCCCTAGCAAAACCCCTGGTTCACAGTTACCTTCGAGCCTCTAACCAGCTAGTTAACTGCTAGAAACAACTCAGATTTCATCACCAGGCCCCACCTGTGCCTGAACATGCCCATACCAGGTTATAATGTCTTGTCCTCGAGCACTGCTCTGGCAGATGCTGGTGTGGTAGCAAACACTGATCAGCTTTGCCTTAGGTCTGTCCTTAGGAATGATCACTGCTGGATTATGCCTGCTCCAACTAGGCATAGAAATTTGCAGAGGCCTGCTTGGAGGCAGCATTATGGCTGAAACTGGTTTCAGTTGGCACAAGGTTCTTGGCACTAGTGATGTGATGTATAGACATTTCAACCTGTGGAGGAAAAGCGAGGCCAAGCTTTGTTACAAACTTTAGGTGAAATCCTAAAATTAAGATTAAGCAGAATGACTGCCTGAAAAATCAGAGTGACAGCTTGTGGATTGAAGGCATAAAACTGAAAGTCTAAGAGTTTCTATGGGGCAAAGTGCTTCAGGTGGCTTTGGGCATGGCTGTTGTGCCAGCTGACATATGCACAGGGTCTTCCAGCTAAAACTTGAAACAAATTCACCTCTAGACTCTCCTCAGTCTTCTAAAATATTCTCTGTTTGATCCCAACAGCTCAAAGATAAAACTTAGAAGTTCTCAGGACGGAAGGAGCAGAATCTCAGAGGGAGTTTTAGCCAGCCTGCCTGGCCGATTGATCAAAGACACTCCCTGTTCAAACAGATGGAAGGAGAGCAGGTCTCTTCATGATCCAGCAGAGAAAAATTTTCCTCCAGCACAAAAATAGCCCAAACAAACCTGAAAATGTGTATTACAACCTAAATAGCACTGCCTCCCATCTGTTAGATAAGGCATAATCAAAACCTATGATGTCCTGCAAAAACTGACAAGGACTCTTTGCCTGAGACAGAAATCCCAGTATTGTGTTTCTGGAGGGACTCTCACTGGCATGGAGGGGGTGGTCCGGTGTTAGATATGACCTGCACCTTTTGCTTGTCCCAGAGTAAGCTGGCTCCTTCCAGCACGTGCTGAGAACACTGGCCCACGTCTCTCCCATTCTGGCTCTCTCCTGCACATGCCTGGCCTCTTGCCAGGGCTGCTCTTTGTGCCATTTGAGCCAAGCCCAGCTGAATTCCAGCACCAGAGACTTGCTGTGAAGGAGAGGATGTTGCTCTCACTCACATCTGTACTCCTCCCTGGCTCACTCCTGAGGCTCACAGCAGGTTCCCAGTGGCCTCACCAATCTCCCAGCAAAACCTACCTGGCAGCTCCCTGTTTCCCAGCACCAGCAGAAAACAGGCAGCCCCACAGTCATCTCAGTGCACAACGTGGGGGGCTGTGCTGGGCAGGCTGCCAGCCCTGCTAATCCATGCCAGGGCCATGGAGTAACTGTGAGAATCCCTGGCATAGCCAGGAAGGGCTGGATATCTCATGGGGCACAGTTTGGGCATGCAGGCAGGAGAGCATGGCTGTGCTCCTGACAGGATTTGCTACAAGAGGGTCTTTTCAGGGAGGATTAGCAAAACTTGCCCCTGAGTGAGCAGTGAGCAGGACAGCCCTGGCCAGGCAGGGTGTGCTTGAAGGAGATGAGGACTGGACCAGTTTGGGGTTGATCAGTGCTGCTGCTGCTGCTGCTGCTAAAGCTCCAGGCATTTGCAGCAAGGTATTTTAATGGAAGCTAAAAGCTTTGCAGAAGGACAGCTTGAATCTCAAGTGAGCGACAGAAAATTGACAGGCTAATTCTATGTTTCAATTTTAGCAGCATTATTCTGAAGTGTAGGATGGTGGTTAACTGATTTAACCAAGTTTTTACTTCACATAAGAGAGGCAGAACAAAGAGAACTACTATTTTTTTTCTTTCTTTTTGCAATTTTTCATTATAATCAAGCAGCAACATCCATATCTTTAGCTAGATTTCCATATATAAACTGTTAATTGCTAATGAATGTGATTATAAGAATAGTTTTGCTTCAAAACAATACATAGAGCAGTAACTGTGCACTTAGGTTTGTGTAGTAACAATTTTACTTTTAAATTCTGTATGATTTTAGTCACCCTCAGACTGGCCGAACACCCTGGAGTGCAGTCCTTGGAGATGCCCAAAAAGGTAACAAAAGACAAGCCAAGGAGAGAGCAGCTCTCCCTGGGCAGACAGCCTCAAGGGCAGTGCCCAGGGGTGGATTCCTAAGTCAGGCAGGCTGCGCTAGGGAGGGGGTGCAGGCTGTGTTCATCAGCCAGGATGAGTGCAAGAAGGGGGGTCCTCCCCAGATCCCAAGCCCATCCTCTCCACAGAGGGTGGCTGAGCTACTTCATCTCAATCTCAGTGGGCTCCAGCTTGAGGGATAGGGGTGTGCTCACAGCTTTTTTGGAATCATGCCCAGAAGGATCAGGTGCCAGCATCAGTCCCCAGTGGTACGTGAACTTGTGATTAAATGCACAAACGAAACTGCTGATAGGGGTGTGCCTACGTTAGGCTGGAGTGTAGGCTTAGGTTGATACCCAGCTCTGTATGGTGGATATCACAGTGTGATTTACACTGGGAACAGGAATCTTCCAGGTTAGCTGGGGATCCTTTGTCCTTTACCCAAATTATAGCAAAGATGTAGTGTTTGGCAGATGCTGGCAGGATGCAAATCCCCTCTTTCCTCTCCAGCTGTCTCTTGGCAGGGATAGGGTGGATGCAGAAGGCAAGCCTGCACAGCCCTTTCAGCCGCTCCTTTCCTGGGAAAGCCCGAGAGCCCACGTGGCTCAAAGGTGCTCCTCTCCCATTATCGCTTCGTTCCATCCCATCAGGGTCTCTGCAGAAATGCACGCACTCGTGGCACATCTCCGCTGCTGTAATTTCTCTTTGCCGGGCTCGCAGCTTGGCTCCCGCCGTGCTCCTGCTTTGGCAGAAGGGACCAGCGTGTCACATCGCCTCATGCTCCACCCCGGCCCCAGCTGCGAGCCCAGCAGCGCTCCTGTGACGCGCAGCTGGCACTGGCGGCTTTCCACGCCTGCAGCCGGCACTCACTCAGTGCTCACAGCTGCCAGGTTCCCACCAAGGGGTCTCAGATCAGCAGGAGAACGAACCGTGATGCCCTGAACTCTGCTGGAAGATGTCTCCTTGCCTTTGCTCAGCCACCTGAGATATGGTGACAGCTTTCCTGATAACATTTCAGAACTCTGATAATCAATAATGTTTATGGGGTTCACCAGTTCTTTGTTTTCCTCTCCTCCAAAAGTTCGATCTCCCTCCTTACAGAGAACGTAATTTTTAGGATGTTGTTCAACAACATTTATTCTTTCACAGCAGCAAAATCCTTATTAGTGAGCCAATGAGCAATGATTATTACCCTGACTACCAAAGGGCTTGGTGTTTGCACTTCTTTTCCTTGCTGATCACCCAGTCCTGCGTGCTAATCCAAACAAGACCTTTACTATCAACATGAGCAAACCAACGTTGTGTAGGCTAATCTGGGCAGGAACATCATCTGCTTAATTACGTGAGGTGGGAAGGGTCAGACTCTGACCCAAGCTATGATAAGTATAAGCTGTCTACACTCTAAATTGCCTCAGAGCTCATGAGAATCCAGTCTGACTCACATCTCCAAAGGTAAGTTTTATGGTACAGTCAGGAGACAGGGTGACATGCCATGGCCAGCCTTCTCTAGCTGCTGCCCTTCATTTATCTTCTTTTCTGCTTGGTCTGAGATACCTCCTCAGTGGCAAACACTCTGAGGTGCACCATTTCTGCCCCAAAAGAGCACTGCTATTTCTATTCCACTGGAGCATAAGCAGTAATGGCACTCAAGTGGGGGAGAAGAAACCACCGAAGGGTGTCTCTACTTCTCAAAGAACCTCCAAGAAGTTTCTTCCCTCTTTTTCTGAGTTTTGCCTTTAAAGTTTTCCCTCAAGTCTGCCAAGCAGCTTCTCCTGATGCTGTAAGGTCCATATACCCCCCACGCTGTAGTCCTCAGCTGTTGTGGTGCGTCAGTAGCTCTGGGGATTGGTCCAGTCTCACAAGGCAAAACTGACACAGAAATCCACACAGGCAAAGAGAAAAAGTGATCTTAGAACAGTGGCTGATTTTTTTAAAGTAATTTTTTCAATAGGCTGAGCCTGCATTCAATCACCAAAAGCAGGTCATTCTGGGTGAAGGGCACGGACAGGGAATATGCATTTACTGAGCTCCCTCATGGCAACAGACTAAAAACCCTCTCCCACTGCTGCTTTGCCTCGAAGGGTGTGGTGAACAGGAAACAAACCCAGCCTTCCTTGATCCTCCAATCTCCAGTAATCCAGCCCGCTGGCCTCCTGCAGCAATTTTCTCTATAGCCCACGGTGCAGAGTGTGCCCTCATTGCCCTGGGCCTGCTTAACCCGGCTCTACCTTCATTTGCGCTAGCAGCAGCATTACATAAATGACTTACTCCCTAATGATGACTCTCTTAAGTAAGCAAATGGGATGACATCACCCACCAGCGACACACCAGCTGCCCAGGGAGGGAGGGAAGGGGTGAGCCCTGTCTGCGTGGGTGTGCACGCACAGACCGCTTGAGCCGTGGCTGCGTGGCAGAACCCAATCCTCCCAGGAATGGAGAAAGGATCAGCAATAATTCAGGCCTGGAAGGCACCTCAGGGGATCTCTGCCCACCCTCCTGCCCACAGTAGGGTCAGCAATGAGGGCAGACCAGGTTGCTCAGTGCTTTCTACATCTGAGCCTTGAAAACTTCTGAGGATGCAGCAAACAGCTTCTCTGCGCAACCTGTTCCAAGGTTCAGCTGTCCTCACTGTGAAACATTGCTTCTTTGTGTCCAGTCTGACTTCTTTTTACAACTTAAGGCCACTTTGCCAATTGTAAAGGTGGTTTTAAATACCCCTACATACAAAAATATCATGTAGATGCATTCAAATCAATCCACATCTCTGCCCACACCTTTGTTCATAGCAGCCCAAGCCTTCTCCAGCCTTTAATAAACTTGTTATGCAATATTTGTTGTACACAGCATCATTTAATTTGTCTGTGGGAGTGCAGAAATTGGTTCATCTCCTAAATACCTCAAGCAAGCAGGACTATAGACACGAAGGCAGCTAAAACGACTGCATAGCTTATGTTTTGTCCAGATGCTGCATTATTCCTGCATACTACAGAAACCTACTGTTCACGAATTGCTCACAGCCTCCCTCCAGGCAGGAGGATCCCTGCCAGGTAGGTGTTCACCTCCAGAAAGTTCCTTCCTGCCCAGCTCAGCCTTCTCTACGAGATCAGATGGTCCCATGCTTGGGGCAGCCCTTGTCCAGCCCAAGCTGGCTGGGGACAGAGACCACGCAAAGACTCCTGCGTGCTGGGGGTCTGGCACTGGCCCCAGGCTGTGCCTGGTGAGGAAGATTTTCAACTCCCCCAAAATCATTATCACCCCACAGGACTCTACACAGCAGCACCTAATATTGCTCCTCCCAAAAGAGGGGTCGGTAGGATCTGGTGTGAGTTGCTGCAAAGGTCACAAAAGGAAATCACATCCACCTGCCACATTCAGAAGCCATCTATCAATCTGACAGCTGGTGAAGAGGAGGGAGTGAAGAAAGGCACCGGCAAGCTCCAAAAGAAGTGGTGCTTGTTAATACCCACCTTTGGGAAGGGAACTTTGCTTGAGATGGTTTGGTCGTATAATGCACAACCAGAACAGTGCCAGCTCACATCTCTGGGCCCAGAAGTCTCCAAAACTAAATCAGATTAGAACGAACCTAACAACTCTCAGGTCCCACCATTATGCACAGACCAGTTCTGCATTAGAGACGTGGTGGATGCGAGTATTTCCACCTGCACTTAGACAGTTATTTCCAACACCAAAATCAAGAAATATATCAAAATCCACTAATACCCTCTCCCTGCACTTAAAATGTGCTTTCAAAATTGCCAGCTTTAACATAAAATCAGGTTCAAGATATTTTAATTTCTCTTCTGAATTTGAGCCTCTTGGGTGTGCTCCAATTATGTTGTGAGGCTTCTTTCTAGAAAGATGAGTGCCAGAATTGATTTTTTTTTTTAAATCCAAAAGCAAGACTGTCACAGAATTCTGTAATTCCATGAAGGCACTCAGGGAGAACGAAAAAACCATGAGACCTTGCACAGATGCAATGATAGCAGACTGTATCACTGCAGCTCATATCACCCACACTGAGACACCTGTATCTGGGGGGGAACCCTGAAAACTGAGGAACACCTCTAAAAGGTAAAAAACTAGTGAATAATGTAAGAAGCTTAAGGAAGGGAGGAGGTTGGCTCCTCATGTGTTTTGCTCCCTTCCCTGCCTGAGGGACTGTTGTTGGCCACGACACCACCCAACACAAACAGCAGCAGCAGGTTGACTGCCCACCACCCCAGCCCCGCTGGGTGTTAGTGCTTACAAAGTGCTTTGAACACACGCCAGAACAATTGTGCACAGAAATACAAACAGCACAGGGGTGCTGGAGATTAAGTATGCCTAGGGAATAAGGGGCTTTTCCTTCCAAAACTACCCTGAGTTTTCTCGGGGGGCAGGTCCCTGCAGAGACACTGTTGTTCAGTGCATATCCTGCTGTATGAAAATCTTGCCTGGCATCTCATATTAGATCTGGTAACTTGTTCAAACTGGAGGAGAAAATGGATTTCTGTAGTAAATTTCAGGCATCATAAAGAAACATATGAAATTTTAGGTTCTTTAATTATCAAAGCAAATTCGAAGCCAGAGGAAGCAGAGACAGCTATTAAAATCTGTTCAAAGGATAATTAAGTTAAGATTGCTTGAAAATGTAACATGGTTAAATGCTGCCCTTTGTGCCTTGTGAGAGCAAGGTTACTGGCTCAGATACGTCTGTTTGTTAGGAAGAAAGACTCATCTGCAGCAACTCTGCTCCACAGGCTTCTGGCAGGGAGAAATTGGCTCTCCTCAGTGAGTGGGTTAATACCACGCTCACAGAGATTGTTGGGGGATTGAGAGACCTCCCTTCTCCCTACGGCTAGATTCCTGAACAGAGCTCCCCAAATCTACAGCCTGCAGAACACTTCTTCAAAGTAAAATGGATGGAAAAGTGTGTTCAGCCTGGGGGTTGCAGAAATCAGCCTCTCCCTACCCAAAGAAGAGGATCCAGCATATGCCAAAAATATCACTAACTGCCCCGGAGAACTTTCTAGTAGTGCAGAAGTCCCATCTGTAACCAAAAAGTTGTGATGTCCGGTGTCAATAATTACCAGCAGGCAACCCGAGGAACGCCAGATGTGTCTCCATCAGGAGCAGAGCCAGGCCCGAGCTTTCCAGCACCTCCCGCTCCGGAAAGGTGCAGCGGGCTGGCGAGGCGGCAGCATATGGAGGGCAGCCAGCTGGGAGCTGCTCCAAAGCCGGCGCCCAGACAGAGGTGAAAATCAATAACGCTGCCAATAAATCAAAGCGCAACCGCTGGCACACAGCCCGGCTTTGCCCCGGCCCCGGGTTAGCCACTTCTGGCTGCTCTCGCCTCCTGGGGCTGGGCCTCGCAGCGAGCGGCACCGCTGCCGGCTCCTGCAGCCAGCGCCCGGCCGGGACGGGGGGCTGCTCCCGGCTCCGCTTCTGCCCGCGGCCGCGCTCAGCCCCCGGCTGCGCCCCTTCCCGGGAGCTCTCCCGGCTCATCCGCGGGATTTGCGGGGGTGCGGGGCGGGGGAGGGAAGGGAAGGGGGCCAGGCGGCTCACCCCGGGAGGGAAGGGGTCGGGCGGCTCCCGGGGCTGCAGCCCGGCCGCCGGGCCGGCAGTGACACCGCGCGGCGGGCACCGGCACCGGCACAGCGGGGACACGGCGCGGCGAGCGCCTGCCCCGCCGGGGGCCGTGGTCTCGGCTCTTGGCACAGGGCTCTGCGTGCCCCCATCCTCCGCTGGGGAATGAGCCTTCTCCGCCCTCTCCTTCTGGATACACACGCACGTACCTATATATAAATGTATATATATAGCTGCAGCCCACCTCCCTCCTCCTCGACTCAAAGCCTGTAAGGCTGTCGTGTCTTGCCTCCACGTCCCGCATGCCCATTCCCACCGGTGGGGCGGCAGAGGTGCCAGCAAACCGTCCCGGCTCCGCGACACCCTCCAGGAAGCAGCAGCCTTATCTGTAATCAAACTTACCCCGCTTTCTCCCAACCTCCGTCCCTTACACCATCCCCATTTGGCTCGCCCTCCCAGGATGTTTTAAATGAGATTCTGATTTCTTCAGGCCAGGGATGATCTTTTATCATGTCTGGTACAACCCTTCCCGCGCTGGGGTGCAGGCAGCATGGGACCTGCAGGCATAATTACAGTCCTGATAATGAGTACCAGTCACGTTGTTTGTCTCCCCGCTCAGGCTGCCACGCTGTGCTGTAATCAAAGTTGCTGATTGTTTTTAAAAGGCAGGTGTGTACTTTGGGCCTGACGCAAGGCTGTCCTACATTCTGCTCTGGGTCACGTCGGGATCTTTGGATTCAATACTGAAGGGCTGTGGTAATCCTCCAGACTGCAGGGCTCTGGCTCCCTGCCTTCCCTGAAAGACCTGAGACCCCCTGCACTCAACACAGCCTGTGGGCACGATGCTCAGCCAGGGGACACACCTGCTTGTTTGTCTGCTGCGAAGGAGTGGTGAGCTGGTGCTGTCCCCTCATTCCACTTTGTGAACCGCAGCACTTCTGAAGGCTGCCAGCCCCGTGATGCCCGGCACAACGGATGTGCTGGGTACATTTCTCCTAATTTTCCCGTTAATAAGCACGTGGTAAGTGCTGGTGCTGGACGGTGCTGTAGTGCTAGCACCACGGACTCCTCTGAGGAGACATGGCAGGACAAGAAGACTCCTCACTGCCCCTCGGATTAGCACATGTCAAGTCAAGCTGGTCACTCCAGCTGTGCAGATCAGTACAGAAGAGACACATCAGCACATCCTGAAATGCCAATTTGCGGCTGCGGCTCCCTCTGTGTGGCCAGCCTGCCCCGTGGGAGCCGCACACCAGGGCTGCCAATGTCTCTGAGGAGAACACCAGTTCTTGCAGACGCTGCCAGCACACGATGCTGCTGTGGAGCTGCACCGCAGACACAAACTTCTGCAGAGATCACATCCCTGGTTTTCCCCAGAGTGACCTGGTTAAAGGGCAAGTCTTTGGCTTTAGGGAGACAACCAGAATTGTCACTGCCAGATCTGTGATGTGGCAGATCACTTGGGGAAGGCTTGGGAATGCACTGAGACCCTGGAGAATAGCCTTCCTTCCAGATGCTACTGTTCTGAGGCTGACAGGGCCATGTATCTCTGTGCCCAAGACCCCTTGGCATGTGTTGCCAGGACCCATGGGCATGGGCCCTGCAGGTGATTCATCCCCACACGTCCAGAATGAAAACTCAGAGACAAACATGTCTCTTCTTTCTGCTCACCCTGTCCCTCAAATGCTAGCAGTTTCTTCAGGGTCTTCAGGGGCCTCAGATATTCATTTTCAAGCCCCCTCAAAAACATGGCTTGGAAAAATGCAAACCACATCCACACCTGGCATCGGGCAGATGCCCATCTGGATGCTAGAGAGGGCTACAGAAGAGTCTGTTCTCTGAATATCACCAAGATCAGAGAGAACTGGGCCTCTCATCTGCTGAGCAAACAGTTGCATAAATGAAACTGCCTCAGGCTCGCTGGAGTAAACTCACACACCCAGAGTGTCCTGGAGTTCAAGTGTTTTAGAGAAGAAAAGCACGGAAATATCACTGTCTGCTGGAGACAGTTCACTGCTCCACCTTTTTCAGCTCTCCTCTGGCAGGTTGTCATCACGCCTTGCCTATCATACCGCTCTCCTCTGCCCTGCACTCTGGGCAGGTTTCCAGGCTCCAGCTGGGGAATACCGACTTGATTAGATTTGATTCACAAAGGCATTTCACAACATTTGTTCACCTAAACAAAATGAAAGCCTTAGATCTAAGGATATTAATTAAGGGCAGGATAGATCCTTTTGAAGCAAACTACTGGTAATTCACCAAATTTTAAATAGTACACTTTCCTGCCAAAATCCCCTGCTGAGGGAAAGTTCGTATAAGTTCAGCTGCTCAACCCATGACTTCCCGAAATAGGAGGTGACATGTTTTTGACTTTTGGGTCCCTTAAACATAAAGACTCCTGCTCCAATTTCGTCAATTAACCACTCATCAGGTATGCAGGAGGTTTTAGCAGTCTTTTCAGGCCTCAGACAAACAGGATGCCACCAAGGATGAGGAGGATGTCGTGTCTCTTACTCCTTCACCTCTGGTTCTTTTTGCTCGGGCTCCTAATTGATGTGTCCAACATGCACATTAGGAGCAAGAGCAAAAGCCATCACACCTGCAGCAATGTCCAGTTCCCAATAATTTCTGCTCAGGCTGAGCTGGGAGGGAAGAATCCCTGGCCCAGTTCCATGCTGTGGTGTCCGCCATACTCAAAATTCACTTTTTCTCCTCTAGCTGACTTTTCAGTAGCTACGTATAGATGGGCATGAAGTGGTTCCTTCCTGAAGCTAGCAGACTTTGATGACTACTGCTGAGTTTATTATGTGGTTTGCCACCCCATGCTCTCAGTCTGACACCATGTTCCGTTCCACAGCACATCGCTCACCTTGCCCATCCATGAGGCCATAGCTGGAACTGCTGAAAAAACAACAAACAAAGCATGCTGCACGAGGAGAAAACTACTGGTGACATACCAACAGCCTTCCTGCGTGCTGGGGAGGAGAGCAAAGCTGACCTCTTTGGAACCAGGACAGGGGAGCATCATTTGCAAGCCACTGTCTCTCAAGCATCATTTGCAAGCCACTGTCTCTCCCGGTGAAGAGGTCAGCCTCTCTGACCAGCTTAGCCTGAAGCACTCACAGGTGCAGGGGCCAGGCTGGCTTCGGCTCCTGCCCTTCTGGCAGTTTCATCCTGAAAGAAAGCCACTATGGGGACACATTCGGTTTCCTCTCCATAAAACCATTCCAGAAAACTAATCTCTACCAAATGTACTTTTTTCAGAAGCAGCACAAAGCCTGCTCTGTGAATCCCAACAACAAAGTGCTCATTAAAAACTAGCTGTTATGCAGCAATGAAAGTGCTCTTGGGAAATGGGTCTAAAAAAGGGGGTACAGTCAGGAGCAGAACAAGTAATTGATGGAGAAAGGAATTTAGTCAGACACTCCTTCACTAGGATGGAGTTGCTCCAGTCTTACTGCAAAATGCTCTAAGGCAAAGCGAGAGCTGTTCCTGAGCAGAGAAAAACATGCAGGCACATGTTACAGTGGCCTGTGGACACTGCTCACATGATGGAAAGGGCATTTGAGGGCCACATCACAGCTCTCAGGAGAAAGCCATGGTTGAGGTGGACCTCTGTTAAGAGCAGAAGACTGGCCTGAAGCTCAGCACTGTTCCCATCAGCTCCCAGCCTTGCTGAAGGTAGAGGGGTTTCAAGCAGCACCAGATGCAACACAGGACTGTGCCACCGCCCACGCTCAGGCACAATCCTGCACTTCCTCTGGGGAAGCACAGCCCCCAGCCTGCCAGGCAGGTCTGGTGCACCACACTGCAACATGAGACAAGAAAAAACACTTTTGGCCATATCAAAATGAGTCATCCTTTTAACTGGAAATTTAAGCGAAGTGAAGACCATTGTGCAAAACGTTTCCTTGTCAATGAATCAGCTTCTTCCGAGGGGAAAAGCTGAGCCATTTGAAGAACGCTGGCCCGTTATACAGCACAAGCCCTCCTCCAGAGACCTCACAATTAAGGCCTGAGACAAGCTGGAGCAAGCAGACAAAATAAACCCTGAGTTCACAGATACAAATTAAGCAAGGGGAGAAGAAATCTGAGTTTACCACTGGCCTGACCAATGCCAGAAGGGAAGAGTGTGTTGGCCTATTTCAAAATTAGATTTAAAAGAAGAAGAGCTAGTTAATATGAACCAATAAGCCTTGGTAGGCTGAAAAATGATGAAATAGCTCTCTGTGTGTTTCTGCCTTCCCCTTTTATGCATATGTCATGAATAATTAACTGACTCTTTGTCTTCAGCCCTTGATGAATTCTGGGGTGTAGTAACAGGAGTAGCCGATGGTATCTTGACTGTTCTCCCTTCAGACAATACTACACTCTTGCATGTAATCCTATGATGGCACAAAGCAGGTTCTCCTTATCCTCCCAATCAGGTTTCTATCCTGTCTTCTTCCTGTGCGTGTAATTATCTTCTGGAGTCACGTTCATGGAAGCAATAAGCACATACACCACTCAGCAGCACCGTTCAGACTGGCAGAGCTGCTAAGGCTGGGCTGTAATTACATGGTAGAAATCCTTCAGCAGCAGTCAGCAGCCCTGGACAATAACAGCAAGCAAGTAAAACCTTGCAGGCCAGCTTACCCATTTGTTTTTTATTATTTTTGTGGTCATGAGTCATGTGGGAGTACCTAGCAGGTAACATGTCACATACAAGTGTTGGGCTTGGAGACCCACAGAGCAGACAATATCTTTTCTTTGGCTGTAATCTGAGCCACCGTCAAGAAATAAGGTGGGTTATCACTATCCCGGCAGCCATGCCAGTGGCCAGGCACGCAGTGGTGTCCCACCACAACCAGGGGTTAGGGAGTTGCCAAAGCAAACAAAACACAAGACAAGAGGTATGTGAATAAATCTGGTCTACCACCACTGCAGGCAAACACAGTCCATGCTGGGAACAAGCAACAGAGCAGGGGATCTCATCCCACCCAGGGGCAGAATTGTTGTATTCTGCTTTCTAGCAAACCATTCAACAGTCCAAAGCTTGGGAAGTTCTGCAGGACATCTTGCACATGTCCGTGCACCTCCCAGGAGCACCATGAAAGCCACAGTAATCCTGGAAGTGTGACAATATTGGAGGCTGAACTAAATCACACCACTATGTGCAGGTGCCCATATTTCATTCAATGTGGTTGAGGTGGGGGAAGGCAGCCTGGGTGGAACCAGTGTGCACTTCTGGTGTGGACAGCCATCACAGGCTGGCAGAGGGAAGGGAGCTTTCTGGGAAAGGAGACGGAGCATGGCTGGCACAGAGGGCATAGATGGGAGGCCTGGCCCTAGCCAGGGTGAGACAAGCAAGTTTACTTGAGATCTTGGGGGATGATTAAAAAAAATGAAGCACAAAGGTAGGTCTGAAGAGTTGCACGAGCAGTCACAGTGAAGTAGCAGAAACAGGTAGCGCCAGTCTGCATCTCCCTCCCTCTCACCCACACCCCTCATCCTGCCCCAGCTGCTGGCTCCACAGGGCCTGAGTCTCCACAGCTCCCTTCTAGGAAAGGAGGGCTCCCATCCTTTCTCTCTGTCTCCTGCCAGGCTGGGACAGAGGGCTTTGCCTTTCCCATGTGCATGCTCCTGTGGGCCTCGGGAGGCTTGTGGACTGTCCTTGGCTGGCACTGCAAATGGGCAAGGGGCACCCACCCCCTTTGTGGCCCCTTCCTGCAGGAAGCATGTGCAAAAGTGCAGTGGTGAATTTCCCCCCTCTTTCCATCACGTGTTACAAGCCTTCTGTGAAAGCAAATAATTAAAAAACAAATTAACGAGATAAAATTAACTGAGACATGACCTCAGCCTGGCCGCTCGGAGCAAGAGGCAGTGTCTGGACCTGATCGACTGTGGCTACACCTATGCCACAGCATTTTATGGAGTAGTCAGCGAAAAGGCAGGGCCCGTGCTGCATGTTACTAATGTTTTTTGGTGAAAGAACAATACCATATCCCCGATTTTCCATCTTTTTCTTATGGGAAATGTAAGGGTTTGACTGGGAAGTGTTTACCCAGCTACTGGAGAGTACCCAGCTACTGAGAGTGAAATGAGCGTGTTGCAACAAATAAACTGCCCATTTTTTTCCTTCAAAACAAATATAAACACAGTGGGATCAAAATCTGATCTTTTCTTTGGTAGATGCAATGCCTGACTTGTCCCAGCTAAACTAAACACATTTCCCTCCAGCTTTGTCCTTCAGTTTTCAATCATGCCCCCAGCAAGCATGCAATCCCAGAGCAGCATGGAGACAACGCGAGGATCTATCTGGAACAAACACTTCTGTGCAGAGTGACAACAAGCACAAGGCAGGGGATTACTGCGGGCTAGGGAGTGTATCCACCTCAAAAATGCTGTTGACTGCAGATGTATGAGGAAACATGTCACCATTGTAGACAGACGTGTACATAGTGATGTCTGATTCAGATCACTACTAATTACTCTGGCAGGGTACTTGAGGTGCCTTAGAAAGCCAACACCCGCTGATGAGGCGTGATCCTTCCTGGAGTGGTGTTCTGCCACTGATTGCAGCTTGGGTGTTTCAGCTTGTGCTTGTCTTTCCTCCTGAGAAGGGGTTTGCAACTTCTTCTGACCCTGAGCTTCCACAAGGACTGTGTTCACTGCTCTGTCATGAACTTCATGAATGACAACCTTGAAAGCAAGTAAATTATGACAGTTCAGTACTCAGCTATACATAACTGCTCTCGGGGTGTGGGTTTTCACCAACTCTTGCTTGGCAGTAAATTCACTCAGGAACTGAAGGAAAAGTATGATGCAAGCCAGGCCCTCGGTGAGGAAGAGGGAAGATATTAGTTCTGCTCCTCTGTCCATGCAGAGAGGCTCCAAACAAGATAAAGCGAAAAAGAAAAAGGCAAGAAGAAATGATGGATGTGAAATGCAAGAGGGAAATATAGCTAAATATCAGAGGGGTTAAAAAACATCCAGGAAGAGATGTGCACTGGAAGCACCCTATCTCCATGGCCAGGGCTTCCATTCCCAAGTGTGCCACCTCCAGCCCTATAGAGATTCTAACCCGTCACAGGAAACCTGAGACATGTGAGGGCCACTGAGCCAGGGCTCACTCATTTGTTCCCAGGGCACAGTTCATCCTGCCCAGCCACCTCTGTGTGCCAGCCACAGTGAATGAAGAGGTAAATGCCAGCTCTCCTGGACACTCCCGCCGTGACACTAAACCCACGTAGCAAAACCACTGGTTCCTGCAGGACAAGTAGTGCTCAAAAGAGCCAGCGCCTCGGGGAGAAGTATTTAGGCACACTTGTAATTTGATGTTAAATGTTGGAGAGTCCTAGGCAAAGAGCTGGGGAAAGTGGTGTGAAAAGACCGCACTGGTTTTCTAATTGGCATCTTCTTGGCATGGTAGCAACACACATTAGCAATAGCAAAATACCCAGGACAAGACATCCAGCAAAAACGAGGTCAGTGGACAAAACTGAAACCACCTTGCCTCACAATATTAACTGTGCCATGAAAGACACTGACTCAAACCCTAGAAGAGATGAAATATTAGAGGTTGCAGCACACATTTCTCAAGAGCTCCTCTATTGATCCCGCTGCCCAGTTGACGAGCAGCCTTTTTGACAACTTCCAGTTTCACTGGAGTTCCTTTCATTTTCCCCCCTGTGCTGGTGTGAGGCTCCCACATGGCAACATGTGCCATCCAGTGTCCACAGCAGTGCTGACTGCTCTGGCTTCTTCTGCATGGTACTTACGCACCCTTGGCAGAGGCCTATCCCACACAGAAGCTGTGCTTTTCCATCACATTGCTCACTCACTTGTTTTATACTTTTTTTTTTCCCAAAAAGGTAAATGGAATTATTTTGCTCAAATTTTCTTTCTGTTTTGGTTTGGTTTGGTTTTAAATCATCTTAATATTATTTGCAGAAAAGGATTTGCACTTTGGACTGATGAAAGTGGCCATGGGTGAAAGGATACTCTCATTCAAATAATGTACTGAGGTCACACAGCACAAGGAAGTCAATTAAAATATTTTTATCACTATTATGGTAAAGACTCTTGAAAAAATCTCAATATTTTGCAACCTTGCATTTCCTGACGCACGAAGACAAATCTAAGTCCCAGCACTGGGAGTGAAGACCTTTGTTTCTTTGTTCATATGGAAAAAGAAGTAGGAAAGCACATCAAAAGGGCAATACTGGTTGTCTAGGTGCCCTCTGGGAAAATGGCGGGACCGTGCTCCAACAAGAACAATTGAGCAGATACCTGCAGGTGGACTTCAGAGCCGTGACAGAGTTAGGAAACCCACCAATTTGGGTCAGAAAGAAAGGAAAAGCCTTTGGCTGCACCTGAAAATGTGCTCTTGCTGTTTAACAAAGTTGACCCTCACAGGTCCCCAAAAAATCTGAGGTGGACTCTGGCTGTTTCTCTAGAGAAAGTAACGCCACAGGTATACTGCAAACTGAAAAATGAAAGTTAGGAACAGGATGGTTCATTAATGATAAATCATCACGACACTCTTCTTTGCGGAGAAACCAGGAAGTTTCTCTTCTCAGGTGTACCAAGGTCTTCAGGAGGAAATGATTGCATACGCAGTTGCTGAGTCTGTTACCGATAATTATAATCTGTTTTTCCACTGAAGGAAACTCCCTCACTCTTTAGCAGTTCAACTCAGGTGATAGTTTTCAACACTTACATCATCGTCATAAAAAGGAGTGTCCAAAGTCCCGCAGGGACTGGGAGAGGCAAGCAGCGGGCATCAGCTCTGCCTCCTGCCCAGGAACATCAATAGCACCCGGCAGGTGATAAGGAGCATTCAGCCTGGGTAGGGGCAATATTCAAGCAGGCAAAATAAACAGGTCCTGAAGCAAAATAAAACTACTGAGTTTTGAAATAGATTTCTACTTGAAAGAGAAAAGCTAGCATGGAGGAGAAGCTGGGAGAATCAAAAGGGCTGCCAAAGTGGGCTGCCCTTGCAGAGTGAAGAGGGAAACATCATCCCATGCCATGCCATGCCATCCCATCCCATCACTGCTGCTGTTTGGGGGAACTCAGGAACACATATCCGTGGAGCAGGTCCAAAGGAGGAGAGTGACTGGCCCAGGCACCACAAGGATTGAGGGATCCCCAGCGAGGAAGCGTGGGGTGCTCACCCTGTTCCCTGCACCCTCACACACAGCCCTCTGGGTCAGATCAGTACAAGTATTTAGCTGCCTACAAATGCAAATCAGGTGCGACGTGGTGTGGTGTTTCCCAAAGCATTTGCATCTCAGACACCCACATATTCCTAAAACTCTCCCCTTCCGCCTATGCACTCTACATTAGTTTCTTCATTTCTAAAATGGATATGGTAATTACCCGCCTCTCTGGCAGCAGCAGGAGAGCAGATACCTGCTCTGCTGCCGTTACCTCATCGGTGGCAGCACCACATCCCCTTCCCATCCTCTCTCTGCCCCAAGTGCCAGCTGATGCCAGCTACTCCACCAGCGCCTGCAATTGCATCTGTAGGCCTTGGGAGAGGAGAGAAATGCCAGCTCTGAGTCTAGCCCTGTTTAAGATGGTTTTCTGGCATGATGCTTCCTGACCATTACCTCAATATCTTCAGGCTTCTGCCTCGGGGAAACTTCAGACTCCCCAGACTGGCAGCACATCTGATCATTGTGTTTCACACATGCAGCTGCTGGCAGGCACGTGACGGGCACTTGCCAGAAATACCATGGGGTCATGAGCATGCACTGCAGGGAAATGAAATCTGTGTGGGTGCCTTTCAAGGAAACCACAAGTCTTTGGGCACCACAGCAGTCACACAGCTCAGGAGAATCTGTTCCCTGTGTGAATTTTTTGCAGTGTATTTTTCCTGGATTGTCAGCCTTTTGTACTTCCCCTTCATAGCTAAGTCATGTCTTCATCTCTTCTTGGCAGTGCTCATTTCTCACAGTAAGAGAATATCATCAAAACCTAAGAATAACAAACAGAAGTGTATTCTTGCCAATCAGCATAAAGCAATCCCACATTAAATTGACCTGCTGGATAGCGCTTTACATACTCAAACATAAAATTCTGTTTGCCTTTATATAGGAAAGAGGGAAGTGTACGGACAAAGGGGTTTCACTTCAGGAACAGAGAATACCAGAGAGAGTTCACCAATTCAGTTTGCAGGCTGAACTCAGCAATTAAAATATCACAACACAAGTAGGAATCTATGTGCTCAAACAAACACTTCAGCTGATCATCCACCTACTTCAGGTAGGCAATCCATCAGGTCTGGCCACTCTGACACGTTTGAAAACTTGTGCAAATAAAAGCAGTAGGCAGTGCAGTGATTTAGACCTTGAGGCAGGTGCACCAGCTGTGGCAGCAGAGCAACATACCTGACCTAAAAGCTCCCAGGCCAAAGAGAGAGCCGTCAAGACTGAGGTCACAGCGTAGCACATATGGTGGGGTCATGGTGTTAAATTCTGGGTGCTCATGTGCTTCTAAACATCTCAGATTTGACACAAAAGGTACCACCAAAGCAGCAGTGTAGCAAGCAAGAGGATGCAGCTCCCCTTGGCTGAAGTAGATGTGGCTCATTCCGTATAGGATCTCAGGCAGGTGCTGAATGTAGTACACTAAATTAGCAGGAATGCTGCAGCACACTTATTAATGTATCCTATGAGCTGCTGGGCTCACAGAAACTCCAAAGAGCATGGTGGAAACAGACTCTCCTCAGCTGTAGACCTGTTTGCTCAGCCATTACAGCTCTTATTCTTCATCCATGTCAGGCTCATCCTGAAACAGGGAGCAGCATATGGTGGCAGTGCAGTGGTCCTGAGTTTTTCGCCAAAAGTGTAACAAAGAACAGCCCTGGAGTTTTAACTCAGCCCATGGTGCTGCCTCCTGGGTGTCTGCTACCAGTGTTTTTTTCTCATCTGAGCACTCAAAAATTTGTTTGGTTATCTAACCATGCCAAGATGCACAAAACCATGGGAAGATACTAACAGTGGAGAGCTGAGCTGTAGTGATTAGTAAAGATACCAGATCCTTCAGACTTTTATTAGGAAATACAGCAAAGACCTGAGTCACCAGCTGCTCACAGCGTTTGCTGCAGCAGTGGCACTCAGCAGCACCTTGCAACACCTCTGTTGGCTCAGCCACCTGGCCTGCCTGGGAGTTTCGCTACAACCCATGAGAGTTATGTTCCAAATTGTGCTGGAGGGTTGAAAAATTGCCCAAACCACTGTTTCTTGACTAGCACACTGGTTTGTGGAGTATATGCTTCAAATCTCGTGCTGTGTGGATGAATGTCAAGGTACCCAGACCCAGGAGGCATAAGAAGAAGGCCACAAGAGCCTTGGTCATTAAAAGGTCTCAGGGCTTAGCTGCTAGGCAGGATCTTTTTTCCATTTGCACAGTGTCTGAAGCATCCCATATTTGTAAGCTCTTAAATTGCTGTAGTTTTGTCACCTAGGGACTGTCATCCTAGGTCTGATAGGTCTTTCCTTCTGTAGCCTGCCTCCAAAAGGACTCAGCAGTGGGTGCTGATGGAAAGAGGGTGAGAAACAAGGCATGCACTGCCCAGCCCCTCTCTTGGCGGGTCCTCCTTTCCAGAAATTCTTCTTTTTCCTACAAGGTGTTCAAGGCTAGAGAGGCATTTATGCTCACAGATAGCTTATCTCTACAGTTCATCCTCAGTCCTGGGCCCCAGCTGCATGCACTGCCTGCTGGCCAGCAGCAAACCTGGAGGCTCCCTCTGGCAAAACACAACGGGGGGAAAAAAAAGAACATCAGCCCTCAGGACTACGGGGAGACTCAGGTCAAAGGGTCTCCCAGCAGGCAGCCTGCCCACTCCCTGGCAACCCTCTTGCAGCAGAACCCACTTTTCCTTAGCAGGGATTGCCAGCCACACAAGCAGATTTGGGCCAGAGAAGCAGGTGACAGAATTCCTGCTGATTTCAATGAGAAGCAGCAAGCCAAGCTCCAATGCTCCAGATATTCCCACCAGACACCAATGCAGATCTTTTTGAGAGATAGTTCCTGTTGCAGTAGAAGACACAAAGCATTCATCTGTCTTCTGGCATCCAGAGGATTCTCCTTAGAGAGAAAGGACAAGTAAATTCTTTGGTAATTATTTGTGCAGCCTGGTCTTATGCTGCTCACTCCTCTCACAAATGACAACCACAAGCATAGTGGAGGTGGGCTAGGACAGAAGCAAAGCCCTGAGATGGGTCTGGCTCAGCAAATGCTGCCTAGGACTTACCACGAGCCAGAGTTCAACTTCTTCAGCACCCGCCCCTCCACAGTGTTAGCTCCTGTTTTGCTGACAGTTGCAGCTGTGGAGAGCCTTTTGCTGATTCACAGGCTTTGCAAGGGTTATTATTAGCTTATTGAGATGAAATGGCTGTTGATTTGAAGATTTGGTACAAAACCAGGGCAGAGTGACCTGAAACTGTGAGGATTTCATTTTCTTGATGGCAAATGTCAAGCCCATCATGCTTTGCCTGTATGCACATACGAGCTGATGAGGATTAATGCACAAGTAGTGCACTACTGCCACTATTAAAATGGCAGCACCCTCCCCCTGAAGAACAAAGGAGGAAAGAGAGAAATACTTTTGCATGCATCCCTATTCCCCTTATAAACAGGGAGCTAGGACCTGGGAGTGACAGTTCTGGGGGATAAACAAACGGGGCTGATGGTCACTGACATGAGGTGTCCACCTGCTCTGGCTGGCTGTGTTTTACTATGCAATATTGTCTCCTAGCAAAAATTCCCAGTGTCTTTGCCCTCCCTCTTCCACAGCCACCTTAATCCTTCAGAGCAAGAGCTCTCATAGCAGTAGGTGGGAAATGGAGTCAGACGTTTCCTGAATTGTCCTATAAAGTTTCTCTGCTAAAGGGTTCAAGCACCACTGATGCCATGGGAGAAACACAGCAGGAATCGCTACACAATCCCTCCACCACCTCAGCAAAACAGTATAGGAAACCAAAGAGAATAATATGTCCTGTAACAATTTATTTGCATAAATCATCCAATTCCACTTCAGATCGCTTCCTTGGTGCTTAATTAAGCTGATATACTCTCCCTCGGACACATGGGAATAGGATTGGTTATTGTCACAGCTTTGACAGGCTTTCCAGGGCTCCCAACAGGTTCCCACCTGGCTCCCCGGGTGGGTATCAGACGGGAAGGATTGCTTTTAGTAGCAGGTCCTTGGGGAACACTCCTTGACCAGCCACTGCACCAAGAGGTCAAAGCTGAAGTCCCTGCTGGTGTGGCACCCCAGGGTCAGCATTTGGGCCGGTGCTGTTCAGCCCGGGCTGTGCTTGACACACCAGTCCAGCTCTGCAGCCTCCTGCCAGGGGAAACAAGGGCGCTGCAGTGCTCCAGGCGGGCTCGTGCTCAGCTGCATGCATCTGCCTGATGGATTCAGCCTGCAGAGCTACTCACACAGCTCTCCTGAATTTCTGCTCATCTCAGTGAAAGAAGAGGGATCAGCAACAGAGCTGACAGCTGAAGCCAGACCTGTTCAGATCTGCTGCCACCAGTAAGCCTGGTTCAGGAATCTCTAAATTTCCATTTGAACCCACAGAATTATTTTGCGTACAAGAAGGCAGCAGTAACGCACCTAATTTTTTTTCACCCTGGAATACATCATCATTTAAAAGCCTGGAATATTTATTGTTGGCAAAGAGATATTGATTGCTTAGCCACAGGCAGAGTAAAAATCATTGAGGGAAAAAAAAAAAGAACAAGCAACAAAACAAACCAGAAAAATTGCTCCGGTGGCTTCCTGCCATGCTAGCGTGCGATGTGCAGCTTCAGTTTTCACTGCCTTCTAGCATCCCTCTTCCAGGCTTCCAAGGCACAAAAAATGGCCTTTCCCTTTGAATTTATTGGAGAATGGTTTCCAGCAGCTCCCAGGCACTTTATCACCTTCCTGCAGGGGAACATAAAACAGGGCCCTTGTCTCTGCCTGTGCCGTAGGAACAAATAAATAAGGGCAGCTCCCTGCAGCTCCGCCACCGGCTCATCCACGCGCAGGAGTGGCTGCATTGTACCAGCGAGCTCAAGCTGCGGAGTTCAGAGCTAACTCGGCTCTGAACTCCCCACCGCCCCTGGATGTTTGGAGCCAGTTATTTCCTTCTTAGGGTTTGCCCAACAGGAAGGCTGTTCCCCACCCCTAAAAACTGGTTGAAAGCTAATGGTCCATTGTGGCTCTTGGAAAAGATGGATTTCCCTGCTGATGGGGGTTGCCTGCTTTCTTGTAGTGGCGGCGATTCCAGTGCTACTTGGATGCTGCAGTGGGGTGCATGCGGCCGGAGTGGTTTCCTTTCAGCAAATTGCATTTTAATAGCATGAGGGCAATCGCTCTCCCCACTGGGGAGGTGCAGTGGCCCTGTGGCAAGCCTTGCTGTCGCTCCATTTGCCACAAAACCCCTCACGCTGGCTTCCTCTGCGGCCTGCGCTCAGGGGCAGCGGCACCGGCGGCATTGGTGCCTTCTGGGGCAGCTGTGGGGCAGCTCCAGACAGGGACTCACCAGCAGCACAAAGTGGGGCTGATCCTGCAGGCAGTGGCCCGGCCATTCACTGGCATGGGGGCTGGGGTAAAACCTCCTGGGCGAGTGAGCGGTGGTGGAGGGCTCAGGGAATTGCCGTGAGGGCTGGCAAGCCACCGCACTGCTGCTGGCCACGGCCTGCTCCAGCCCCAGCGCGGAGATCCCTGCGCTGCTTCAGGCCCAGGCAGGGTGGTGCCAGACCGCTTTGTGACATAAGTGTGGGGCTGTCCCCCGACCGCCGGCCTGGCCTCTCTAATCTGTCCCCTGGCACCCGTCCGTGGCCATCCCAGCACAGCTGGGCACGAGGACTGCAGCCACGCAAGGTGACTACAGCCATGCACAAAGACTGAGGCCAAGCATGAGGACTGCAGCGGTGCAGCCCCTCCAGAGGCAGCCGCTCCCACAAGCCCGGGCATGGCAGGGAGAGAGACTGAAATGTCAACAAGGTCGTGCTGGCATCGAAGGGAGAGCAACATCCCGGCACAGCCGCGCTCCCGACACGCAGCCGGCCTCTGCTCTTCCCAGCACCCTTTTTGCTGGAGTGAGAAGGACGTAAATTAGCGCCTCCGTGGGATTTTGCCGCCCGCCTCTGGAGATCTGGTAGGCGTTCCTCAAGGTTTTGATTATTCTAATTTTTGCCCGGTTTTAAAGGCAAAAAAATAACATAAGGTGCCACCCATATTTCAAAAAGAAAAAATGTGGACTAACCTGTCAGTTCATTTACAGGGAACAATTTGTTGTGTTCTCATCAAGCCATACTTCTGTTTCTTTTTCAAAAAAAAAAAGTACTGTCTTTTCTCAGCCTAACCTTATTGATTATCCCTTCCCAAAAGCTCTAGATAATTATTTTGTTCAACATTTATCACTTAAAGGGTAATCCATGTGCTAATATGCATAATCCAACAACACAGTTTAATTGCAAGATCTTAGCACTACAGTTGAACTGCATTGTTGGGTTTAATTTCTCTTATTCTTTTACAGGCTCTAATTAGCCCCATGCAAATAACAGACTTTCTAGATGTTAGCAGCTCTGAAAGCCTTTAGCAAAAGCTACTGAGGTCCAAATGTTTTGTTCTACTAAAAACACCGAGAGAACTTGAATGTGTAATTTCACTTACAAAAGTATTTCAAAATGGAAAGTGGTTTGGAGTCAGGGTTTTTTTTAATAACTATTTCAGGAAGTTAAAGCGTTTTGCAAAACAAAAAGTCATCATCCCTCAAGTCTGTCTCTGCAGTGAAACCACCGCCAGCTACTGAAATGTTAGTGCTGGTATTTTCAAAATTTGGGGGTAGGGTGTGGCTTTCTCTTCTTGCCTTAACATCACCGAAAAGGAATAGAAATTGAAAGCACACAAAGTAAACCATCTGCTTACTAAAGACCTGAGCAAGGGCTTTGGGTGCCCCAGTGCCCCAGATCATGTCTGGGCTTTCCAGTCATGCCACACGAGATAGCATCTCTGCTGTAGACATAAGATGTTTTTCCCCAAACAGAATAGTAGCATTTCCAAGACAATCTCAATCCTGTCTAAAGCAAATAAACCTGCTTTAAGGATCCTAAATTCCATGCAAAATCACTTGTCTAAAGTACACAGGGGCTTGGAAGCACTTGGGAGTGCTACTGATGCCTCTGGGCTTTTTAGAAGCATCTAAGCAGCGTGAGAACATGGTTTGTCCTTACATCCTGTGAGACAATGAGATCCACGATACTTTTGTGAATACTTCTGTAGTCTGACAGCAGTCCTGGAGGTGGCTGTGGGCTGGATGTGGTGCTTCCTTGCCCTGAGGGAGGACAATGAGGGAGGACAACTGAGCCATCTGGGACAAGAGGGATTTACTCTCCACTAAACTCCACGGCTCTTGCTTGCACCCGACACACTACGGACTCTGCCTGAGCACTAAGACAACTTCTTTCTTTCAGCCCCTCTGCTTCTCCCTGCGTGAGAAGCTGTGTACCAGGGAAGCACTGGCTGCAAACGGACCGTGGAGGGCTCTCATTTCACCACCTGACACATAAAAGCAAAAAATAAAGAAGTCAGAAACATTATCACCATGGAACTGTTCTGGATGAACTTTGTCTGAGATTACAACCAAACCAGGAGCATTTTCAGCATGGCAGGCATTTTCTTTTGCTTCCAGAAAAGAAAAACATGAGTCAATAGGCTAAAGAAATCTCAGAAACAGGTGGTGAGAGACACTGTATGGAGTTCAGTTTTCGTGCAGTTGCTCTGGTTCTTACATAGGCCTGTTTTAAATGAACCAAAATACCACTCTGTGTTTGTGGTTGATATATATTTACTGCCTTACAAGCGATGGACAGCTACCATAGCTTTGCTCCAGTGATGTTTATTCATTTAATAAGACAGTCTCTTAAATCTCCTCTCTACAACCTTTACAAAAATCAAAGTGAGACCAAATTAAGAAAAAACCACAAAACCCCACCACATTCTTTTGGGCTTGGTTGGAGCTTTTTTTCTGGTTCTTCTGGACACCAAAGAGAACAAAATTAGGAAAATCCTTGAGTCTAACTGCTTCTATATTCCTCCTAATTGACCTGCGCAGGAGTCTGTCTCTACATCACTTTCAAGCTGCTTTAGCTAAATTACTTCAGGATACAAGAGGTTAAAGCATCCTGCTGGGCAGAAATCTTTTACTTTAAAGGTCTAACAGCCTTTCCCTTAATCTGCAGAGTGGAGCTGTGATCATACAACAGCTAAAGTCATGAGCTTGTTAATGCTAAAATGACAGATGTTACAACAACAGGATATTTATTAAGTTTCCCATTACCCTGCTGGGTTGTCAGACCCCAATTTCTTTCTAAGATTGCTTTTTTGTTTTTTAATAACCAAAAGTTAACAGAAGTCCGTTTCCAGCCTTCTAACAAGAAGTCATGTGAAAGGAAAAAAACTAGAAAGAAAACATTTATAAACTCTCCATCTCTGTCTCAGCTTGTCTCCTGTTAAAGAAGGAAGCAGTACTACTAATTCTGTCTGTCTTTCTGCCTCCATGTAATGGTATAGATTTGTTTTAGAGTAGGTATAGTTTTAACCTTTTACCTAAACACTATACAGCATTGCATGAAAAGTCAGAGTCCACGTGATTCCAAAGTCTTGGAGACTTCAGTATCTATTAATTATTTAGTGAAGCACTGCAAACTCTCTCATGGTGGGTGTTTTTCCTCATATTAGGAAGCCATATTAGGAAGCATCCAGCAGCCCTGCCTGGAGGATACCTACTTCTATGGGTGTTCTGTGACAGGAGTTGCTCAGAGCACAGATTACCTGGCCTGCGCACCCCAGCTCATGGCAGTCATGCCCTCACTCCTCCCATGTGCTGTGGCCCTAAAATCGGTGCAGCACAGCCAGGAGCAATCCAGACCTCTCCGAGGAAGACTCTTGGCTTTCCATCCCTCAGGTTGGGCAAGCTTGGGGTGCAATCCAAGAGAGGATGGCTTCTTTCCTTAGCACAGCTATAGTCCTGCTGGATGCTTCTCAAGGTTTCTACAAGCCACCCCCCATCTCTATTTCCGAGATCATCCTTAAACTGAAATTTTAGCTTTTGGGGGAAACTGAAGTCCATATGGACATAAATGAGACCCCTCAGAGAACCATGGCTTCTACAAAGAAATCGGTCACATTTTCGAGTCTCAGCGAGTACTTTGTATTTCTTTAAGCACTATCTAGCAGAGTCTGAGGGATGAAAAGCATGGCAGTGGTCAGAGCCCTGCATGTGCTCTGAACAGAAAGCACTTTTCCTTTGCCAGAGTTCCCAATACTGTACCAAGACAGACTCTTATATTCATAATCTACTTATCAGAGACAAAAAGTGAGATGGAAAACATGCTCTAAGGGGTCCTGTAACAACCATTACCATCCTATTCAATTTACTTAGTAAACATCTTGGACCGACCAAAAAGCACCTCAGTGAAGTTTTGATGAATATTAAGTTTTCCTCCTCTGCATATGAGTGGCACTGTTTGGGGTTAGCCACAGATGCAGAAAGTAAAAAAAAACCCAAACCAAACAAAATGAAAAACCAAACCAAACAAAAAACCCTCACCAAAACCCAAAAGCCCAACTTTTCTTAACAAAGGCTTAAAGTGTTGAGAATTAATCTAGCCTCATCTTCAGCATATTCTTCCACATTTCCAGGTCTTTAATACCCTCCATCCAGCTCATCTTGGTTCAGAGTCTTGCACTCCTACTGAGCACAGGAAAACACAGTGTCACTGGTTCAGCCAGCCAGCATGTGGCCCCTGAAGGCATTGTCACAGAAAGGTACCCTGAAGCCAATTTGTTTAAAACATTCCCCTTCAAAAAGAATCTGTCAGAACAAAGTTCCAGTCAGAACCAAGTTGTTTGGAAAGTAGGATGGTCATATGTGGGTAAAACCCTGTCTCGGTTTGAAAAGACAGGAGTATAATTCTGAAATTGAGGAGCTTTTAGGCAATGATATAAGGAAAAAGAATAACAGTTCTTTATTAATATAAACAACAACAGTACCCACTGACAGAGTCAGGAATACAACCTGGCACCCTGTTCAGGGTGGTTGGTAGCAGTCCAGATGAAAATGGCTCTCTGAAGCGCTGATCGGGTAGAAAGAAATGTCCTGATGGTCCAGTGAAAAGCTCTTGTCCTCTGGATATCCAGGAGCAGGAGCTGGCTGGTGTGTCTCAGAGTCCACCTGATATTCAGGTGGGAATGCTTGGCTCCTCGCCCCTGGTTGGAGCCTCTTACAATGGGATTGAGATGACTCATGAGTCATGTGGTGAGTTCTTAATGGCCCATTAGCAGAGATAATGGGCCCCCGGATAGCAGGAGATAACAGTGTTTTAACAGTTTAACAGTTTAACAGCTGTTTCAACGGTTGTGGAGATGGTAATAGAATAAACCTATTTTTAACCTAGGACAAACCCCCAACACACTCTCACATTATTTAAAAGAAGGATCACATGTACTGGAAGGAGTAGCTGAGTGATGTACAGTCCAGAATTGCTTCTATCATGCTCTCCACTCCTCCCCTGCCATACTTTCACTAGCTGGATAAATCACTGCATAGGACAGGATCTAACCTGGTATTTCTGGAATAAAGTTACCATCACATCACCAGTATCTTGAAGGATTAGCTTTTCAGGATGCTATGTATAGCACAAGCTAAAATGCAACTTAGGAACAGAGACATTTTCTTATGTATCACTAAAGCAGCTTCTTCTTCGTGAAGTTCAAGCAAATATTTTCCCACCCTAATTTATTGCTGTGGTCCCTGTTTCCACAGCACCTTCTACAGCTTCTCAGAGTCCTGCAAAGTGCTGAAGTACTTGTTAGTGGCGAGTAACCTGCTACCAAAATTGTGTGGTTAGCTCCACTTTTTATGAACTGACACTTCCTCTCTTTCTAGCTGATACTAAAGAAAAATAATATGCTACCAAAAATTGGACAGGTTTTTGAAAATGAAGTTTATTCCTATGTTCTGTGGATTAGAAACAAGGACACAGGATAAGTCAATAATTTATGAAATGTTTTATTAGGAGAATTAATTATTTAATTTGAAAATATTCTTAGTAATATTAAAAAGTACTTGAATTTGAACTTTAAAAGCATAGAAATATTTCTGTTACCTAGAGGAACTTTCAAACCTTCATCATCATTGAAATAAGTAAGTTCTATTAAAACATAGCTGGTTTCAGTAGTTGCAGACACACTGCACTGCATTAACCTCAAATTTGCAGTTTAAGGTTAAGGTTTATAGATAAAGGGGAAGGGGAACATCACAGCAGTCCATCCTTGTTTATCTTGTTTAATTTTTGTCCTAGCCCAGACCAATGACTTTTTCTCTCCAAACCACTGTTTCGAAAGGGGAACTCTCATGTTGCATAAGAACCCTCCATATTTGACTTTACCTTAAGTCATTTGGAGAAATACTGCTCTATCAGGATTTCAGCCACTTCCAGCAACAAACCCCCGTGCAAAGACATTATTTTTGCCAAGCTGCAGTCTCTTGCTGAGAAACGCTACTTCTCATATGCTCGAGTGTGAAACAAAGCTGCTGTTACCTGATTTTCTACACCATTTCTGTAGCAGTGAGTTAAGCTTGGTACTCCACACTAACCTTTCCTGATGGAACAGCTGAGGCTGTGCTGGCTACCTTCTGTCTCAGAAAGATTAAGGTCTCAGCTTCAGCTGTGATCCGTTTAAGTATGTTTTTCCATGTCTTTCACTAACTTGGATTTCCATGGACTCCAAGTGTAGGTCTCTCAGTAATGAGCTTTTAAGCACTGCAGAGCTATAGAGGAAAACCAAAGAAAACCATTACCCTCATTAAAGCAGCTGCAGGAGGGGGAAAATATAACCACTCCAAAATCAAAACCCATACACACACACCATTGCTCTTCTTTCTTCATTGACACCATAATTTCATTTGCTCTCTACTAATCAGAGTGACCACCATGGGAGAAGTGACCTGCCTTTTTTTATACTATCAGAGATGAAAGAAGTTTGGCAAAAATCTCATAGATCAGATTTTCTATTCTTAAAGAATAAATCTAAAGGACTCCAGTGTCTGCCCTATTGTTTTTCCATGCCACATTAATTATTGCATGCACATGCAGTAATAGTAACTCAGATAACTCTCTGGGAAGAGGACAGTAAATAAGAGCATCACAGAAGGCTGCTGCAGAAGCTGTAGACTTGAGTATCTCACCAGCTTTCAGTAGAGAAACATTATTTTGACATCACCTTGTTTTTGTAGATACTTTTAGAAAGGGCACACCAAGTGCAGTGGCCTTCGAACTCTGGGTTCAATGGCACCATTTTTTTTAGAGCAGCACACAGTGCTGCAGGGCAGTTGAGCTTAACACTCTCCCCTTAGCTGTGTGGCTAAACTTCTCAGCTTTAAGGGAATGGGAAAAGGGAGGAAAAAAAACCATGCAAGTTTTCAGTAAATGTTACTGAGGTTTTCAATAACACATAGAGCTTGGGTGATGCTCTGGGCTTTTCACATACGGCCCGTGATGTCACACTGCGGCTGTGACGTCAGCGCAGCTCTGACACAGGAGCTCTGCCCACGCAGCTTGACTCAGTATTTAGTTCTGCAGTTTTCCTACTCCTTCAGAAAAAGATAACTGGGACATTACGGTGCCAAGTGTCATTCCACTTCCAAGCTCAAGCATATGTACCAAACACCTCCTTTTTAGCGATAACTTGCCAACTAACTCGTCAGTGTCTCTACCGTGCTGCTGCTGCAGGCAGGGAGGTTTTCAACGAAGTGGAAACACACCTACCAAGGCTGGGTAATAATTCTTGTGATAATTAAACACAATTCTTTCCTTTTTTTCTTTTTGAACAGCAATGTGAAGAGAAAATCACTTCAAACTAGCATGACACAGAAGTCTAAGACCTCTGTCAGAATGCATATTTAGGATTAACTGCTTGAGCCTAGATTTTACCTAGTACTTAAGACCAACCCCTCCTAAAGCACAGCATGCAGAATCAACCCCATCCATTTGGGTGAGAACCTTCCCACATGCCCACAAAAAATGCAAGTGAAAATCATCACCCAAATTTTTCTAATTCACATAATGCCTTTCTCAAGGGAAAACGTGCTTGTCTGCAGCTGACTGGGGGAGAGCCCAAGGCAGCACAGGATAAAACGACGGACTGACTCTCCAGTCAGCGCTGCCTAATGAAAAAATCTTTAGGGTATAGCAATATGTGCAGCATTTATCTGTGGCAGTGTTGTCCACTCTGGAACTAGGGTATGAGCACCCAGCTCAGGTAAACAGCAGTGACCCAGTTACCTGCAGAGACTCCCCGTGCTGTACTCGCTGCACCCTCAGCCAGAGGGATCACACGGTAACATCAAACCAAGCAGTGAAGCTTGAATCCAGGTCTGCAGCATGCCAGCAGCATCCTCTTACACTCAGCAGACACACTCTGAAGCACAGAAGACCCACAGCAAGGAAACATCTCCCTCGGCTGAGGTCTTGCCTATACTGCAGAATGCAGTTGCCTATATCACAGAATGCAACTGAGAACAAGTGTGGGCCAATCCACAGCAAACCTAATCCAAGAAATTAAATGTAACAAATTCACCCAGTGAGTCCAGGGGAAGATGAGGACAGGCTTCAGCCCAGGCCAGCAACATGAGCACAAATGCAGGAAGCCCAGCAGGTTGCACATCCTGTTCCACAGCATCACCAGGGCTATTCTTAGCTGCAGGAGCTGGTGCAGGAGGGAAACGCTGGGAAGCCGACCAATGCTGTAACTAGAAAAAGAGCTTGGGTGATGGGGGGTGGGGATTGCCATTTGGTCTCAGCAATACTTTAAGGTTTGTGTTGATTGTCACAAAAAAAAAAAAACCAACCAAACCCAAAAAAACCCAACCAAAACACTAACATATATAAATGCTCGCCAAAGTTTCAGTGGCAAGGCTTTCGTGCCAGGTTTGGGATGCTAGCACAGAGCAGCCTGAGAAGGTGCCTGCTAAAAGTGCTTGTCTGCCTGGAGTCAAACACTCCCATCCCACCCTTCTCCTGGGGCATTAGCTCCTCCGATGGAAAAGCAGCAAGGAGTTGTTCTGGGAGCTGGATCTGGTCCTTGTGGTCAGGCAAGGATCTGGGGCAGGAGGTCTAGGAACAACATGGGGGAAGGTACGCACAAAAACAAAATAAGCTTCCCTTCCTGCTAATTTAAAATACCCACACCAGCATGTCTCATAAAGGATGTTCATATGAAGTTTAAATCACATCTTTCATGAAGAGGTAGAAGTAGCTTTGGAAAATGGCAAACCTCAAGCTCACGTGCAGTGATTACAGCACAACCAAACATACCCTCCTGCATATATAACTAATAATGTGGAATCACTTTTCCCTCTTGAACTCGAAAAAGGAGCTGCTGAAGCTGCACCAGTGAAGGGCTCCAAAATGAACTCATCACTGCAAGCTTATTAACAGCTCAAGGCAGGTATTGGTCGCCATCCTGCCCTCCTCAGTACTAGTGCTGGCAGCTGCAGTCAGTCCTTTTCTCCCAAGAAACTGTGCAAGCTGCAGTGTTTCTGAATTGCAACAAACAAAGCTGAAAAGCACCAAAGCATCTTCTGCTCTAAAGCAGTTTTCTTCCAAAGACATTGAAAAAACAGTATAGACTCCTAGTAGGAAGCCCACATTATTGACCCTTATGTCAGATATTTAACCGCGGCCAATTGACAGGTCAAGATTTTTTTATTCTTTTCAAAAGCTGTTTCCCCTTGAGATAAAAAAATACCTTTTGCATAATTAACTCTTCACGATACTAGAACTGAGTAACTATTCTTTTAATTGCACCTGAAATCCAGACAGTTGGAGGCCAGGACTTTACAACCTATCTACTAACCTCCTCTTCTATTTGTGCTCTTTTCACCTGTTTTTGATGTTCTGGGAGATGGTGAAAGTGCATTTCTACTAGTTAGGTTCCTTCCTAGGAGCTGATCTGAGAAAGAAATCCCAACTAAATGTATCTGATAGTCAAGAGCTCCATTTATTTTCTCAGCACTTTAATACTTAAAAACAAACAAACAAGCAAACAAGAAAAAGGAAAAAGAAAGAACATTATTCTTTATTTTAAAAGAAGGCAAAAAGAAATATCAATGGAAAAGCTATGCCAATTATATTTTAACATTGTTCAGAAACAGGATCCAGGACATGAAAAAAAAGAAGCCAAATTAATCCCATGTGCTTTTTGGAGACATACAGATGAAAGGTGTTTTTCAGCTTTGTGGTTTTGCTTTTCAACCAGATAGACAACACGGTGAGTGCAAAAAATATAAATGTGAGCCTGCTAAAACATGGTGCTGTACCTCACAGGCAGCTAACCACACAAAGCAAAGGTCACAAGAAATAATCAGACCTTCCGTTATCAGCAAAACTACGTTTGATTTGGAAAATTGTCAACTTGGCTTTAGCTCAAGCAAATGGAGCATCCACCTCTTTCTGTCTAGCAGAGAAATGAAAAACCAAAGATACCGTGGACCTGAACCACTTAAATGCATACCTAAAAAGGGTGTAACTGATGCCATGCTATGGAACTAAAATAGAGCATATTTATATGCTTTTAAATATAGTTAGCAGTATTTCCCATTCCCTCCCCGTGGAACTCGGAACATCTAGTTACAAAATTCACCCCCACCATCCCCCCAGTCTCTCCATAGCTGAAGAGATTAGAAAGTGCAGTCAAAGCGGGGGGCAGGGGAAGGAGAATGGCAAGAATCTTTATCCCTCCTCCCCAAACTCCACCAGGCAGTGTTTAATAAATTCAGATGGCCCGATTTCAGAAGCTAACAGCAACGTCAGTTTAGCTAAACTTGTTAACAAGTCTTAGGACACTCAGTGGGCTTTCTTCCCTTTCTTTCTGGAGAATGGGGAAAAGTAATAAATCCTGGAATTATACCAAACTGACAGTATTTCTACAGCAAATTTAGAAACACCATAGCAGTCCTGATTTTAATACATCCATAAAATCTAGGTACTTTTTTTCTTTAAAAGCCAGGCTGCACTGGCAGAAGCTTTGGACTCACTCCCACAAGTAATTCCTGGCGTGCAAGTAAGCACTCGTCAGCCCGATGAAACTATTTAAGAATACAGAAATTTTCAGGACTGAGCCCTTGCCATGACTTTTGGGGAGTCGCAAGTTGGGGCCGGTTCTTTTACATAACTCTGTGTATGTCCATACCGCACACTGCGATGTGGCAACTACACACACTACCAAAGCCCACACTGGGTGTTGAAAGTGATTGAGCTACAGTTATTAGGGGTTCCACAGGAATAATTTACTCTGCTAAAAAGGAAGCCTGATGGTACTGCGGCTAGCCCACTGAGTGTCTGAATTAGTTCTGCACTGCACCTTAGGTGCAGATATAATCTAGGAAGTGATTCTAAAATAACATGTTCCTGGATGAGACATGTAGTAAGGGTAAAATATTTCATCCAGTGATGTTTGGTACACCTCTGACACATTTAATCAGAAGATTAACAATCTAGACACTGAAGTACAAACTTATTTTTCCTTAAAATCAGTGTTCCATAATTGTTTTTATTTTAAAAATTCAGGAATGTGATACACAATACAATTAGCTCCCCACCACTGCAGCGTTCACTTACATGAGATTCACTAGTTTCATGCTTTGTGGAACAAAAAAAAAAGAAAGAGACTGTGCAATGCTTTTAAATGCTCTCAGTATTCTTAAACTGTGATCTTCAGAACAAATCAAGTCTGTATAACCCCAGACAGATCAAGTTAAAAAAAAATCAAGCTATTTCACAAGCTAGTGGGCTACAGTCGGGTCTCCTACAGCCAGAACGGAGAAATTGTGTTCCTGCTGCTGCACAGCCACCACCTTGACCTCACTCTATGCTTTCAGGGAGTTTACCATCAAGGCCGAAGGGCTAAAGAGCCCTGGTAACACCAGCTGGCGCTGCACGTGCAATAGGGCACATGACAGAGAGGCCACGCAACTCCCCCTTCTGCCCCCATCACCACTATCATCACTGTCACCTCTGCATCCTGTCCTGATACTTAAAATAACAAGGGGGAGAGCTTTTTGTCTTTTTAGCTAGCCATTGCCTGCAATGGACACAGAAATAGAAAAATATGACTTCTGGCAAAAAAAAAAAAGAAAAAAAATTAAATAGTTTAAAATTGAATTAGTGACTACAACTCCATCTATTCAGATGTATTTACTGAGACTATTAACCAATGATGGTAACTGTTATGACTTGCCCTCGTTTTATAAGAGCAGTAAGAAAGAAGTCAATCAGACTTCTCAGTGCTACCATGGTTTGATTTGTTGGTATTTTTTTAAATAAACTAAAGGGCAGTAGTTCTACAGTGCATTAGTGATATATGGCAGAACCTCAAAAATTCACACTATTGATTGAGACCAATTTTAAATTAGTGATGAAAATAATTAGTGAAAGTTTACCATAGAAAGCAAGGATACACATTTAAAAAAAAATAGTACTTTGTTCATTTCAAAATTTACTTGGTTAATACTCTGTAGTATAGTAGCAGTGGTAGCATACTCTGCAAACATAGTCTCAAACAAGATCTCAGTTAACAGTCAACTCTAGATCATATACAGGTAACAGAAAAAAGAGTTAAGGTAATTGAGACAAAACAAAAACATATATAAATACTATATTAACACATTTAAGTTAGTTTATGAGACTATACAACAAGCATAAACACAGAAAAAGGTGAGCAATGCTGGGGGCTGCGAAGCACCAACATCCCCAAGCCAGCACAAAGCCAAGCCCACCCATCCACAGCCACGGCTTCCTGCGGATGCATCTGAGCAGCCAAGGGGCAAAACCCCCGGGCAGCACTGTGCTGCGCCCGGGCAATGCAGCCTGTGATGGGGCTCCCTGGAAGCGGAGCCAGCACCTCCACCCTTCCCGTGCTCTGGCACACAGAGCTTGGCCAGAGCGTGGCGCGAGACACGGGGCTGGTCTTGGCTCCACAGACTGCACAGTTAATGCACAACACTGTAATCCACCCATGGATAATCGAGAGTTGACTGCAATGCTCTGCTGAGAGCTTGGGTAAGACCACTGACATGACGTGGGCCAGTCCAGGTCCGAGGAGCAGCAAGACTATTTTGTACTACTTAGGAGCAATTATGATGCAAGACACAAATTAGAAATGCAAACTAGGGAAGTGTTCTGTATCTGGAGGCGAAGCTACATTCCCTTCACTAACAAAACATTCTTTTTAAAAAAAATCTATATTTAAATACTGTTAAAAACCTGAAAACCACAGCATCAAAGAATTTCATAAGGCCAAAACTATCCTCAGTTCCCTCTGGTTGTGCCTAGGTATTGCAATACATTTATAGAAATAATAAATGCCAGGTAATCTAGTATCTTATCCTCTTTCCAGTGCCTTCCAGTAATAGATCTCAGAGCTCTTCACACAATAGTTAAGCCTCACAACACCCCTGTGAGGTAGGTATTATCCCCATTTGAAAACAGGGAAACTGAGGCAAAGTGTTTATCCTGTCCAGAGTAATAGAGCAAAGAATGGAAGATCTGAGTTGTTTTCCAGTTTTGCACATAGGAGCAATCCATTAATCACAAGACATTAGTTCCCGTACACAACGTGAGAGTGGATCAAAAGGGCCAGGGTTAAGATTAGATTTCTTGTTTGTTTTAGCCTTCAACTCTCATCTAGTCTCTGACAAATTCACAGAGTCCACACAGCAGTTTCTCCTTCCCTAAGGTGTAAGTTGGCAGCACACTATAACAGCTTCTTTAGAGCCAGTTGTCCCTTAACTGAGTCAAGATTTTAAACCACAGATTCGGATACTGAGTAAGTGAAATTATGTGATACACAAACATCTCGAAGTGTGAAATACAGTGAATGAAATCTTACTCCCTGCATCACTTCCTCAAAAGTCAATGGAGGGCTCCTGAGGACATGGTGGGGACCAGGACTGAAGTCACTGCAAGTGTTTACAGACACACTCAGCTAGAAGCAAAATGCACCGTTACATTACCTATTGGGGAGCTGCTGTCTGTGCTTGAAAGCATGAGTTATACTGTCGGTGCTTGGCAGACCTTCCCCAACAGAGCACCTATCGACATAACGAATTATTTTATCTTAGTAAACTCAGCATCAGCTAAATATGAAGCTGCAGCTCTTTATTCATAGCACTGTTGAGTCAAGGGTTCTTTTCATGACCAGACACAACTTGGAAGTAAGGGAAAACAGCAGAAAATCCATAAAATGTGGAAGTCTGTGTTACTGTATCAACCAGTCTCATGTCTTGATCACAGAGCAGTATACAGTAGCTCAAACTGCCATTCTGACAGAAAAAAAACTCTTTCACATCTGTTGTTTTCAATTACCTCACTACCTTACCAGAAGAAGAGGGGACAATTTCTGACAATCACATGACGTTCTCTTTAAAATATGCTGTGCGATAAATTCACTAGAAAAGCCTTCACATTTTTTATTATTATTACATAGCTTTAAGAAAAATATGTGAAACTGCAAAGTGGTTTCCAGTTTTTAGTAGTTATATCTTTAAAAATGTTCTATGAACTTTGGTTTTCTCAGGGCTTCTAAATAAACAATATATTAAGATATCTACAAATCAAATATTAAAGGAAAAAGTAGGTCCAAGAAATCTGTAACACAAATTGAGTTCCTACATGCTTATCCCTCAAATACCTTTTCACTGGAAAAAAGTATCTTAATTTGAAGCACAGCAAAAAGTGTCTCTGCTGAAATGCTGAAACTGGTTTTGTGAAGTGTTACAGCATGGGTGCACTTTCTGTCTGTCTCAGTCAAACAAAGTCAACACAAACACATTGTATCATGACAGTGACATTATATTCTTTAAAACAAGCATTCTATATTTAGCAATATGACAAGAACAAGGACTTCAGCAATTACACTACTTGGCAAAATTGCATCTCAAACATCTGTCTCTTCCTCTTGCAACACAGCTGTTGACAAAGTCACCACAACTCAGGTAGCACCCTTCAGGGAGTTACAAAGATGACTCAAACTGCTCGTTTTGATCGGTGTTCGCCTCCAGCTTCACCGAAGGGATGCTCTCCGACTTAGTCCTCCTCGTTTTCGGAAATTCAATGACAACTTCTGAACAAGAAATACTAAGTGACGAGGATTTTTCTGTCTTCTTCGCAGTATTATCTTCTCCTGTTCCGCAACACTGCTTCAAAGCACACTGAGTCCTGCAAGGCAACTCACATTTCCCTCTCCCTGACTCAGAGCCAACGCTGGCAAACTCAGGCTGAATGGTAGTTGCATGAATCCCTTCGTCGTGAAAGATCTCTTTGATGCGCTTTGCCACCATCATGTACGTGGAAGGGTCAGGACACTTGATGTGAGCAGTGCCAATGATCCTACTGCCTGCTAGCTGCCAAATGTGTAATTCATGGATTGCTTCGACTCCTTCGAGGGTACGTAACTTTGAGTTCAAAGAATGGACGTCTATTTGTTTGGGAACAGTCTGTAGAAGGATGAGGGCTGACTCCCTAAGTAACGGGTAAGTTGTGTAAAGGAGTATACAGACCATAATCAAACAGAGGACAGGATCTAAATACAGCAACCAGCAAGGACCAGCCACCGTAATGATCTCTTGCTCGGACTTGTTAGCTCTGCCAAGTGCTTGGGATAAAGTAGCATTTTCCATGCAATGGTTATTGACACATGGATTAAAGCAAGGCCCATCTTCGGGGCATGGATTCCACAAGCCATAAAAGAGCAAGGCATTCACTACCACAATTACTGAACCTAAGGCATCTCCAAAAACATGCAGAAAAACTCCACGCATGTTAAGTTGTGCACTAGAGTCTTCTTCAACCTCCTCTTCATCCAGAGGATAATGGCCAGCATTCCCATTCACTTGTACATCACTCATGTCATCTTTCATATCACCTGACAAGAAAACAATAAAACAATTAGGCACGAGCTATAATACAACATGTCACTGTAATTCCTTATAAAATCATATCCGACGGTAAGCATGGCACACAGAGTATGAAACTGAAAAGCAACTCAACCCACACACTTAGCAACATCTTCTCTGGCTGAGGAAAATTCAGTTTTCCCAAGAGGTTATCTAAATAGTCTAGAAGGCAACCATTTCTACATGGAGCTTAAAGATGTAGAGTGGCAAAGAATGAAGATGACCACGTTTTAACTTACTCTACTCAAAAACTACTTTCACCTCTTCCAGCTGTTTAACCACTTGCCTATTCACTGTTTGTTTCTTAAACAAAATGCAGAACTGCAGGGGATGTGTAAAAAAGTTGGTTTAAGTAGCTCAGTTAGTTACATTTGCTCCTTCTTTTGAAACACTGATAGACTGATCACATTGCTAAAATCTCTCTTTAACCATAGGACTGCATTGCTATTTCATATTAAAATTTGAAGCTAGAAGCTCAAAAGCTGTATGAATACAGCTGTGTAGAGGCTTCTTTTCAGGTTTACCAATGCCTTTTCAAGAGGCTTCTGAATTCAAGGAAAAGGAAGTTCTTCCAAGATGGTGCATGGAGTTAGCAGGACTGTGAGATACAATCATCTGAAATTTTAGGTCTAAAACGCAGAATTTACCGGCAGAATTGTCTATAGGGCAGTGTAAGTTATCACTGAAGCCCTCTGAGGGTATGAACTACTGTTATTTAAATTTCAGAATGAATAAATAAATAAATAAATAGTAAAATTACATTTTTTAATGTGACATACAGCTGTTGAGTGACATACAGCTCCTGATGTCCAAAGCCATATGTCATGGACTGTGCATAAATGAACATTTTGGTGCCCTCCTTTGTCTCAACTGTATGCAATATTTACCACCCCAACACAGCTAACCAGCTATATGGGAATAAAAACACACATCATTACAAAGAAGAATGTTTTCTGAAAGAAAGTCATCTTCCAATGTTCAAATTGGAGAGAATTGTACATGATTAACCTCCTGCTTTTCTTCAAAAGTTCTTCTTTGGATACTTCCAGCGCTAAAGAAACGCAACAGGCACTGGCCCCTGGCCTGACAAACTGAAACAAGGAGCTCTTACCGCTTCTGAGGTTATTGAGCTCAGAGCTTTGTAAACATTAACACGTTAATAAGACGTGCAGCTTCTGCTGTTCTGCCCTCGTGGCTGCAATTCTGCAATCGCAGAGTGCGCACAAGTCCTCTCCTCTCCGAAGAAGGAGTGGGCTCCTAACAAGGCTGAGTTCCAAGCCCCAGCTCATTACCTCATCCAGTACGCTTCTGCCCTGAAGCTCCAGCTACATTTTCCACACTACCTCTAGGAGTTATGGAACATGGGACCTGTAACTTTCCAGAGAAGTAAATAAATTAGAGGGAAATATCTTAGGTTACAGAGTTCAGACCTCAAGGTCCATGATGAGAGCAAGGAAAGAGGAATGCTCTACTTTGTACCAAGTACTCGGAATAATGGAGATCTGAAAAGTCAGTACAGCTATCCGTAAGAGTGGGTAACAGGAAACCAAGTTCCTGAAAGCTCTTGAACTTTTTTTTAATGGTAAATGGTTAAAACATGTCCATTTGAAATATGTTCATTGAAATGTAACAATAAACTGATTATTTTACATAAAGTGCATGCACAGAAATGCCTGTGCAGAACTAGCCTCTAAGGCTACACCTACTTTTCACTTCTATCTCAGGAAATCGGGACTACCCCACTCTGCTATTTCCAATGAAGGCACAGGACCACCCTTGTCTTCATCTCTACATCTTACATCTTCTCCCAAGTCCCCAATCACCTTTACCTGTAACTTTTCCATGGGCAAACTACGAATAGCTCCATCCATTACATAATCATGACAGGGCACAGAAGGGAATACAAACTTATTTCAAAGTTTCACTGTGACCAAAATTATGCCCTATTACCACCTAAATACCCACAACAAATTATTTATTATTGCCAGAAGCACATCCATGAGACATCCCAGACAAGTCAGCTCACAACAATATGCATTTTAATCCATGCTATAACCTTTTGGTCTAACTAGTCCAAAACTTGGCTAAAAGCACAACTTTTCACCATTAAAGAATAATTCCCAAGCCAAGATGTCTATGAGACCTAGGGTTAAGGGAATTTTACATTGTTTGAAACTAATTTTTAGGATACCTTCGCTGGAGCTAAACCAACATTAAGAGCTTATTATGTGGTCAAGAAAATGGTGTCGTGTATTCAGAGGAACTTTCCTATCCTCTTGAAAAACCCGTCTTTCCAAAGCCAACATGGAGTTGGAGAAACAGAAACTAAGTTTCTCAAATGTATATTGGAACCTTTGACCACAGAAAACCTGAAACTGTAGCAAAGTTCACTCAGAGCAATTGAAGCTCCCTTTAAGCCAAAACAACGGTCTGCTGATGTCACTCTGAAACTGCAGGAGAGAAATTGGTTCCAAAGCCTGAAGTCCATTCCTTCTGGTGACAAGGATGCCCTAGGAACAGAGAAGTGGCAATCACACACACTTTTCACTCAGCTAGCACGCAATACTTGGCTTCGACCAAGTGGCTTCAAAATGAACTATCCAGGCTTCTGGATCCATTAAAAAATAACCCAAAAAATTCCTACCCATGAAACAGTTTAACCACAATAGGGAAGGGAAGATTTTAAATGTATGTCTGCGCGCAGGTGAGTGGGAAGGCGCATGCTGTAGAAAGCTAAAGAAAAATTATTCCAAGACACCACAGATGTGCCCTGACACCGGCATGCTCCACATTCAGCCTCCACAGTTCTGACTGGCAATTTCCAAGACTTCTTCCTATTAACACCAATGCTATGAAGAAGCATAACGTTATTGCAGTAGAACAGACTTCAGTATGTTTGGTTTAGACGGAGAGTAGCTTCCCAGGTAGCTGATAACTGACCCAATGGAGGAATCCAGCTGCCGGGAGCGAGGCACTGAGCCGCGCTCCATTTGATGTGCAGCCAGTTCGGAGGGCATTAGGAGAGCGTCTTGTGACAGCTCATGTCGCTAGGCAAGAAACGCTTGTCATGTGCCTTCCCTTGCAGAACCAACTTTTTTCCCAGGGCAAACCGCTTTATCCTAAGACTCTTTTACACTCTGACCTGTCCGCAAGACAAACACGCAGCTTAGGGCATCCAAAGGAAAGGCGTGAGGAAGAGGTGCGACAGCCATGTGCCCCAAGAGCCGCTAAGAAAGTTTCTCGCCTCTTTCCCAGGAGTGGGGACAGATGGTCCCCACAGAGCCCTGACACAGCCCGCACCAGGTGGGACCCGGACGGCCACCGCCCTACGCGGGGAAAGGACCCCTCCCGCTTTTCTCCGCGTGGATGGGGCAGCGGCGCTCACCCCGCGGGGCTTACCCAGCTTCTCCTGGCTGACTCCGTTGGAGCTGCTGCAGTTCTCCACCAAGGTGCTGGTCTCCTCGCGGTGCAGCGCAGCCTCCCCGTCCCCGGGCGGCTGCTCGGGCTTGGGGCCGCCGCGGGGGTGCTGCTGCCGGCCGCCGTGCGAGTGCCCGTGGCCGTGGGCGTGCCCGTGGCCCCCGACGCCGTGGTGGTTGAAGAGGCAGAGCCCCAGCAGGTTGATGATGAGCCCCGCCACCCCCACGGCGATGACCACCAGCGGCTGCTGGATCTCGTGGGGCTCCGTGAAGCGCTCGATGGCCTCCAGCAGGATGGTGAAGCAGAGGGCGGTGAGGAACACGGCGTTGACGAGGGCGCCCATCACCTCGGCCCGCACCCACCCGAACGTGTTCTTCTTGGTGGCGCGGGTGCGCTGGGCGAAGCGCACGGCCACCAGCGCCACGACCAGGGCCATCACGTCGGAGAGCATGTGGAAGGAGTCGGAGAGCATGGCCAGCGACGACGTGACGCGGCTCACCGCCACCTCCACCACGAAGAACAGGAAGGTGAGCGCCAGCATACACAGCAGCCGCGCCCGCCGGTTCTGCCAGCACCGCGGCCCGCCCGGACCNGGCCCCGCCCGCGGCGAGCGGGACTCGTGCAAAAGGTGCGCTTCACACGGCCCCGGCCCGGCGCGCGCCCGGGGGCGGGGCTCCCCCTGCGGGCCGCGGGGGCGGGGCCCGGCGTGAGGGGCGCTGTGACGTCACGCGTCCTGAGCGGGGCTTTCGGGTGGGATTTGCGCTTTTTCTGTGACTTTTTGCAGGGGGGTTTAATTCTTTTCCTGTTCGTGCCACTGAGGGCAGGAAGATTAGTGCGGACGCGATCAATAATAACTGATGAGCGGCTAAAAAAAATTGGAAGAGGAGAAGAAAGAAGTTTGCTTGAAGTTTTGAAAGGTTGTGTAATGTAATATGATACCATATTAATAAGATTATATTAAAATTAATTATATAATAATCGCAATAATATTAAATCATAATTGTTAAATGTTATAATAATTGTTTTATAATAATATACCGAAAAATGTATAAATGCTAAAAGGTCAGTCCCTGGACACTGTTTGGTTTATTACACTTGTAGTTAGGAAAGGGAAAGCAAGTGTTTGAGACACTCAGAAAAATCACAGAAGTGTACCCACAAAAATTTAAAAAAAAAAAAATCTCCAAAATTACAAAAAGGCAGAGCTGGCCTCTTACTTTGCCCACTGTCTTCCAGGGAACCAACAAACGTGGCAGCGAGAGAAGGAGTGTCAAAGAATATTCCATGAGCGGAACATGGAGAGGAGACTCTTTGCAGCTGTGGAGGTGGAGCTGTGTGTGTGGATCCATAGAGGCAGTAAGAAAACTGGTGCCCTGAGAAGGAAGACCCAGCAAGAATGCAAAAAGTTGTTCCTATACTTGGAGATTTCAAAGGGATTGTGATTCAGAGTCCATGCAAAGGTTCCTGACTTCATTTCGGTAGTAAAATGATGGAAGGTGCTCACATGCCCACAAGGAAAACGCTATCAGCAAACATAACTGAGAGCAGTGACTCAGGACAGGCTTCCCCTGTGCCCAGCAGCATCCCCATGAGCCCACACCTGGCTACCACATTGTTATCCATGTGTGCCATCCCCTCACCTTTGCTTAACCTTCCTCACATGGCAGAGCTGGCTTGGGCACCACAGGCACGGCTGTGCTGACCTGTGACCCTGAACCCTGCTTTCTGCAGGATTATCCTTGCGTCAAAATCTAGGTGTGCTGCGTGCTGAACGTAGCGGTGGCAGCCCACACAGAATTCTTTAATGCCCATTGTAAAGACAGTCAGCGATTAGATTGCTGTAACATTCTCCTCACCTGCCTGGCTTCCCGTATGCCCTAACATCACTTACCAAGGCGTAAATAACCGGGAAGCTGAACGGCAATTACATGGAAACGGAACATGCGCATGTTGTGTCGTCCTCACTCCCACACAAAGCCATTAGTTAACAAGGAAGAATTGCCCAAATTTAGGATATATGGGTCAAAGAAACTGGTACAGCTCAAATCTCTTTTAATTCCTGCAGGTGAAGTGGGTCATCATTTTACAGGGCTTGCTATTAATCCAATGGAATTTAGCTAGGAAGGAAGAGAGGACAACAAGTTTGGTGTCTCTCATTGGCTCGGCTTCAGGAATTAGTGAAACTGGGTGTTAGTTGTTTGCCCCTGGGGTGTCATCGTATTTTTCTTGATTAAAAGTACTCAGTCTCCTCCTGAGAGAAATAAACAGGATATCAATATCAGTAGAACCCTGATGAATAAAACTTCATTATAAACTGTGTCAAGAGCTTTGCCTGATTTAAGGAGGTGACTTAGGGCTTTCTGGGCTTCTTTCTTGGTATGCAAGCGGTGTCCAGATCAATTTGTGATCCTTTTAACATCTGTTCACCGTGAGACTTCCTGATCTGCTCAAGGATACCCGCACCACTGGTCAGTGTGCTGCAGCCTTCCCCTCACAAGATGGCATGTTGTTGACCCTTAGCCATGTCCAGGGATAGCTTTTTGTCCTGCTATACCAGGCTGAATGCTGAATTCCACTTGGGGCCAAAAGCCTCAAGAGATGGACCATATACCCCAGGAGAATGGGAGGGCGTGGTTTCTTCCCTGGTGGGGAAGAAAAATGGTTCCTGAGGCCTTCCACTGCTCCCTGATGAATAGGGCTGGGTGTACGGTTTTGACCCAGCCACTGTTGTCTCCATGGGCTTCAAACACAGGGACTTTGATGAGTGATCGCCTGTGGCAGCCCAGTCCAGCTGTTGGATGTGCCAGGCACAGACCGGCAGCTGGACCACACAGGAGTTCACACTGCTACCTTTTCCCCACACTCTTTCTTGTAAACCAGTGGGCTGTACGCTGCTGTTTCCAGGCTTTTCTGTTGTATTACCATGCACCAGCAGCCAAGAGGAACAGGGATAGGTCCTAAACTTAGGGCTGTCCATCTGGCAACATCATCAATTTTAAGATTAATGGGAAAGTGACCAATAAAAGTACCTAATGAAACCATAAATGGTATTTTACAGGAGACACAATGTTCCTTCTTATGCTTTTAGGGAGAATACTTTGTCTTCAGAGTAGGGAGGAATCTGGATTTTTTTGCTGTTGTTTTTGGTTTTGTTTTTTTTTTTTTAGGTTTCCAGGCATTGTTCATGACTCAAAGAATTCTTTCTCGGCTCAGCTTCCAGTCCACAGATGTGGAAGGACCCATCTAAAATCTGTTTACTTACCATAAATGCTCTGTGTTCCAAGGGGAGAATTAGCTGTGGATGTCTGGCACACAGCTTCCTCCCCCCCAGAGCCAGGCGACAAGTCTGAACAGAGAGCTGCTGCTTGTCACCTGTCCTGCAGCGAAACGTTTTGTACCGAGCCCTGCTGGGCTCTCCTGAGCCAGCCGAGCGCTGTGTGAAGAACAGGACTTTGGCTGGGGTTTTGCTATTACTCAGCATGTTTGCTGAGTAAATAAAGTCACTGCTTTTTCCCTTTGAATTTCTGCACAGGGTTGCGAGTGGAGAGATCTCCACCACGGAGGGCTCTTCATCACTCTGTGCCTTTCCACTTGGAAAAGGTGAAACCCTGCCTGTAAACCGCCGATGCAGTCACATATTACAGAGCACACTGCCTCCTTTTAACACCTAGCTCTTCCCCTTTCTGTGCAGTCATCAGACCTGTCGGCTTTTAATGAGGGCTTGTGGGACTGTGGCAAACATGACTCCATCTGTCTGTTCCACTTCAAGGCTGTCAGTGTTCATTTTAGGCTGCGTTTCTCGCAGGAAGTGTCTCTCTCTCTGGTAGCTGTCCTTACAAGGTTTCTTCAAATTAGATGCAGTCGGCAACACCAAAGCCAACAGAAGCACTCACTGTCCAGTTACCTGCTTAAAAAAGGTTGTCCTTGTAATGGAGAACAACACAAATGAAAAGTGAGCATTACTGTTCATGTAGCTCTAGGTTGGATTCACTGTTATGCACGGATTCAGGAAAGCAGCTTTATCAAGGAAAGGACTTAGACATGTGTTTGCAGTTAATTAAAAGGCCTCCTTTGAACAGAGGCAGGTTAAGCATGTGCTTATATGCTTTTGTTTGTGACCTGTGAAGAAAGACTATAGCAGTAATTGGCACTGAGATAGGAAATGAAGGACACCTTGCTCTATAAAGAGGTTTCTTCTTCTGCCTGGTTACTGTGTCTGTGAAATCTGGGCTCTTTGGAAGTCAGTGGCAGAACTCCAGGCAGGTTGAGGGAATCAGTATATTATCTGCTATACTTCTTCTGAACCTTGAAAAGCAGATTAAAACCCCAATTTTTTCACATCCGAAACATTTTCTCCCTAATGAAGAAACAGCTGATTTTTAAAATATGCCTTTCTTATGTCCAGTTTTGATCTTTCCTTTATTTTGCGTTTTTACTTTCAAGCTGTTTGCTTGATTCAATGGCATTCAGTATCTTGCTACTGCTCCAGAACTCTGGGCACAATTAACTGTATGGCCAATCTGTAATTGTTTCTTATGAACAGGCATGCCCTTTTTGGCAGACTAAAGAGCATTTCCTGGCTGCTTTGATTACCAATTTTTCTGCTTGTGATACAAATAGTATTTTCTTAAAATCCACAAGTAGGCAGGCAAAATAGTTGCTCTAATCAGCTGTGAAATTAACACTAATAAGGTATTAGTTAGAGCTGATGCCTTATTCAGCCAGTGCTTGAGTAGATCCAACTAGAAAAATCACCACCATATTAATCATTAAAGGAAAAAAGGCAGGAAAACTTGTGGTGTTACTCACTTTTGCACACAGTGTGGCTCTCTGGTGGAAAGAGTAACAATGATTCAACAGGGATGGGAAAAATCTGTAAATGTGGAATTCTGGAATGAAAAAATGTCTTTGTAGCTGATTGGTTCATAACATTTTTAATTATTACCGAAATAAATTATTATCCTTCGTATGGAATTTTTAATAAATCATACTGTTAAGCTCTGCCTTTTATTATGTTTAGAAAGAGCATGAGAACAAGCCAATTCTCTTGGAGCTGTGGTAATGAGTATCAACGGATCAATGGGTAATTGCTGAGGACAGACACTGAGAGAGATATGTGCTAATCACAGTGGTGCCTGCTACACCTATTTACAGTATCAGCTCCTGTCAGAGAGCTCTCAGTACTTTCTGGTGCCCGAGCTGGTTAATTGGGGGCAGGGATTTCTGCTGTCACAGTAGGATGCTGGATTTCATTGGTGAAGGATCTCTAGATGGCCTGTTGTTGGAAGAAGATCACTCAGGTCCTTTGAGGTAAGTCCCTACAGGAACGGTTAATGCTGTAGGAACTCATAAACGTGCATGTACTGGCATTGGAAAAGGCAGTTCAAGACTAGTTCAACAAGTGCAGCTCTGAGTCGTGGGAGGCTGCAGAGCACCTCCATGTAGTGCTGCAAAGAAGCAATGCCCTTTGGTGGCACATTTTGCCCTGAGGAATGGAGCTATGCTGGTTTATCTCCACGTCTCCTGGCAGCTCAGTGACATCAAGGGCACACCGTGCAAAGACCTCAGTCCCTGCAACTGAGCTAGGCAATGTAAGAACATGGTACCAGAAGAGGAAGATCCCCAGGCAGATTGGAATGGAAGCCATGCCCCTGGCTGTGTATATGCAGAGTTTACAGGCTGCTTCCTGGAACAGCCACGAGCGCAGGATACGGCACATCCTATCATTTCTGCTGTGCGAGGCAGGCCTGCCTGCAGCATGGCAAAGAGCCTGGTGGCACAGGACGTGCAGGGCATGCTCAGGCTCGGGGCCCCTGTGCAGCACACCTTGACAGGCTCCTGCCCTGACCCGGCGCCAGCAGGTCTGATCTGGAGGGCAGCCTCAGGCTCACCTTCCCCGGCAGCCCAGGTATTCCTGGTGTTTCCAGCCAGCTCACCTTCCCACACACCGCTCCTGCTGCCACAATGCACACCAAGCCAGAGCTGCAGCCTTCTGTCCTGACACAAAGTATGTAAAGCCATTCAAGTGGCTGAACAATAGCATACTCATCATTTATGTGCTAGATATTTACTGTACCAGCTTGACATGGATGAATTTCCCTTTATTACACAATAAATACTGATGCTTTGACTTGGAATGTGCTGCAAACCTAACTCTGGGACCTGATGGACACTGCTGCTTTTCCCAGGCACCAAATGTGGCCTTCATGTAAGGATGGAGACATGAAGGCCTCTTTTTAAGGATCAATTATATTTGATGTTTGTCAAATCATATCCCAAGGCAGTAAGCATAGACATGTCATGGTCTGTAACTGCATCTACTAGTTTTCAGAACTGCCTTCTACAGAGGCCATTTTGTTCTCAGCTTAAGCTGGTCTAACTAAAGCTGGTGCCAAAAGGGACCACCGCAAGTCCCTTTCAGAAATTATATTCCTGCTCCCAGCCAGGCCTCAGATCTAGCAATTACGGCATGTGATGCCATGAGGGGCATCAGCTTTGCCTGCCAGTGCAACCAAATATCAAATTCTTTTTCATCTTCATTGCTTTTCAGCCAGTTCAGCAAGCTAATTCTATTTACCTAGGGCAGCAGGATTGCTAGAGCTGACACACAGGACCATGTGATTGGGGCAGGGAAAAGTATGTGACCATACACTGGCATCCACTGATGCTGGTCATGAAACCACAGCCTCAACTGGACAATAAGGGAGGGATTCATGTCTGGGAATCGGTAGCTGATACACAAACATCTTGTGATCTCGAGTCTCCCTTTAGAGTCAGCAGAGATCTAATCAGCTTTGTCAGTGGAGTCTGCAACATGGTTTATCTCCTCCTACAGTGCTATGTACTTGATTAGTTGAATTCCATCCTTAGGTGCGCATTTCTGCCCTGGATTATAAAGACAGCCTGGTGTGAATTGCTTGGAGATTAGGTCAATGGTTAATGAAGTGACTCCTGCCCCCGCCGTTAGTTTTGCCCACTGTACAACAAGGATTTTCCTTATTCTTACATTAAAAAGCATGAGCTGAGTGAGTTCTTTAATGTCACAAACCGAGTAACGCCACCAGGAAGAGTAGAATCCAGTGGCCTGTCCTGCTAATACCAATAGTTATACCAATACACTAGAAATGTGATGCTCAAGGCTGTATATCCAAACTAAAATTCACAGGCACAGCGGAGGTGTTTTGATTTAATCAGTCCTGGGCAGTTGACAGTTCTCTCAGAAGCAAACATAAGAAGTGGCTGCTTTTGGAAAGCGGGTCATTTATGTAGGTGATTAAGCATGGAGGAGCCTCACTTGGGGCATGAGTTTTCAAAACACCTTCATCCAGATCTTATGAGCTAATTCTATACAGTTCATTATCAATGGCTATTTGCATAGCAAAATAGTGACGGTGAACATTGCTTCTTGCAAGCTTTATTTGTGTTAACCTGCTTTATATCTAGCCAGATGTTTCTGCCTTAATGTTTGGGGAAACAAGGGTTCAGATCAGCATGGGTGGATTAAATGATGTTCTACAGTAGCTGCAGAGCCAATGGAGGGAACCCATTTTTATCACTGCTAAGATGACAAAGCAGTTATTAAATCCAGCAGTTACAGTGGCTGTCCCAGGAAGGACTTGTCAGTCAAGTTTCCAAGTAATCTGTTCGTGAAACACGTGTTCCATCTCCCTTATTGACTAACAATGTATATTATCTGGCTAGTTAACTGTAGGGATAAAGGTCTTTTTTCCTGTCATTTGTCAAGCTCTTGATAAAAAGGTGCAGGTAAATTGTGTATAACCTTGGGATCGTGAATAGTGCCAACTAAAGTTCTAGTTGCTTATTCCGTTTTTTATTAGCCACATAAAATAGACAAAGTTTGTGCCTTTGCCAATTAGATAAACCAGGGCCTGTCTCTTTCTTGGAAATTTCCCTACAGAAAGATATTCTCCTTGTAAAAAGGGAAATACACAAATAAGCAAAATATGTATTTGAGGAGCAGTAACATAGCATGCCAGCGTTGTTAAAGCTCCAGTACATGCATTTTATAGCACTGTAGTGATATAAAATCACCATAGGCATTATCAAAACACTTATAGACATTAACTGTTAAAAATCAATGAATTAGGAGATCTTTTTCAAATTGGTCTTCAAAGCTTTTGTGTTGTTGATAATTATATCCAACACCTTTATATCTAATCCTAAGAAGAAAAAATGTTTCATGGAGAATGATTAATGGAGACTTGGTTACAGCCTATAGGCACACAGAAAGTCAGCCACTAGTGTTTGTGTGCTCCTGTGTCCCCAAGGAGTTGTGACAGGCTGGGCTGATGCAGTCCTCCATGGGAGACAACCGTGGATTGCCCTCCAGGACACTGCGTGGGTGAGCAAGGATTTGGGTGTGCACATGTGGCTGCTCCTGAGATCTTCTGTATGGCAACATGCAGGCACTGTGTAGGCTGGGAAGTGTTACAGGAGGCAGAGGAGGAGCTGCTTGATCTCTGTCATTTTAATTTGCCGTAGTCATACCTGATGGATTCCTGGCATTGGCTCTGGCCTGATCCAGCAGTCGGGGCAGCAAGGGCCCAGCACTTCCTACCAGGGCATGTAGCGTGAGTGAGCCTTCCCTCTGTTGAGGTGATTCATCCTAGCCCCACATACCACAGTGTCCTCCTGACCTTCTTAGTCCTCCTGGCCTCCTTAGTCTCTCTCTGACCTGCTGTAACTGTGCCACACAGCCTGCTTGTGCTGGTCAGGATGGCGACACAGATCCCAGCATATGGACGTGGCTCTCTGGCAGCCAAATCCCAGTGCTCGGCCTGCCCATGGCAGGGAACAACCAGTTACAGGAGCCCAGTGCCGCTCCCTCTGACTGACAGGCCCCAGCGGAACCCCAGACTTGGAGGCAGCCCAGTTTCATGTTTCTGTCTTATCTGCTTCACCCAGCAAGGGAACCCTCTGGGCCAGCAGGATAGCACATGTGCCTGGTGACCCTCCCACGTGCAGCAGGGCCACCAGCTCCCCTTCCTCACTCCTGCACGGGTGTTTATCTGGGACAGCTGGAGCCTTTCTAGGGGAATGGTCACCTCCAGCTCTTCCTTTCAAGACTGCCTGCAGAGCCTTTGGGTGTGCCTGAGTGCCATGATCACGCAAGGTCTCCACACAGCCTCTTGAAGCCACCAAGGTGCAAAACAGCTAATAATTAAACCTGCTTTCTCAGTTTTGCTGCTGGAGAAATGCTTCTGTGGCAAAGCACAGAGGAGAGTACAATACTCCTTTCACATCAAAAGAATATGCAGATAGCCAAGGTAAATACTGGCCTGCATTGAGCACACTAATTTCTGTGCTGCTATCTATTTACCCTGATGGTTTCAGTGAACTGAGTTCCTCAGCCCTCTGAAGAGTTCTCAGCACAGTGGTCAAACAAACAATGTCATTTTATGGGTTTTATTTGTTCCAGAAAAAAACCCCAACAGTGTGACTGAAAAATACAAAGGAAATGGAGCAGACAGTCAAGATGGAACAAAGACAGGAAGAGGGAGAAGAAAATCAAAAGCAACTAATTGGCAGAGTTAGAACTAGTTATTTCTATTAATTCCAAAGTTCTTGCTTCCTTCTGCCAGCCTCACTTGTTTGTTGGGCAACGGGGGCAGTTTCTACAGTTTTCCCTTTAGTTAAAATGATTTGTTTATAAGACATACTATTTGTTATAAACATATGGGTATCACTTTGTAAAAACGTTCTTCTTCAGGAAGTAATAAAACACTTGCTCAGTTTAAAGTGTGTCCTCAAGTGTTTTTGCTGGATGGGTGTTATACTCGTGGCTTTATTCCACTGAATCATCCCCAGAGAGAGTAGAAATGAGGGATGGTGGGGAAAGAGATTTGGAAACAAATAAACACTCTAAATCAAAAGGGCAGGACTTTGTACGCAGCCCAGGCCACAATAGCATCAATGGCTCCCACAGGGCCAGAATTCCTCCTCCATTTACCGTCCAAGGACAAAACCTAATAGTCTTGCCCTCGCTTTTCCTACTGCAGCAACTTTCCTTGGTAGTTTGCAAACCTCAGTTCATCAGTGTCTGACGCATGGCAGATGTCTCCCAGAGCTGTGGAGCCCCCACACTGTCGTTCTTCTGATGTCACTCATGCCTCAGACTTAAAGGACTTACCAGCAGGGGGGTGGGGGAAATGCATTTGTCAACAGCTTTTACTACGATAGTTCTTAGTAGGATTTATATTTTGTGAAAAAGGACAGGTTTTCTTACGAGCTCCCCATCCTTTGCAGATGCTCTAAGGGAGATGAAAGAAAATTTACAGAAAATCTCGAGGGCAGGTTCTGAAATTATTGCTCAAAGGTTGATCATTAGGAGCTGTGGCTTTGATATAACTTTAAACCGTGACTCACAGATTCTCACATCAGGGACTCCTGCCTAAATTGTGTACTGTCTTCTTGAAATCTATCCAGCAGTGATAGAAAGGTTTCGTGTTGTGGGGAAGCCGTGTCATTCCTCAGTATCTCAGTCCTGCAGTCTGGCTATCCCCTGGCTGCCAGTGTCTTCTGGCAAGAGCAGCCCCAATCACTCAGGTCCACACACTGGAAATGTTTCAGAAGTAGATAAATAAAACATTAATGAGGATCAGTATAAGAGAAAATCCAGAAGTAATACACTGCAAAGAGATGACCCTAATAAAGAGCTGAAGGGGTCAATGGACTTTTTATGATGATGTTAAGCCCAAATTTTGATTAAAAGTTTCTGCATAACTCACAGAGGAAGATGCAATTGTAAAATGGGTACTAAATTAGAATTCTCAATAATAACACATGCCTTGAAAAGGCAATTACATGGAAATCCTTTGCTTCCAATGATGCTGAATTAGGGTTAATGTTTCTACCATCGCAGGAAAATTACAGTGAAACCCGTTTTTGGTTTTGTTAAACTACTGTTGTTTTAGCAACCACTCTCCCTCCCATACCAAGGGACAATTAGCTTAGACAAAATTTAAAAGAAGGAAAGTATATCAAATATAGTCTTTTGATACCTCCTCAGTAATCTACATAAAATTACCTAAAATTATCCTTCCTCTTTCTTGAAGAAGTAACCACTTCATAAAACACATAAGCAAGAGCGACACTACTCTGAGCAACCTACATGAGGAAGCAGAGCACTGAGTGCATGTCCAGACAGGCTCACCCCGCTAATTCAGGGTGAACTTCCTCTCATCAGTTACTGGGCTTAATTTAAGTAATAAAACCAGAAGGTTGGATGTTGCCACAGAGACATTTCCAGTTTACCTTGTGGCCTGCGCTGGTGTATTGAGAGACACCGAATAGCTGTGCAAAGACAACATATCAGCATGGGTTTGTTCCTACTAGTACATCCTTAAACCAAAACCTCACTGCCAGGTAATGCAAGTCCTAAATAGGAGTTTCCTTAGAATAACTCCCAGGCTGAGTAACGTCTAGTGCATGCATTTGCTTAATTCTTTATTATACTATATATTTACATTACATACATGTATCTATTAGACATTATATTTTATATTTTAATATATGCATGTATATGTTATATATTTATACACAAAATATAATATTATGCATTATATATTATGTTCATGCTTATTTAATGCATTTATTATTACTTATTATTTGCCAAGGACAGGAAGGGACCTCACTGCTAATCGTGGGTCTTAATGCCGTTGGGGACGTGTGTGAGGCTGGGTTCATTTCTCATTCTTTAGCACTGCTGGTGCTGGCACAGCACAGGAGGATTTACAGCATGGTAAAGAGTCCTCCTGGCATTAAAGAAGTGAGCATCTCCTATTCTTCCAGGCTGAGTCACCAGGGAGAATGAGCCTGTAAATGGGGGAAGACGATCATTGTTCTGCATTTGGTTACTAACAAGGAGAGTAGGAGACAGTTCTGTGTTTGCATTTGCTGAGAGCTGTCCTCACCACTGCAGAGACTCGATTTTATTCAGTGCTTTCTTTGTTGATGCTTCTGATTTTCCGTAAGGGAACAACTGGTGATTCTACTGTAAGGTCACTAAAAAATATTCATTCACAGCTCCATATTGTAGGATGCTGGATTAGGACTGAAGTTGGCAGCATATTTGGTAGTACATGTTTGTATAATAAAAACAATAATAAATCCATTCGAAACATGCAGTTTTTCTCCAACTTTGCACCAATTGTTTACATACAGTGAATTTTGTCCACTAGTAACTAGGAAGAGTTAAATAGAATTATTCAGTATGTACAGATCTCAAAGTGCTTCACTACAGCATAGTAATTTCTACAATCCCACTTTCTAAAGGTGAGGGGTTTGAGGGGGGAAGGAGGTGGCTCTTTTTTGGTTGGTTGTATTTTTTGGTTTGGGTTTGGGTTGGTTTTGTTTGTTTGTTTGGGGGGGTTTTGGTTGGGTTGTTTTGGAGGTTTTTTTTGAGAAAGTTGTGAGTTTTCCCAAGCTGAAGATGTGGAGAAACAGCTCAGGGGCAGGACCTGCAGAAAGGCTTTAGAATCAATTTCCATTTGTGACAGCGAGTCTTGCACGCAAGTGAGGCAGTGCAAATATGATAGGACACGCGCAAACGCTGCAAATCACTGCAATAATGCTGAGCTTAGAACTGACCTCGACAGCAAGTGCTACTTCACTTCACGGGAAGTGGGTTTGAAGACGGAATATAAACTGGGAAGAAAAAGAATTATTAAAAAAGCAAGTGACCAATAGAGCATCCGCAGCACGATCGGCAGGAGCAGTGGCTCTCCCGGGCGGTTTTCTCTCTGCTCTGGTTATGCCGCTCACCCCTCCGTGCCCTCTCCGCCCCCGGGCTGCCGCCGCGGTCTCGGCTCCGCCGGGCTCTCCGCGGCACGCTGCGGGGAGCGGGGCCACCGGGGCCGGGGGCATCCGGGCCCGGGGAATGCCGAGCACCGGCGGGGCCGGGCAGGGGGACACCGGGGCATCTCCTGGGGAGGGGGGCAGCTACCGGATCCCCGGGGCAGCTTCAGCCCCGCTGACGGCACCGCGGTGCCCCCCTCCCCTGGAGCCGGTGCTGCTCCTCACGGTGTCCCGTGGCTTCCGCGGCCGCCGTGAGGCTCCATCTCCCTCTCCCCGGAGTGCCGGCACCTCATCACATCAAAACATCATCACTCAGCCTGTGAGTCTGAAGGAAGGGAGTTAGGAGAAAACGCTTTTTATGAGGACAAAACACTTTATTCACTGTCAAAAATAAACTTTGTGCTTTTGGTCCGCTTCCTCCAAGGCAATCTTTTTGTGTCTTTACTCACCAGCTTTATTGCAGTTAGGAGGGGTTAGGCAACCCAAAGAATGAAACAAAAGCCTCTGTTTCAAACTGCAGCAACCCTGCAGTGACCTTGAACTGCCAGCCCGGCACACGTGTGAATGTTTAAAGCAAGTGAGTTGCAGGGACAGAGATCTCGCCCCCTGTGAAAGCTGGGAAGGAATCAGAAGTGGCAAGATGCCATTTCAGCTCAACACCTGCCCAAATTGTTCATCTTTCCTCCTCAGGCCCCTGCAAATCGGCCAGGCAGAGCTGGGCTCTAGCAAGGTTCAGTTTGGAGTGCTCTGTGCCCCCGGTATAAAAGTGATCAAATAAACTATAGCATGTATTGATCGGAAACTGGATGCTGAAGGAAGAAGGGGGTCGTGGGAGAGAGGGAAGTCTCTTCTTGCCTCTCCTTTCTATCCCCAGGAGCTCCTCATGAAGAGAAATGCCTACTCTGGGTTTACACCTGACACCTCCCCACCCATCCACCCCTCCCCTCACTCCAGTGTCTGATCCATTCCGCAGGCTTCATTAGCTAAGCTAAGAGGAGTCCCAGTATCAATCAACACAGACCACAGAGAGATGAACCCTGTACAGTGAGGAAAGAAGATTACAAATCTTACTTCCAGGGTAGAATTTGAGAGTTGCGTCTTTCAGGAGTTTATAATTTCCTCTAGCAACCCACAAAACACTAAACATAGGCTATGAATATTAAACGAAAAAAGCAGGAGGCGTGAGGGCAGAGGGATCGATAAGCCATAGGCTCTGGACCACAGGGATACCCTGTAAGCCATAAACTCCTGGCAATTTATGGCAAACACTGAAGGCTAAACCATCAACCCTAAGCAATAACCACTAAAGCTGGGCGAAAACTTGGAAATGCTGCTACTGGTGTTCTACAACTTTTTGTGGAGGTGGAGAACATGACAGAGAGCAGTGGGTTCTGGCTGTCAGGTAGTGTTTCTGAGAAGTTTTATATACTATTACGCCTAGACTTTATTAACACCCCATTCGGGGGGTACTGGATCTCCGGCACAGCATCAGCTCCACTGATGGCATCGCGGCCCCCCCACCATATTTTCCACATCCCTTTGTTGGAATGGGTTTGTCTGATTTTTATTAAGCTTTTTATCTGCCCAGCTGGCCAGCACTTTCACACTGTTTAAATGCTGTTCTACTGGCTGCAGAGGGGACAGGGCATGACTGCTGAAAATCAGGAAACTGGTCTGTATTTTTCAAAGATGATGCAACTTCCCTTCTAGGATGTCCTTGATGTTCTTATGCATGTAAAACTTCTGTAATTTCAGAGGTGCTCACAACTAATCATATTATTAAAATTCCTGACATCTGTATTAAACATTAATTGATTTCTCTCACAGCATTCCACAGTGTTCACCATTATTATCATTCTGTAAGGCTTAAGCTGTACCATATCCATATGTACACACTTACTTTCCCTTTTAAGACATTAGTATATCCATCAGCATGATGGCAATGTTTTGGAAGCACTCCATAAGCAGTCACCATTCCCATAAATGCTCTATTTGTGAATGTTCTATTTCCTGAATATGTTTGAAAATTGCATCCTGAGTGTGATTCCAATGCTACACACGTTCTATTGGAAAAACAATTACGCCCTTGTAGAAAAATGTGAATTTCAGGATTCCAAAGCAAAAATCCTGAGAGAGAACAAAGACTGTCTCCAGGATGGCTTTCGCTATGTTTGACACGTACTGGTAGGAAGTTCTTATTTCAAAAACCTCAAGAAATACTGCGTTTATTGTATTAGAGCGATAATACTTCAAGAAGACACTGTAAGTAACGCAGTTAAACAGCTTAATGCTACAGTTGTAACCTAAGCTGTTCTCATTTATTACTGCCATTGTGATTGATACAGTTTGCACTCTCTGTAGCATTTCGGATTCATAACAGTGTAGTTGTTAACCAGCACTTTGATTCGGCTATTTTTATAATGCATGCATAAAAGATGCAAAATGGCAAATCGGAGATAATTATAATTAATTGCACCAGCAAGTACTAAAGCATCTGTAGCCAAAGTCAGCATCTTGCCGCAACGTGCTTAGAACAAAACAGGTAAAAATAAATGTAAATAAAATATTAGATTTTGGATGAATGTATAACAGGGGAAGTTCTTATAAATGACAAGGCAACAGTGCCATCTTGAGGTGTCCAGACAATTAAAGGAAGAGGAAAGCCGCAGACAGTGCTCTCAAGGCATTTTACTTTTAAATGCAGAAATGTGTGTTCCAAGAGAAAAAAAAAATACTCTCAAGCCACTTTCTTACCTTGGTCGTGTTAAAAGCAAAGCATTTGTAAACACCAGCCCTTTTACAAGATGATTTGAGGAATGGAGCACTTCTCCTATGAGGAAAGGTTAAGAGAATTGAGTTTGTTCAGCCTGGAGAAGGCTTTGGGGTGACCTAATAGTGGCCTTCCCGTACCTGGAGGGAGCCTACAAGAAAGACGACAGTCTATTTGCAAGAGCATGTCGTGACAAGACAAGGGGGAATGGCTTTTAACTGAAAGAGAGTAGGTTTAGATTAGACAATAGGAAGAAATTCTTTGCTGTGAGGGTGGTGAGGCACTGGAACAGATGGCCCAGAGAAGTTATGGATGTTTCCTGGAAGGTCCCTGGCAGCGTTCAAGGCCAGGCTGGATGGAGCTCTGAGCAACCTGGTCTAGTGAAAAGTGTGCCTGCCCATGGCAGTGAGGTTGGAACCAGATGACCTGTCAGGTCCCTTCCAACACAAACCATTCTGTGATTCTATTGATGCCTTTTCCTGGGCTTAGAAAATGGAAGCCAGACACGGTTAAAGGGTTAGGGGGTTGTTCACCTCGATATCTTTAATAGGATCCTATCAATGCATCCCTTCACCGAGGTGGAACGCGTCGCAATGCACACCCACCGTAAATGGCATATACAAGTTATAGACCTTACACATATCTAACAAGGGTACCCAATAAGGGGGCTTGGGTGGATAGTGTGATATTCTCATCTACAGAATCCCACCCCCCCCAAGGTGGGCTTATCTCTAGTTTACAGAATACATTCTAGGAGACCTTGGCTCCCCAAGATAGCAGAATGTTTGGTTTCCTGGCCTCACGGTTTCTGGGATGCTTTGGTCTCCTGGTCCTACAGAACATCTGAACTATGCTAAGTTATCAGGCTTAAAGAATTACAAGTATGCATGCTAATACTTGTGGATACATAGAACTGTGTAAAAGGTATATAAAAGAAAAAGCAAAAATCATCTTGGCATCACTATGAATATGGTCTTTCATGACCAGTATTAATTTATTTTCTTGGCTGCTTGCTTTCCTCCTTCCACTGATACCTGCATTTTACAGACAAAACATTCTTGCATCCTACGTATTTTTTCCGATTGTACTAACACCACTGCATATCTTACCTTTAATGCTTTATGAAACCATAAAGATCCACATGAAGGTGAGAACTGCATTGCACTGCAATGCAGTGATTGAGGCACAGAACAGAAAAATCTGAGTGTGCAAACTTGGTGACAAAGCAGGGATTCACCCTCCACATACATGTGAGAAGCTTCAGAAATATGAAAGAATGCAGAGGAAAGCTGCACTGATCCACAAGGCACAGCTACTCTGGCTGTGTATACACCTGCCAGACATTCCCACCACACCTAGTGCTAGGGAATGACCACCAGAATATTGGTAGTTTTAGATTAGCAAACAAAACAGTCGTGTCTAATTCTTTTAAGCAAAGGTTGTGATGAAAACAGCAACCACTCTGCAAGCAAATGTTAAGTTCTGCTAGAGCAGATCTATTGTTGGGTTACACAAGCACTTCTCAGTCAGCAAATGACAAAATGGTTTCGGTTGGAAGGGACCCTTGAGATGGTTTAGCATGCCAAATTAAATTCATGTTTCAAACAAGATTCTCTCTTACGAAGTAAAAACCATCTAGAACACCTCCTCAGATAACATTCATAGCCCAAAGGAAACAAATGTTTTGAAAACAAGCTGTTTTCTAAGAATGTATGTTTTATGGCATTTCAGTCCAGAGAGAAAAAAAATATATAAAACATATGCCAGACATTACAGTTTCAAAGGATATTTTAAAATTTAGGGGTCTGAGTCAGTGCATGAAACTTACACCACCTTAAGCGAGCAACTCCTACTTCGGCAGAGCATTGTTAAGGGTAAGATGGAGATACCTCCTAAGCTTCAAGAAAATAAGGATTTACTATTTAAAGGACAAGTGCCCTGCCCCAAAACACAGATGCTAATACCCTGGCTGGTGTCCCATCCTGGACAGCAGTCTCAGGGGATCAGTTTATAACACAGTTTCAAGGCAAGGCAAAGGAGGTGTTAATTCAAATGCCGTGCCCTGACACAGGCCTTGCAGGAGCTGATGGACAAGGCATTCAGCTGCTCAGGCAGAAAGGAATATAAACTCAGAAATTATGTTATTCTGACCCATCTCACTCATTAGTCAAAACATACCATTAAAAGTAACCTGCTTTGATAGGTCACTTACTTAGTAGGAAGAGACACATAAAATCTTTGTGCTCTTTTGTTAAAAAATATTTACAAGTGCAGAAAAGAAGGCACTGTTTCCCCACATATACAGAATATCAATACCTCATTTATCAACAACTGTGCATTACATACAGCATCATTTTAACCTACAGACTGTGAATCTCTGTACATCTTTCACCTGAAAAGCTTTTCACATCAGATTTTAAACAAATAATTTACATATATTCATTTTTTAGATTTTCAGAAGAGTAAAGTATGGTAAACAGGACCAAAATATTTTTCTTGAGTAATACAATTAATTCAGTTTGTTTTATTTGGTATCAAAAGTACCTATTTTCATCATATAGCATCTTATGCATTTATCATAAACTACCTGTCATAAACGAAGAGTTTGTACAACTGTTAAAATAATTTTTCAGTAGGTTCTAGCTTAAGAGAGGGAGGCACAAGAGTCTGCCTATACATTTAATCTTCTTTTCAAAGATAAATACATCTGTTACAGTTTCAACGCATGCCCAAGATTTGTCTGCTCTTTAGTTGATAGTTTTTTTCCAGTTCAGCCAGTGCTTGAGCCCGTAGATTTGCAGCATATAGACGCCTTTTGAGATCAGAGCTTTTCCCTTTGGAAAGGAAATAGTTTTCCATGTTATGAGGAGGCACAGCTTTCTCTTCACTTCCATCAAAGAGTGAGTTCTTCTTGGTTGTAGAAAGGGGAAGCAGGAGTGCGTTATCTTAAGAAATCAAAAAGTACTGCATTAGTGCATCTTCCAGCATTTATTGCTTTTAACCCTGGTGCCCATTTTGTCATCTACCTATGGCTTTAAGTGATCTTATTATATGCATTTCAGTTAATAGCAACAATTCTTTTCTATTTTTTGAGAAAAAAAATTGAAAACAAGCCTTTTAAATGATGGTGGTAAAAGGATATATGCCATAGTCGTTTTTAGGGTGCACCTCCCAGTACCTAAGGAAATATTAGTTGATTAAGAAGAAAAGACATGATGTTTCTTCTGAAGGACAGGAATTAAATAAACAGTTACATAAGCCAGTTCCAAAAGAAAATGTGAATGAGTTTTCAGCTTTTTAATTTTTTTCAGCTGAAAAAAAACCTTTTCAACTGAAAAAACCTTGTCTTTGCCTCATAGCAGGGGCAGACACAACCTGTCCAGTGGTCTTTGTACATTACCCAAATTGTTCCAACTCTATCCTTGTATTAAGTCACTGGGGTACAAATTAGGCTCTGACTTGATGAGTAATGAGTTTAGGGGCATTAAAAATTAACAAGTTACTTTCACTGCAGCCTCCAGAACAGGAATTTTCATAGTGTATCTTACAGCATGCCACTATCAAAAGGCAGTTAATGACTCAAGAGTACAAGAACTACCATCAAAAGCTATTATAACAGCTGAGTTGCCTCTCATAAGCCAACTTCACAAGGCCCAACTTAAGGTGTGATTTTTATTTAATCAAAGGTCTAACTATTCTAATCTTAACACTGAAGCCTTAATTGTCAATTTGTGAGGCTACAGCAAGAATGCAATAAACACAAAAGAGCAAGAAAGAATTTAAAAAGCCAGCAAATATTTCAGCATTTTGTAGCTTCATCAGTGTAAGTCAGATCTGTTTTAACATTAAGTGGTTCACTAAGAATCAGAAAATCCCTGCAAAAATAGGGTAGTATCTAGGACACTGTCTTAAAAAACAGGATTTTTGGTATTACACTTTACTGTCAAGTGAACCACCCAATGGAGAAATTAGGGATCTAAGATGTGTGAGATGCAATCCAGTTGTGAAAAATATAGCAATATTTGAGCAACTAAAAATACAAGCAAGCAATCTCAGTACCAATATTGGTGAAACACTTGGTCCACTTATATGAGAATAGGCATAATTTTAGAAACAGTGTTACAAGAGCACCATGGAATGAACTGGAAGAGCAGCAAATCACGCGCTCTACAGATATTACAAGATTTGGTCAGTTTTGTAATAACTATGTTCACTTTACTGCATTATCTATCTTGAAATATTAACCACCCAAACTGGTTTTCCCTATCCTCAGAAACTAATATGCCTGGTAAGGTCAAAATATCATGCAAAGGGGCAGGAAATGCAGAGGAGAACAGAAGCAAGAGCTGAAGCTCATTTGCCTTCAGTCATCCAGTTTTAGATGCAACATCAGAAAGCCAAAAGCAAGTTTGTTCTCAAATTCTTTAATGTGTCGAAGTCAGACAAGATGTTGAGAGACGGGTGGAATTCTCAAAGTTGACAGAAATGTTAGAAACAGCTCAAGGAGCACTCAACTTTCTAGGGGCATTTTACTTGTGTCCTTTCCTGCTCTGATAGGCACTTCTTGGAAAAAAAGAAAAAGCTACTTCAGTTTTATTTGCTTTGGAGGCAGTGACATGCTTATCTTGCTTTATCAGACCAAAACTAAATGAAGAGAGGGTTACTGCATGTTAAAGAGTGTTCACATGTCTTTGTTCTAGAGTACTACTTCTGACCCAGCCCTTCACTATTCCTACCACTATTTTAAAAGGCATTTAGATACTTGAATATTATTTTTAATAATAAAAGATGGGAGCAATAAATAGATGATAGCAAGGATTGAACAACCAAGGGCAAAGTGAGTATAAAATATTACTGTAAAACAGATTGGACTAGAGGCAGTCAGGAAGTATTTTAGCACATTTTCAAATCTGAGTTTTTCTTTCTATAATAGCAGTGTGTATTCGTCATAGTCTATATGATGCACTGGTCACAGCTGGTTCCCTCACAACAAATAATAATTCCCATGTTGAAGCTTTTGGAAATTTAATGAAAGCTGAATTTATTAGACATGTGCAGTTTTATTAACATGAACTAAATCAAAGGTCTGTAAAAAGACATCCATACATAAAATAAGTGCAGCTCTGAGAAAGGTTTGGGTTACAAGGAGGCACTTCCCTTAGCTCACCACAAGAACCTTAATTCCCAGACAGCACAAGACTGCAGTGCAAACAGTGCCAACTCAGACTTATGGTTGAGCATCACTCATTAAGTCCTTCTGCAAAGCAGAAAATCAAAAGTCTCTTCTCAACCATGCAGCCATAGCTGGGCTTTGCATTGCCCCAAGGGGACTACACTGAGCACGTTGAGCACCAGGAGCTTTCTTCTGGTCACACCAGCCTACATTGACCTCTGCAAGCACCTTCTTGTGTATTTGCATACCTGGACCTTCCGCGTACGTTACCTCCCGCTGCTTCTTGTGGAGATTGCACCTCTTCAGCAGGTTTTCAGCTCTGGTTTGGGAAGAGAAGTTTAAGCTTTTTGTTGTAAGACTGTAGAGTTTCTAATATAACTAATATAGGTTAGTAAGATACCTAGCAAGCTTGTCCTCTGCCAGTCTCTCCCGAACACAGAGTTCCCGTTCTCTCTCTGGAAGTAGAAACATGGTAGTATGCAGTGTGAACATGTAAATGTTAGAGTGACTGTGCATGGTGGGCTTCTCTTACAGGGAAAGACAGCAGTAACAGCCAATCAGATGCACCCCCACTTCTGATTCTATGGCTCTAAACAAAGGTAACTGCTGTGTACATACACCTTTATCAACGCACTAATAAAGCAACAACAAGTACTCTGAAATACCAGGCACACTTCCGTCCCAAACATGCCTGCAACAACGAAGAGATAGCAACGTTCTATTCTGCACATTAACTCACGGCACACATGACAGCAGGTTTAAATGTTTATATACCAGATACTGTAATTCAGCTATGACTAAGCACCCTGCTTACAACAGTAGCAGCTGTTATTCAGGCCCAGAAAAAAAGATACATATGGTTAAAAACTGTACTGCAGAGCCTACTGCATATGCAAAGAGATTATTTTATGTGGGCAGGAAATGCCAACACCTGAGGACCAGCCATCTATAGACTCACAGGCAAGCTACCTGTGGGGTGCAGCTTTTATAAAAGCAGTTGACAGTTTACTCAAAGACTTTTTCTCCAGCATCAGGCTCACCTTAGGTTGCGTGTTAGTATGGGCAATGTTTAATTACACAGGAGGTGAAAAGCAACCTACACTGCACAATGCAGACCCTACTTTTCTGTATACTTTCCTAACTGCCACTCATGTTTAATAATATTCACAAATCAGACTTCCATATCTAAACCGCCAATTCTATCTTAGCAACTTAAAACAGAAGCTAGTATAGCGGAGTGAGCCCTGAGCATTCTTGGTTTGGTCTTTAGACACAATTCTAGTGGTGAATGCAGGACTACAATATCCTAGTGCATTAAAATGAGTGTTGTGAGAACTGTCTACTTTTTCTTCCTCCAACTGAATCAGAACCCCAGTGCCATCCCCTTCCCAAAATGGAATAGCATACGCTCCAGACGTTGTTCTCTCTCTTTAATGGCTTGCTCTCGCTCCTGTAATTGTTGCTCCTTCCGTTTCAGCTCATTCACTGCAGCATCTGAGTATTGCAGCCTTTCTGGCTCCCATGGTCTCAAGCCTCTTCTATCAGAATTCTGTTTTTGTTCTTCTGCCACCAAGCCTTCTATCAAGGGGTGCAGCAGAATATCTTCAACAGAAGGTCGGCAGTAATCCTAAAGGAAAGACATTACCAACAGGTTCCATCTGTAAGAAGAAACATTAGGCCAGAGATTCCCAAGCAAGACCAGCTGAGGTGCTACAAAGTAAAGGAGAGATTGGAGAAAACTGGAGTTGGGAAGCAGTAGCACAACCAGATGATAAAAGCTAAGGGAGGAGGCTGTTACCAGCCTTCAGATCCAGAGCTGTAAGTCTGTGTCTCCCAGCCCAGGCACTCTCTCCTTGCAGAGTCAGAAGCAGGTGGGTGAGCCTGAAGAGGCAGCTGCCAGCAGATTCCTCAGCTAACACTCTGCTGAACAATCCATACCTGCTGGAGCCTTGTTACAGCTTTGTTCTCCCATGCCATGTTCTTCTCAACACCCTCACACCAGCAGTGGGGGAACAAGCTATACATCAGCCATATAAAGCAAACCCCAAAATGAAGACAAAACAGCCCCTTCCAACTTCCAAACACACTGGAACCATTTTAACCCTGAAATTATAAGACCTCAATAAGCATGCTGTCAGGAAATCCCATGTAAGCCAATACTGAGGCAGCCTTTTGGCATCCTGTGATCCTGGCATGACACTTGAGCTGCTGCCTTTGTTCGATGGACACAGAGCACAACTCCTCCCTCCTTCCCCTACAAGTGACACTGCTAGTGACAAGATGATAACAAACACTGCTTCAGGTTGGTTTCTTTCATAATTGAGAGAAAAACTAGTATTTCAGTACTAGCTTAAATTATAGGTGGAAAAATTAGCAATTGGTTCTTACCTTTACATTCAGCATCTCCCTGAGAAGGTCATTCAGCTCATCTGAGTAACGATATGGTATTCGCCTGACCCTCCCTTCCCTTATCTTTTCTGCCAGCTCCTTTTGGTTGTAAGCTGTAAATGGAGGCCTGAAACAGAAAATTTTTCTTGGATTCTTTCACTACTTTTACAAGAAAAAAAATATCAGACTATGAAAAAACCCTGCAGTCAAGGTTTGTTTTGACTACTTAATGTCAAAACCAATACAGAAATAAAAATCTAGGACTAGTCTCTGAAACCTTTAAGCTTTCATCTATACAAAATATAATCACACATACATTAGCAGTTATGTTTCCACATTTGTTATCACACTACCATACTTACGAGAGAGCACATAATTCATACACGAGACATCCTAGCGACCAGATGTCAGATTTTTCATTGTATGACATGTAGTTCATTTGCTCCTAAAGAAAGAGAACAATCTTAGGTTTATTAACGAAGACCACTATTGCAGGATAATCAGCTACTATTCAAGCCTGAAATAAACCATTATATACTGGAGTTAATTCTAATATTTCATCTTAATGAATATCCGTATCTCTACTCTTACTAGAATGATTTTAACAATTTGTGGCAGTACTACACTGTAGAAGACTGAAGTGTTGCACCAATCTTCAATTGATGCAACTCTGTTTCAGTCAACATCAATGTTTCCCACACAAAATGCCCTGTATCAGGGAAATAAGTAATTCCTGCTCTTTTCCACCACAAATTAAAATCCTACCATTAGGAGGTAATTTAATAAGCTCTTTACCTTAACGCTATGAAACACAAAAGCTCTCTAATGTCCCTGTTCCTTTTCAGGAACAATATACTCCAACATCTCTAATGTCCCAAGAATACAACAAAACTTACGCAGTGAAGAGCAACTGTAATTAGAAGGAAGTTGATTGTGTGGGGAAGAAAGGAGATGAAAATAACTGCAAAACAACCTTGTCTCCAGAACATACATACTCTCTGAAAAAAGTCACCTGCATTTAAGACCAACAAGGCTTCATTAAAACCTCCCAAACATTCATGGACTCTGAGACCAACACAGCACACCTTGGAGGGCCAAAAGGGAAGATAATGTGTAGAGGGGAGGTCTTACTGGAGACATGTAATATGGAGTTCCAACAAACGTTGTGGCAAAGCTGGTGTCATGGTGCAATATCCTAGCCAGTCCAAAATCTCCAAGTTTCACATTCTGTTTGCCATCTAGAAAGACATTTGCTGGTTTCAGGTCACGGTGCACAGTGACGCCACCATCGCTCCGTCTGTGACACTCCTTCAAGGCCAACGTTAATTGAGTCAACACTCGGAGAACAAAGCTTTCATCCAAGAAATGCCTGAAAAACGAACACATTGTTTAATGGGTTTTCTGAGCACACATTAGTTTGATTAGTCACTGCCAGTCTTAGTTCCATAACTTTTTTAATACTACTATCATAAAACACCACTGAAATAAACACTATCAGCAGCAGACATCTATGGATTCTACTTTTAAATTTGATTTTTTTTAAAAAATCACTGCAAGTATGTTAGAAGACATTAGGACTTTCACTGCGGAATCCCTGCAATATTTCCTTTTTCCCCCAAACTGTCTAACAAACACATAGCATTTTCATTATTTACAACACAAATATCAACTTGATGCTTTTATGATGAGATCTGTCCCTTTGATCATTTAAGATAACAATATGTTGTCACCCGTTAATAATGAGCAACATACAGTAACAGCCAAAACATGGCTGATTTTTTAATACAAACTTCCTTAAATGAAAACAGATGCTGGGGGGGGGCAGCTCCAGAACTGTTTTAGACTAATCTCACAAAGTAAAAGAGGTGGTATCATGTACCTGTTTGACTTAAGAATGTGAAAACTGAGGCTATACTTAAGTAGGATGCTAAGTCTAAGATTAGACTAAGGTGAAGCCTTATCAACTTGATGACTCTCCGAGCATTATGTGTAGGCACATAAAGTAGCTTTACACATTGTGTTTAAAATCATTCCTCCCTTTCACACATTTTGATGTTCTCGTAAAACACAGGGTCCCAGTAGTTTTACTCATGAGGAAGGCCAGAACCCACAGAACAAGAGCTGTAACCTCCTGGTTTGTGTTCTCAATCTCATTCATAGCCAGAAACCCCTCAACAGCTTCTGCCTCACAGGAGAGCTCTGAGTTTTTTACTACTTCAGCACCAACATCCAGCCCGATGATGCATTCAACAGCACAATTCCCACCGCTGTTGTAGCTTTGTACAAAACCTTTCACATTCGAGAAGAGTTGTTGGGTCCAAAGGGTTAAACCCGAAACTGCGCAAAAGTTACAAAGTAAGTTTCCCTTCTCTCTGGGCCGCCCAAGACCCGTGCGAGACATTCCAAACGCGCCACGAACGCATTTCACGTGCCTCTCTTTCGCGCACTTGGCGATCAGGCTGGCCAGGTCTCCCCCATCGCAGTACTCCATGACGATGTACAGGGTGGTGCTGCTCCTGTCGATGATGCGATCGTAGTAGCGCACGATGTTCGGGTGCCGCAGCTCCCTCAGCAAGTTCACCTCCGACACGAGCATCTGCTTCTCCGACTCCGTCATCGCGCCATAGTCCAGCTCCTTCCATACCAAGATCTGCGGAGGCAGAAACACCCTGGGGAGTGACTGGGACANGCGAGACCGGGGCGGGGCCGCCCCGGCTCCTCGCCCCGCCCAGAGCTGAGGGGGCCGCCCTCCGCAGCTTTTCCCACTGTTTCCGTTCTTTTCCCCGTTTTCTTTCCTCTTCCCTTCCATCCCTGCGTCCTGATTACACAAACCACCTGCAGGTATCAACAAGTCACATATTCATAGCTCCTCAGGAAGGGGCGGGGTTTTTTTTCCCCCCATTAAAAACAACAGTAAATCGTCGCCTTTCCTGAAATGCTTGTATCTGTTGGATAGATCATGACAGAAAGTTGGAAACGCCTTAGCAGAGTTTTTTAATATTCAGAAATGCTTAAAAATTTTTTAACCTGTTTAAAATAATATAAATCCAATCTGGATTTATTGCAGTCTACAGCTTTCTCGTGAGGGGAAGAGGAGGGGCAGGCACTGATCTCTTCCCTGTGGTGAGAAGTGACAGGACCCGAGGGAATGGCCAGAAGCTGTGTCTGGAAGGTTTAGGTTGGATATCAGGAAGAGCTTCTTCACCCAGAGGGTGTCTGGGCACTGGA
>VZTG01002166.1:1127914-1216908 GCA_013397845.1 Melanocharis versteri | reverse complement strand
TTTTTTTCCCCCCATTAAAAACAACAGTAAATCGTCGCCTTTCCTGAAATGCTTGTATCTGTTGGATAGATCATGACAGAAAGTTGGAAACGCCTTAGCAGAGTTTTTTAATATTCAGAAATGCTTAAAAATTTTTTAACCTGTTTAAAATAATATAAATCCAATCTGGATTTATTGCAGTCTACAGCTTTCTCGTGAGGGGAAGAGGAGGGGCAGGCACTGATCTCTTCCCTGTGGTGAGAAGTGACAGGACCCGAGGGAATGGCCAGAAGCTGTGTCTGGAAGGTTTAGGTTGGATATCAGGAAGAGCTTCTTCACCCAGAGGGTGTCTGGGCACTGGACCAGGCTCCTCAGGGAAGTGCTCACAGCACCAGCCTGGCAGAGCTCAAGAATTATTTGGACCATGCCCCCAAGCACATGGTGCAGCTTTTGAGTTGTCCTGTGCAGGGCCAGGAGTTGGACTCAATGATCCTTGTGGATCCCTTCCAACTCAGCATGTTTTGGAAAAATTGTCCTTTCAAACCAGTGAGGAAAATCTCTCATAATTCATGGAAAAATCTTTCATCAAAAACTACCAAAGTCATGGCAGCTCTACTGTCCCACCACGTATTCTACATCATACACAAACCACCTGCTGAAAACAAACCAAGGAATGTAATGGCTTAAAATGTAAAATTTGGAAACAGCTGTCTTTGTGTCCACATCCAAACCTTGAGCCAGCAAATACTGTGATTACATTAAATGGCACTGAGTAACACCACAATATACTAATGGCATTATAGAATTTTTAAGAAGAATGTAGTGTGTTTTCCAGCATCATTTATGATAAGGAATAATGCCAAGGTGCGGTTCTGGATTCCATTTAATCTCTTTCCGTGTGGAAGTAGCTGTGACTGAAACAGGAACTCCTTCAGCAAAGCATTGTAACGTGCTTGTATAATATAGAATCATCATGGCCTGGGCTAGAAGGGACCCTGAAGATTATCTTGTTCCAAACCCCTGCCATGGGCAGGGACACCTTTCCTGAATCAGGTATGAAAGAGAACTGTCGTATGTCCTGACCTAGAAATTCAGCAACAGGACAGAGTAGTTCCTCATATTGCCTCTCTGCATGGTCTCAGTTATTTCCCAGTTTTGTTTCAGGTTTGAAACAGGTTTGAGTAGGTGTCGTGCTATTACTGAATATTTATGAAATATTCTTCTATTAGGCTTTAGAAAAATTGAAACCTTTACTTTGATCATCAAGAGGCACAGAAAGTCCTGCTGTCCATTATAAAAATTATGTAGATTTCTATCTGTAGAGAACGTATGGTCATTACAGGAAAAAATGAGCAAATGAATTATACAGTGTAAAGACATTTTAGTTTTGTAATTAATGAGTAACAAGGTGATCTGAAGGGTTCATGTTTATCACCAGTTTCAATTACCTTGAAAGAAAATCCTCACATGCGCCATAGCATAGTGAATGAATTATGGCATTACACAATAAAAATGACAAGCAGTACAGTAGGTATTATTCAGGCTGTAAGCTTCACTTCTGGTTTCAAATATCTCCATTTCAAACTTCTGTACTTTCAAATTAGCAAAAGGTCATCGTGCATTCCCACTGTTATCAATGGGAGCCTTTCTATTTATATTTCAAAAGAAATAGAGTAGGATTTCAATACTGTGTTTTGTCTAGAGACTATCATAGAAGTTTCTTTAGAAGTGTTGGTTTGAATCAGAGACATGTCAAAATGTCATGCTTCAAAAGCCAGTAGCAGAATCATTTTACTTTTTATTATACTTATTAAGAGCTGGCTAATTTTGAGAAAAATGCATTTCTAAAAGTGGTCATTAAAATTTTTAACAGGCACTCCATTTTCTTTCTTTCTGATTTTCACACTTATAAAAATTATAAGAATTTTTTTCCTCTTAAAAATGGAAAAGTGGACCCAGACACAAGTAATTCCAAAAATCTGTATCAAGTTTGAATTGGGGGCCTCTTTTTCATGTATTGTATTTTCAATTCTGGTCTCTAGTTCAGGAGCAAATCTCATATTTCTAGTCCTGAAAATACATGTGCTGACATCAGGCCCTCGAAAGCCACCAAATAGTTTTCAATAACATATTTATAATATTGCTTCTAATATTATATTCTGTTGTTTGTTTTTTTTTTTAACATCAATTTTCACAAATTATTTCCCAAAACTTAAACAAAATAAAAGTACCCTTTGGTAGTTGCCCACCGAAGTTTTTCAATTTTTGTGACATCTGTCCTTTGTGCTGTGGAGAGTACATTTTCTCTTATTCCAGGGCCTAGTTATCTGACAAAATATTATATGCTGAAGATAAATAATATGGTAGGGGAAATTCAACATTTCTCTAAAGATACTTTCTTTTTTGCACATGGAAATAGGTAAAAATAAATGTCTAACCCTTTGCTGTGAAAGTCCAACACAATATAATTATGCAGATTGATAGCAAAAAAAGTGCAGTAAAGTACTGTAGGAAATTAAGTGATGTTTCTGGCAGCTTTTTTGTTTTCCAGTTAGAGCAGATTGCACAGGTTCAGAAAGTGAAAATAAGCTCAATAGGAAAAGTACTGAAAATAAAACCATAAAAATGATTAATAATGAAAAATAAATGCACTTTATAAAAATAATTAGAAAAACAGCCGAGAAAAATCTTGGGTTTTTTCTTTTCAAAGAGGTGAAAGACATGTAAAGTCATAGTCCAGGATCTCAGAAATGTGCCAAAGTCTTCTAGCAAAAAAGAAGGAGTTAAGTATTCAATATTAGACAAGTAAGAGATCTTAGAAGTATTTTTACATCACAACAAGAGTAATTATAAATACCGGAGTGAATGAGACAATGAGTGTTTTATTTGAGTTCATTTTCACCGCAGAAGTAGTTTAAGGTTTTTAATATTCAATTGCTTTTGGCCTCAGATGTCTTTACGCACACTGGGATTTTCCCCCTCACTTTTTCTCATTTGGTCCACGCCCAGAAATTTTACATTTACCCAGGACAAAACGTATACACAGGATTAACAAAAACATATAAAATACTGGGATATTAGAGAGAAACATTCTAAAAAGTACCAGAGAATAACATTTCCCACTACTTTTCCTCTATTGCTTTGTGAGGGAAGCAAAGAACACGTTGTCCTAGGTTAAAAATAGGTTTATTCTATTATCATCTCCACAACCGTTGAAACAGCTGTTAAACTGTTAAAACACTGTTATCTCCTGCTATCCGGGGGCCCACTATCTCTGCTAATGGGCCATTAAGAACTCACCACATGACTCATGAGTCATCTCAATCCCATTGTAAGAGGCTCCACCCAGGGGGAAGGAGCCAAGCATTCCCACCTGAATATAAGGTGGATTCTGAGACACACCAGCCAGCTCCTGTTCCTGGATATCCAGAGGATAAGAGCTTTCGCTGGACCATCTCTCTACCTGATCAGCGCTTCAGAGCCATTTTTCATCTGGACTGCTACCACCACCCTGAACAGGGTGCCAGGTTGTATTCCTGACTCTGTCAGTGGGTACTGTTGTTGTCTATATTAATAAAGAACTGTTATTCTTTTTCCTCATATCATTGCCTGAAAGCTCCTCAATTTCAGAATTATACTCCTGTCTTTTCAAACCGAGACACACGTTCACTGAAGAAATTCTGCACAACACAGCCATGGACAGGACAGCAAAGGGACAAAATTTAGCAGCATTAATTGTAGTACTTAAGACCACGCTACATTTCGTCTTCTGTAATGCTTGGATTCAAAGCCGAGTGAGATTCCCAAGAGCGATGTGTGCAGCAAGGCAAGATTCAGTGAGGGAGTTTGTTGCAGCAGCTGTAACTTGAAGCTTTTGCATTACAAACCATTCAGATGAAGAAGACATAAACCCACATGAAATAAATTCAGCAGTAGGTCAGGTCTTTACACAAAGGACTGTAAAATCGACAAGCTAAGAGGATGGGAATCAATGAGGAGGAGACTGAGGAGAAAAGACAAATTTTTGCATTCAGAGAGGGGAGCATATGAATTCTACTAACTCCAGGTTTGCTTTATTATCCATTCCGTATGTTCTGTAAAGTAATATTTAAATACAGTGCACGGCTGGACTTTTTGCAAGTATGTAATTACTTAGCTCTCTTTCTTGTAATGAAACTAACAGTCCTATATCTTATGTATGTCTTCATATATATGCTAATTTTCAAAATAGTGTTCATTAACCTTAAGAACAGAAAGTGCTTGAGTTGATCTTGAAGGCCACTATTTAAACTGATTAAAAGACTGATTATTTGAGGTGTATTGAACTTCAAAAGTGAAATTCCAGAGTGTCCTTAAATCCTTAATAAATCAAAATTTAAAGAATTGGAGTTGTCTCTAAGGAAGGATTCTTGTATGATAATCCATGATTTCTGTTGGCTCATTTACTAAGTCATTCCTAGGAAAGCAGACATATTTAGGATTTGTGCTTCAATTTCTCCTCTTTTGAAAGGGAAACCTTCCAGATCATAATTTGTATCTAGCAGCTCTCAAAATATTTGTCAAAAAATACTAAGTGATACAGTAAGTAAATATTTTGCTGACTTGAGCTGCCTGATTTTTTTAAAAGCAACAATACTGGAATTTCTTATTATGGAAAGCCAGTCTCGAATGTTTTTCCATGAATTTATTTGTACTTACAGTCCCTTCAGACAGATATATTGGGAGAAAGTTTTTCAAGCATGGCCATCACCAGAGTTCCATGCACCATTATTGTCACAGATATTTTCATTACCAGGTCAGTCATTATTTCTCTAACTCCCAGTGTCTACAAACCCATGATATGATCCCAATAATAAGATTCCCCCCTGCCTTGTTTCTCCTGTAGGAGAAAAATGCACAGAAATCACAATAAAGTCACATCATGAACAATGGCGGCAGAATCTCTTCCAGGTTCTCTCCCAGGTCATCCCACCTGCAAAATGTTGTTCCGCCCTGGGTTTCCCTGAATCCAGCTCCTTTCTGTGCACTTGGAAGGGATGGTCCTAAGGCAGTGTAGTGGTGTGCAGAGCCTCTGGGAACAGGTGGCACACATAGGAGCTGATGGCAAATGTAGTCATGTACCTTTGTTGGGAGCTCTAACAAGCATCCTGGGGGCAAGAGGCCTTCATTTCCAATCACATGATGGAGAAGTTGAAAATACTGACATAAACAATCATTGGGGATAAAGAAGTGGTTTAAGATTGTGAAGCATTTTGTGAAGGATTGAAATGTTGTGCTGATTATCCTGTCACCAAAACTCTGCGATAAATTGTAGCCAGGGAAATGTTAGGAATTTGACAGCTTGGTAAAATCACTGACATTTTATGCACTATGCAGAGTATTTTGCTTTTTACATTTTTAACAAAAACGTGTACTTAGCTAAGGACTATTCTCCTTGCTTCCACGAGTGGCAGAGCAGTGGCAGGGAGACTGTCACCAGGGTTTTATATTTTTCCAGTAAACAAAGACTGATATTCATCCTTCTGTTACTCTTTTCTGCCTCTCAGAATCCTCTAGTAAAAGAGTATTTTCCATTATGCTGTCTCTGTTATTAAGCTTCCATATAAATTGTTGTATACATCAGTGGAAGGCTTTATAAATAAAAGAGAGAATTACAAGAGTAGGAGGAGCAAAAATGAAAGAAAGCTTTCTAGCATTTTTATGTTGACAACCTATGTTTTCAGGAAACTACATAGTAAAGGAAGCACTTACACTGCATAAAATCCACAAAAACTCGGTGGGTTTCCTAAATCAAAATGTTGTTAAATCAAAAATTTGTAATGTGCCTCAGTAGTGTGTGGAAAATCGCGCTGTGAAAGGCCAGTGTCCACAAAGGAGACAGAGGAGCCCTGCAAGAATCTGCCGTGCCTTGCCTTGCACTCAGGAAAGGGTAAGCCACAGTCATAACGATCAGATTGTGAGACCACTTCAGATGGCAGAGGTTTGTATCCATGAACTCGAAGTCACAGGGGAATCTGGGCTGCTTATTTCTTCAGTCTGAGGTTCTGCTTTGCAGCCAGTGAGTTTTAAGGTGGGAGAAGAAAGAAGAATATCTTACAGATTTTTTTTTTTGAGTGTATAAATAAGGACATTTTAAGGTATGTGAATATGGTCATTCTTTTTTCAGTTGTATTGAGGACCTTGAGATCCATCACACAGTTCAGAGCCTTCACGGAAGAGCTGTGGCTACTGAGAATCAAGGAGACTTTCACGTCTGCAGCTGTATTTGCTGCTTTTTCGTCTGACTTCACAGTTAACCAGGATTTCTCTATCTCAAAACCATACACCTTTTTTCTTACCTTTTTTTTTTTTTTAATTTCAGTTTAATTGCTGTGTCTCTGGGTTTCTGAGACTTTCTGCTTTTCAAGATACTAAGAGACTTTCTGGATCAGAAGGCCAGTCCCAGCTTCATCACACCACAATGCTGGATGTAGTAAAAATCCCGAAAACTATAAGTGAAAAAACAAAACAAAAAATCCCCACTCATCAGATAAAGCAAAGGAAAAAAAATTGATTCACAGTCTGCTTCTGCAGAAGGCCTCATTCCTCCTATATGTGCAATAATTATTCAAATAAATTGTTGAAAATTGATGTAATTATTTATAATTATTCTTGGTTAGAGCCATAGAATTATGTGATTACATCTAGATGCATGCATCATAAATACAGGAGATACAGCCTAGATGAGGAGGAAATGTCATTTTATTTTTCAATTTATTCATTTTTATTCAATTTATTTATTCAATTTTATTTCTAGATAAAAAGATTCACAAAGTTTAATTTTCATGATCCTAAACAGAGGCTCACTGAACTTGTCTTTATTACATTTCTTTTTGTAATTTAAGTAGTAGAACCTCTGCAGTTATGGGGGCAAAATTCACTGTTTTTTTTAATATTTAGAAAAGTTAAAAAACACCTTGGAGTTGTGTGATTGACGTGCAAGTAACGTGAGTATGTATTTACTTTGTACAAAATCAAGCCTGTAGTGTTAAGATGAGTGGGTTATTCCTAGGAGAATATAACCATTGGAGAAGCAGCAGTTACTTCAAAGTTAGTTTGTTTTTAATCCATCTCAGTCTTTGCCTTTGTCTCATGATATACATTTAAATTTTACATTTCCTTCTACTGTAAATTCAGCTGTGTTCTTATGACTGTCTAGCACAGGTCCTTAGTAGGTTTTAATACGTATCAGATAAGCATATGAACTTGATTTGGTTTTTTTTACATCTTTATTAAAAGCCGTGACAAAACTACTGGGTCTGATTCTGCTACAGCAGAGACTAGTGTAGGCTAGGATTGATTGCTGAAGTGAAAATATTCTGCAAGCAAAGTGTAAAATTTATTTTAAAGGTCTTTAGTTAAGACCATGTTTTTTAAAAACGTGCAGTGATTTTACTGGTGTAGTGTCTAAGAAGGTTCTGTCTTCTTACATGAAGGAATGCTATATCTCAACAAAATAGATCCTGTCCATCAGCAGCTTGCACAATTGGGTAAATTCCTACTGAAGCAAGTAGAAACTCCCTGCCAGTTTAAGTCAAGGTTGGAAGTATCTTCTTTGGAGATGGATACCACTCCTACATATGCTCTGATGCCAGAGGATCAGCAAATGAACAGTGAGGAAGACTTCAACGTGCTAGAAAATAGGGACATGACTTCTGGTGGCAGAGGAAAGTTCTCAACAGATTTTAATGCTCAGAGCAATGAAACCTCAGCTGGAAAGCACTCTCTGCAATGAGGCTTCTCACTAACTCGTGCTAACCAAGAGGACAAAGCATCCATTTGTGAAATTGCTGATCTTCTTCAAGTTACTGAAGAATCTCAGGCACAGATTTTAAAACCTGATCTAGAGATACCACATCAAGCGAAAATCACATCCATAGCATTATCCTTTTCCCCATCTAAACTACAGCAACTACTGTTAGCCACAGCAAAAAGGGTCTCTGAAGTAAGGCAAGCTGCAGAAGCACAATCTGTAATTTATGTATGGCCATTAAATAAAGATGGAAGGGAGTTTCAGCTCCTTTTGGCACAATTTTCAAGAATCTCCAATACAAAACAGCCCAAACTTAACAAGACATTGTTCTAGTCCTGGTGTTACTGAAGATGAGAAATGTTCCCCAATAACCCCAGTGAAAGAGATTGCACAAGAAGAGCAAGATGGAAAGACAGCAAGATCCTCTCTTCTTATTATAAAGTCATCTAGCAGTGTTGTTTCGGAAATTTTGAAGTCACGCACCAATACCAAGAATAAGGATTATAAGACTATGTTAACACTTTCATCTCTTAGTCCTATTGGAGAGCAACTGGAAATTCCTGTCTTTAAGGGAAGTGCTCTAATGATCTATAATGGTCAAGTCTACCTTCTATATGTAATGAGCCATGAAGATGTGCCAGCTGAAAGTGGAAATGGCTGGCCACCATATGTTGCTTATGAAGATCATGTAGTTTTATCTCTAATCTAACTTTCAAAGTTCCACATCCACTGCTGTCAAGGGAGGGTGCTGTGAAACAGAACATAAAATGTTTCACGCACTACTCGCACACACCAGAAGAAGGCATCAAATGAAACCCATTTCTCTTCACACAGGACGACTGCCATCTCTCAGCCCAAGAACTGATAACATATTTTTAGAAAAACAACTGCCAGCAGAGACAGTGTGACCCCTATTCCTATTCTGCTTGGACAACAGCAGAGTTTAGTCCTCATCAGTCCTACATTTTGCTTACTTAGTAGCAAAAGGAGAAGAGAAAATGGTGCTTATCTATTATGAGTAGAATACCTGCTTCAGGTGTGGTTTTCGGTAGCAGATACTGAAGGAATTGGTTTTCATACCAGACTGATCTCAAATTGCAATGCCTCATTTAATTGGGCACTGGCCATAATACATGGTCAGATTTTGCAATGTTAAAAATGACCACTGTGTGAGATAGGTGGGGTAGAGACAGTATTTTCCATGGAGCAAGACCCATAAACAGTTGCAGCAGTGTTTTAACAGGAGACACCTGTCACTATTGGTACTCTTGGCAATGCAAGTACATGATATCCTATAGCTCCCTGTAAAAATACACAGAAACCTCGTAACAATCCTTTGTTTTGAGGGCTGAATAAATTCTTAAGCCAAGAATATCAGCAACTGAATGTTAGGAAAAAAAGGCCATGTGGTTGTAGCAGAGGATGGGGAGACAGAAGTTTTTTGCAGAAGGCAAATATTCTGGTACCATATGGTGCAGAACTCCCTTGTGTCCCTAAACTCAAATTAAAAGAAACTGGCTGCCTGATTTTCAACAGGGATTTGAATTTTTGAGCTGCCATACAAGTGTAACACCCATAGCCTTAGTGGTGGGTATCTTGGTATGTGGGTTTCTTGATGACAATAACAAAAATAGGTTTTGGAAACAAGACAGTTCAAATGGAAGCATCTGGAGTGGTATTTTCCACTGCAAAAGTTTAAAAGCTACTGTTTTCGTTGCATAAACTGATTTTTTTTTTGTCTGGTTCCCTATGGAAGTATACCTTAACTGATCATATCACCTGTATACGTCTCTTGGTCTCTGTGTGTCTTGTCCTCTTACAAATTCCAAGAAAATAACTCAGCAGACAGAGAAGACATATCCCAAAGTGCTCAACTATATCATTATCCCAGAGAGTCCACATGGATGATGATGATGATGATGATAGATGGGTTCACTGCTGGGAAAACCTTTGATTATAGTATGCTCTTGAGACACCAGAGAATTTAACAATGAGATACAAATCCACAGGAATACAAACTTCATTTGTTCCACTACTTTCTGAACTACGTGTTTTATCAGTCTGTGGTGTTTTACTCTCAAACCAAACTGAAATCCAGTCCTACTGATATTACAGTAAGGTGATTACAGTGAATAAGTGCTTTCATGTGGAGAAAATGCCTGGTACTTACAAGCTCTTTAGACTAATGGACAAAGGTGCAACATGAACTGATTTTTGGAAGATGGAATCAGACAGATTAGAGGAAAAGGCACAGATTTTTAATTAAGCAAGTAAATTTAGGAGCAGACAGCTAATGTGAGTGGACATTCTCTGGTTTTTTATTTACAAATCAGGACAGTATTTCTTTCTGAAAGATGAACTTTAACCACAGTTGTGTCTATATTAGCAGGGTGAAATCTTCTCATCAGAAAGTTAAGACAGATGGCAGCATGTTTCTTTCTGGCTGTAACTTCATGAGCAAGCAAGAGGTGGGCAGTGAGGCTTGTAGAGACACTATCATCAATGGAAATAACAAAAGGGAAATAACTTGGTTGAATATAACTCTTTAAGGAATTCACTGCCTCATCACATCTCTTGTGTAAGGCAGGGCACATCTATGCCTGTGGAACATTTACACTTGACAGATACATTTTAGCAAATTTTGCTTTCATGATCAAATATGTTTAAATATTTTCAGCTGTCCTGATTTGAAACAATCCACAAACACAGTGGTTAGCCATAAATATTTAAAGAGCAAGGTGGCCACCTTACTTTTTTTTCTCACAGTTTTTAAGCTTTATTTCTGTAAGAGGCTTCCAGGAAGACACTTAATGGCATCAATATGACCTCTTGCCTAGGCAGCACCAACTTCGGAATGGAACTCATTATGGAAAAGACAGACACAATACATTCAGGTTAATAGGAGAAAGCAGGGAGCCAGCTATTGCAGGACTGGTACAGCCAATATGGTTATGAAATCTTGTCCTTTACTTCACATTTTGTTCATATAGAAATACCTTGAGAAGGGTACTTTAAAACAAATGTGTATGTATGTATATACATGTATATATACATATATTTATTTCTTGTGCAATCAAAAAATTGTTTGCCTTCAGTGGGAATCAGTTGGGCTGTTTCTTAAATCTAGCACAGCCCTTTACTGATGGATTCTCCAATACTCACAGTGTATTTGCCTTTTCTATACATAACCCATGATCCTGAATGCCATCCTGTAGCAACAGCCTGATTTATCCCTCAGAGCCCACACCGATGTGCTGACTAGATACACATTACCCTCACTGCAGAGGAGAGGTGTGAGGCTGGGACTGGAAAACCAGGCTCAGAACGCTTCAGTGAGCAAGCTAAGGACACCTATGACCAGAGATGAGGGAACTTTTAGCCACAGGCACCAGGCAGGCTCAGCACTAAGGTCACAGCACTCTGGCTCCGGGTGCCTGTCACAGTGTGCCAAACACTGAGACTCAGCTGCTGGTGGCAGCACGGGAAGTTCAAGGCTAATCTTCCAAGTGGAAGAGAAGAAACAGATCGTGATTTTCCAGGTCACTGAAGCTGTTTCGGTCATGTTCAAAGGGGAGCTGTTCTGGCACTCAGCAAATCCAGCAACAGAAAATGTCAAAAGCTACCTGGAAGTATCAGGGACCAGAGGGAGAACGTGCTGTGTGGAAGATCTCTACTCAGGACTTTCCAGGGGAATTACCTGTCAGTTGGATTATTTGCCCTCAGTCCTGTGACAGCCCTCAGGGGGTAAAAAAGTCACTGCAATAGAGGGTAGTTCTGTATTTTTATCTGGATATCTTTTGTCAGGCTTTCCTGGAAAGGTTGGACTACACTATGAGAAATTCGAGGCACCTCTGCGTGCTTAAGGAAAATGCCCAATAGGAACAAAACTCAGTTACAGGTTATGGCTATGCTTCGACTGTCTGTGCACAGAGTGGACCCTCAAACAAAGCAAGGGCATCTATAAAATGAGCAGGACTGTCTGAAGAGGCTAAGTGCATCAGGAATGACTCTGAATTTTGAGTGAGGATGAGCTCCTAACACAGCAACCTAAACCAACACCAGTCCTTGTCATTCAGGGCTTAACGTTTGAGAGAGCATTATGTCAGAATCATATCTGATTGTTACATCACATTCCAAACCTACTGCTAAGGATGACTGGGAAACATGAAAAGCACTTCTGGTCTGACTGACTGTGCCTTGAGCCAGCAGCACTCTAGGGTACAAACAACCACTTGCTGATGGCTTTGGTCTCATGGTGCTTGCCAGGGCTTTTCCCAAAGGACACCGCAGATCTCCCTCCTGTGTCAAACAAACTCCACCGTAGGCCCCTTCTGCAGTTTGCAGTGATACACGATGGACACTCCATCAAAAGCCAACTTGATGGGAACTGTGGTTATTGTCACAACTCAAGCTCTTTCCTACAAGGCACTATACCTTATTCAGAGTGGGGCACAGCAAAAACCTTTTGCAAGACGCTTAAGACATTTCTATTTCCAGGGTAATAATTTCTGAAAGCTTCTGCAAAGCACAGTTTAAAATTGTCTTTAAAAAAAGAAAGAAAGAAAGAAAGACGTCCCTGTCTTTGGGGGAACTTATTCCCATTTAAGTAGTCTTACTGCTGGAAAAATTGATAAGTATTTCTTCTATCAGGATTATTTTGTGGCCTGGCAGAGTCCCTTTAAATGCTGGCAGTAATTCTTCATTGCCCTTGCTGTCTGCCACCTCCAAAATACCCATCAGCAACTGCAGCTACCTATCAGCTGTTACACAACCATCTGTGCAGCTTTTGATTATGTTTTTTTTTTTTTTCTTCCAGATTGCTACCATCTTTCTGGAAAGAGAGAAAGGGACAAAATGTTACAGCAATGCTACGCAATAGGGCGATACATTGTGAGTAGCTACAGTATACATGAGACAGTTTAGGGTAATGGTTGCTGACACCTCAGGCAGACCACAGTCCCCAAGTCTACAAAATTAGGCTGATAACAATTATTGTAGTATGCAACAGACAAATACTTAAATCCATGGAGAACTTCTCTTTCTATGTGAAATCTGATTTCTGCAATATCTCACTCAGCTTTGGAGGGGCCGAAGCTCAAAATCTGAGACTATTTTGCTTCCATTTTGATGATTTCAGAATAATCCTGAATTTACCTTGAAGCCTGGAAATCTGTAATAAAAATCCAGATTGGAATGAATTTTATGGATCACACTGATCTGTAATTGCGCTCTCTTCTTCTGCTTACAAACAGAAAGGAAACATTACTTGTATTGTTGCGTGCAACTTGTTTTAAACACCCTGATTACTTCTGTCTATCTTTCTAAGCTTATCTCATCATTAAAAAAGGATGAAGAGACATAACAGGCTCTTAGAATCAAAATTCAAGAGCAGTCACACAGATCACTGATGAATTAAAGCAGAAGAAATAAGGGAATTTTGTAGAAAATAGATGGAGAGTTTCAGTGAGAAAAAGATGCAACCCTGATGTAGGTTTGCAATGTCAGCTAAAAATAACATAACATTTTTGTGGTCAAATGGATGTTTAGTTAATTAGATCATTTGATTCACAGAATATTAGTTTGAATAAATACAGGGCTCCAGAGCTCTCTGGAGCTCATTCCCTTTTGTCCTCAGGGAAGTACCCACATGGTGTAATCCTAGTGAAGACAGCAGCTTTGCCTGGGTCCCTGGGGCATGGTGCTCATCCCTCAGCACACATGAGTGCATGAAGTCCCTTACTGGCTGCCATCCTGAGAATCTGCTAATTCAATTTCTCAGCGACTTCCAGCGTTCTCTCTGATCCTGTAAGTCTTGAGAGTTCAGGGAGTTAATGTGTTCTCTGCAAGAGGTGATTATTGTATTAATTAGTCGTGCTCCAAAGCTTTATATGGATAAGACTGAAGCATTTAAAAGTCAAAAGTTAAAATGCCACCTCCTAGAATTACGTCAAAGTGACCCCGCAAATAATATCTTTACCGGAATTGCTTAGGAAAAGCAATTCTCCCTCTGGCCACAGGGAGCCACACGGCCACCGCTGTGAGCCCAGGGAAGAAGGCAAGAGAGAGGGCAAAATCTGTCGAGTCTGTAAAGTCCCTGCCAGAGGAGTTTGCAACAGGGGTTGTTCTCTCCTTGAGATTACCCCACCAGTTACACCTGTCTTCTCACCAGCACCTGCTGGGATCTTGCACTGTTGTTAGCCTGGCACATAGAATGCATGGATAGCAAAATACTTGTACACAAACAGAGTAATTAGTGCAGACTGTGGTTGTAATTTCTAAGTTCTGTTTTGACTGCAATTTTAAGGTCACTTTGCAAGATGGAGAACGACCATTAATCTGTGAAGCCCTGACTGACAACAGCAGTTGCTTGACCCCAGAGAATACTCCAGGTTTTGTGTAATCACCCCAAGTATACAACTCTTAAACATTTAATTCTCTCTGTACCAGTAGAATTCTCACCAGTGACATCACAGATCAGAAGGCCTGGTCATTATCTCACACTCCATACATCTGAGATAGTTCTGGAATAAATGTACAGGTCTGGTGGCACTCAGCTTCATTGAGCTTTCTAGTTGAGACCATCATATTCAACTGCCTCAGCACTCTGACCTTCTTTCTCAACACCTCTGCCTGGCTCACAGAGACAGACTTGCACTGCACCTTCCCTGTGTCTCCTTCAATGTGTTTCCACAAAATTTCAATTTTTTAAGTTTGGAGATTCAAGAAAAGCTCCTGTAGATCTTTTCTTGTGAGGGAAGGAAAATAAATTAAATGAACCAGCAACTCGATAGAAAAACATCCAGGGAATTACTAAGGTCCACCAAGGGATCAGTTCCTCTTGTTTTCAGCCTCTCCTTATCTTTTCCTTTCTCTAGACACAGTATGTGCACTACAAAGGTAGAAACAAACTTCTTTGGGGATTTAAATTCTAACTAGGCATCTAAATAGATAATCTTTCATTTATTTAGGCCCTTAACACTCATTGTCATGCAATCTCACTTACCAGAGTATGTAAACACGTTGAGATATTGCCCAAGAGTTCAAATATTGAGATAGTTAGTTTGGACTAGAAGCTGTGCTGCACTGATTCTCACTGTGCCACATTAAAGGAGGAGTGCTGATAATGCCATGGACCTGCCTGGTGTCACATGCCAAGTTAATTGTTGATCCAGAAACTGAGCCTGCTAATGCTGAATTTCAGTCTGTTGTTCCATCTACTGTTCTTTGCTGCTCTCAAATCAGAAGTTTAGCTGCTTGGAGGTGCAGATTTGGCCTGTAAAATCAAATTACATTGTCTCAGTCCAAACATAGCCTCAACTCCAAACATCCCCAGCTTTGTCTGAAAGCTGATACTTCCTAAATGAAGAGCGCCCTCCGTTTCATATATCTAGTGGAGATAAAGTGTGTAGAGCAAGGACTATTCCTTGGAGGTCTTTAAAAACGCTCTCTGACCAAATGATATTTGACATTTCCTTTGCCACTCTGCAAGGCTCCTCGGAGGGCTGAACTACTCTCATTTCTGCCATGGAAGCAAAGCCACCATTTCACTTCCCTCAAGCTAAACAGTGTATGATGGGCAACAATTCAGAATTAATTTGACAGTAATGGAGTTGACAACTATTACTGTGAGGTATTTTTGCTATGAACATTGTCATCCTGTCCTCATTTCACATGTACCCCACATCCCCCCCCAGTTTTGGTGTTACAGGGAATCTCTGAGCAGCAGACAACCCCATGTACAATGCACATACATATACTCTGCTGTCCAGGCACAGCAGCAACTTTCGACTTGGCTTCTTTGGATACAGCAGCTGTAGCTTGGAGGTACAAAACAGCCCCTTCAGCAAGGGGCTACAAAGTACATAACACACACAGGTCCACAAGAAGTGGCAATTCCTTCTAAACAGAAGTCAGGCCTAGAATCATAGACTAATTTTAGTTGGAATGAATTTCTGGAGCTCATGTGGTCCAACACCTTGCTAAAATCATAGAATTTCTTAGGCAAAAATGCTTATTATTTTCTTTCTGGCTCTCTTTGTAATTAAGCTGCCTAAAAGAAACTGGTGGTGGAAGGATGCATTCTATGTACATGACTAGAAAAAACAGTGCAGGTTAAATTTAAAATACATGCAGTTCCTTTCTTTCTAACACAGGTATCAGTGCAGAATGAATAGCACTGAGGCCAATATAATTATAAAAACAGACATTACTGGCTACAATCACTACACAATATCAGAGTGGATCCTCTCTCTGTCTGCAATTATTTGATTGTATTTGTATTTGTACATGTATTTGTATTAACACACACATTGTAATTTAGCCCTGATAATGAGGGCAAAGTCCTGAAATAATGAATGGCATAGGGTGAAGAAAACTGATCAGCAGTCTTTTTATACAGCACTCAAAACCACTCCACTTCCCTTGGACTTCTCTTCCCCTTTCTCAAATGAAATGTGATTTCAACCTGCCTTGTGGGAGCTTGGCTCCTGCCATGCCGGATATCCCTGCTCAGCAGAGAGCTGCGTTCCACCCAGCCTGTAGCACTTACCCACAGGAAGCACGGCACAGAGCTGCTCCAGGCTCACTGCCAGGGACTCGGACATGGCCTCTCCTTGATCCCAACCTGCTGGACATAATGAGTTTGTGCCCTTTCTGTGGAGAGCCAGGCTAAAGACAGATGCTGGAGCTGGTCACTGAAGAAACCTAAACACGTCAAAAATACCAGGATATGTGACGACAGGCATTGCAAGCAAGGACAGGTTCCTATCCAGCTGATGAAAGAAATTGCCTTAACTTTTAATGTCTCAGCAGCTGAATTTGTAAAATCAGAACTTAATGTTCTACTAAGGTATTAACATGAAGTCTCAGCTCCATTCAAGTCAATAGGAGCCTCATCTCTGACTTCACTCTGAATAGCTGGTGTAGGCTTATTTTAGTAACTAGCCCTGTATCACAGCAACTATCATAAAAATATATCATGTATAACAATCAGTTTTATGATTTTTATCAGTTTTATCAGTATGATGCTTGGAAACCTTCAGGAAACAAGATGGTTCCAGGAGAGTTCTGGAAATGTAACTTCTGTGAGAATAACAATACCACCTACTTGGTCTAATCTAATAAACAGTGTTTGCCAGTTCCATGTAGGAAATATTTCAGTAGACAACTAGAACACAGTCAAGTAAGTCCTTCCTTTGCTTTAAACACAGACAACAGGAACACATCAGTTATCCCCACGTGCTGCTGATAAAAATGAGGTGGTTTGTTTTTACTGAAACCCTCCCTGTTGGTTTCCTGTGTGGCCATGGGCAAGGCAGGCACAGGGGCTGTGTGTCACTTCTGCTTCTCTGGAGTGAAATGAGCTCTGCTAGCAACTTCTCAGGAGACAGGTAATGATCAAGATTTTGATCTTTGGATAAGCTGCAGTATAGAGCAAGATGCTTTCATTATTAATATTCTCATACATTTATCCTGTAGTAACTTATTGCACGAGCCAAGAATTATTCCTCAAAGAAGGGTAGAAGATAAATCCTCTCGAGCTGTTCTATGAGTGACAGAGCTAGGGAATGCTGGATTCCTACAGATTTGAGTTCTTTGTCTCCTGAACTCTGCTTCCTCCTCCCTTAATAGAAGCTCTGCTGCATGTTCCCTGCAGTATCCACTGAGTATGGAGAGCACGCGCTGCAGTCACCACAGCCACCACAGACTGGCCAGCTGACCAAGTCACATAAAATGCCTGTATTCTGCCTACTTTTTTGCTCACATGGGGGTCATTAAGCTGGGGAGTATGCCCTCTGTGTAGCTATTATTTTTTTCAGTAAAAAGCCCTCTTAGGGTCACACTTCTAGGATTTAAATGAAGCTGAGGATGGCCAATAGGCCTGAAATGTGTGGCGCAGAGTAACAACAGATGAATCGACCGAAAAATCTTCTCTTTTTAGGAAACTGGGGATGTTTCTCCCACCCCTCATGTATGGGATGGAAATGCAATATCAAGACTCCCAGACAAACCTCTGTTTTATGGCAATAAAGTGCACTACAATTAGCTTAGGGCATTTTCATGTTTTAAAGATAGTTTCCCTATGTTGTCACGACAGGGTGAAATCCTTTTTCATGTTCTAGATAAGCATTTAACAATCTTGTATCTTAATATAATCATTATAGATTTTCAAACCTCTTGGTTTGGGGATAATTCTTAAAGCATATTTTATTGAAAATTGCTAGTATGATGGAGTGAATAGAGACGGTAATTTTGTCTAAAATTTCATAAGGGAAAAGGTCGTATATGGATAAACTACATTTCTAATGCCTTGAAAATATAAAGTATTGGGCCTAATTCTAAAGCTGTCCTTTTTACAATTGAATTTAGCTTTTTGGCTTTAAGATCAGTATTCCATTAAGTCACAGGCTGATGAAAGATGTGTAGGTAATAGGAGAAGCAGCAGCCTGTTCTTTGGCCTGGCTAACTGCAGACAGTCCAAATAATTATTTTAATACATCTTACTGTGTTAGGAGAATTACAGTGTCATGCATTTGTGCTTACAGCGCTAGCACTAGCAAAGTCGTAGGTAAGCTCAGTTTTTTATTTGAGTGTGGTTTTACCTACGCTAGCAGAAGCACCCAGGAAAGCTGACAGCTGTAAGGACACCAACTGTATTGCAACTACATGGATATGACTCAAGCAAGATTGGAGGAGGAGACAGTATCTTTTCTTATTCAGTCCATAAAATACAGTTCTTTTCCCAAGAGGCCTTCCCTACTGTCTTTAATGGAAAAACATATGACATAATTATGTGACTCCTAATTAACAAGAGCTGGCTCTGAATTCTTCTGTTTGAGACATGCTGGCCTGCACAGCTCTAAACTGACAGCTTCAACTCAGTATCTTCAGTAAGGGTGTGACCATGTGCTCTGTGCTTCTCAGCGGTTCAGATCACTGACTTTGCACAGTCCCTGTGATATCCATCAATCCTGTCTCCTGGTGGCTCACAGAGACAGCTTAGTCAGCTCCATGAAAGGTTTCATTTTTTAAATGAAAAATTCAGATGAAGATTGCTGCTGTCTGTGATTCAACTGCCTGTGAAAAATAGCAATGTCCTCTAATATTCATTGTTTGAATAGTGCTGGTGTACTGGAGCGATAATCAAAGTAAGATCAATTGTAGTTTTGACTGAAAATAAGGTCTCTGTGATTAGATGATCTGAGGACACAGTTTGTGGTTGCATGGGACATCCAGAAGAAAAGACGAAGCTTAGAAGACATACCACAAAGTGCAGGACCCCAGTTAAAACCTCATTTGAAATGGAGTTGCTAGTCCTGTGCTTCTGGGGTGAAAGCCATGCTGGTCACATCCAGTGGGAAATGCTGACCCATTACCTAACCTCTGTAGTTTCACTTTAGACAGAATCACAGAATCTGGTGTCTCTTTGATCCCACCACAAGCTAATTCAGCATATTGTGCTGGCAGAAAATAGCTAGCTTTGGTTTGGGTGGCCATAAGGTTTCTGTCAGTGCTATTCAGTGCAGAACACAAAAGCACAGGGAGGCAAAGTGTCTTGGTAAGCCAGAGGGGAATGGCCTCCAATGCTTTTCCAATGCCAGGCCAGTAGAGTGACCACAAGGCTTCAATGTGTTGCTTAAAATATTGAAATGGCCTCAAACATTTCAGTGTCAAAATCAATAGCATTCTGATGAATTGGGTCATTCATTTTCTTCTCCCTCCCCCCTTCACACATTTTTAATCTCTCTCTCTGCTGGTATACTAAATTTGTTTGAGGTTTCAGACAAATTTGGAACATTTTAGCTTTTAATTTTAATTAGTAGACACGAGAGGACCTGACCCTTTTATAATAACTGGAAGGGTTGAATAATCAAAATCTGAGTAGTCAAGGTCAAAATATGTTTCTTAATGTACATCTTACAGTTATCTAATACCAACTCTATACACCACAGTTGTTAATCTACAGAATCTTTAGAACCCAAATATTTGGTTTTTCTCTATGAACAAATTAAACAAGACACAGTTTTTAAATTGAAAATTATTAATGTCACAGTTGCCTAACATTGCATGCACTAGCAGTGCATCTGCTCGTGTTTAGGGCTGTTCACATCAGCAATAGTACTTAGGATAAAGCTGCTTCTGTCTTTAATACAGGATCTGTAATGTCACGGGAGGTTCAATGTCTGCACCACAAGCACAATTACATAATGATGCATCACCCACAGCATCTATTGGTGTGCGTTTGTCAACAAGGACGAGAGGCATATGCTTAGAGGGATCAATGTTCCTGTTAACACATTGCATCAGAGGGATGAGCAGACACCCCCGTGGAAATAGATCCCAGGAGCAGGTAGCCTGGGTTTCTTAGGGCATTGTTCTCATTCTTCCTGAAAGTAGGAACGAGATCATCTCTGCTTAGTTACGCTAATCTGTTTTCAAAGCGCGTACAATTTGTCAGGACAGGCTATTTCACCATTATAAAAACTCTGAACTCGGGGTGCTACACTTGCAGCTATGGATTTTCAAGAGAAAAGTGAGAAATTGGCCTACACACAGAACTACAGAGCAGCACCAGTTCATGGCAGTGCTTACAACACTACAACTGGTGCACTTGGAGACCTAGGAGGAATCTAAGTAAGTGTGCTTGCACATGCCTGAGCCAATTAACTAAACCATGGCAAGCTTGTACGTAAGTACACAAGATTTTTTCCAGCCTTAATGATTCTATGATAATTACTTTACAAAGCTGCTTCCTATGTATAACATTCAAAATAACTGCTTCAGCCAAGTAATTCTTCAGCTTTTTGGAAAGAACAACCTAGAAGTAAGGTGCTTATATCAGAAAAAAGGCAGGAAGAGAAATGTTGTAATAAAAATACTGAGTCCTCTAACAAGGAATGGTTCAAAAGAGGGCAGGGTGGAGCATTTAATTGCTGCTGAATTTACAACCAACCCCCATCAGGGTGAATACTGAGTACTTGTCCCATAACTTCATCTTCAGTGGTAAGCTCACCAGACCCTTGTCCCAAAGTCTGTTTTTTTCACTGAATTTTCCATCCCCTCCTCTAGCTCTGTTTGGAAACTTCCCAGAGCAGTGCCGTGAGATCTAATGAGCACTATTAGTCAGCCCTCTGCTGCCTTGGTTCTTGGCCTGGTGTGTTCGCACAGACTGAAATCAGAGCCCATCCAAACCAATAAAGCCACACCCTGGATGGAACATCTGAAGGCAGAACACCTGCCTACGCTTTTTAATGTAGTGTTCACCACTGGCAGAGAAACTGAGAGGTGCAGGAGGTAAGCTCTGCATCTGCCACAAATAAATCAGGAAACGACCATGAATTAAGACCCCCAGTGCTCCCACCCTTTGGGGAGCCTGAGAGAGTCAGTGCTGCAGACAGGAGAGGCACTGCTATGAGCAGGTTGCTCCAGAGGCTGCTTTTCATGGACTGCATGCAGCACTAGAACTGACTGCAGGTCGTGTTTTAAGCAGTACCCAGTGATGTAGACGTGACTGGGTTTGAGAGATTGTGCTTGAGCAGTTCTCTTCCACAGGGTATCTCACCCCAGTGAGGCAATCAGCTGGCCCCGCTGCAGCCTCAGGCATTTACTTTGTAATTCACTCCCTCCAATAAAAAATTAAGAATTCATGTTCTATAAAGCTGGAAGAAAAGACTTTCTAGTACAATGCAAAAATGTAGTGCATCCCTCTCATCATGTTTACTCATCATTATAAATGCCACTCCTCTTTTTAATTTTGCCACATATGCACTTACTGCCTTTTCTTTCCACTTTTGTCTAAATGTAAAGCAAATTTCAATCTCTAAATATCATTCTAAGTCTTTCTTGTAGCTCTGTGGCTCAGCTGAATAGAAGCACCTTCCAGCCTCTTTATTTTCTGTGTTTTAGGGTGCAGCCCCGAGATAAGTGAGCTTTCTCATCATTTGAGGCTTAAGTGTGAGCCATTACTCAGCTAAAAATCCAAATGAAAAGTTGTCAGCAGAGTTCTTACCCAGCTGTGGGACAACAGGTGAGCAGGGAGAAAGTAAGGCTGCTTAGAGAGCAGCATCTCACTGGCTATTGAGCTGAAACATTTATTGTAAAATCTCTCAGTCACTGCTTAAGCAGAAGCTCATGATCCCACAGATCTTGGCCTGAGAAATTCCTTTTTGGGCCAGCACAGCACAGCAAGTGGTACCAAAGCTAAGCCAATGCCACAGAAGCCCAGGCCTTCCTACTAAATCTGTTTGATAGTCAGTTTATCAAATACCTGATACCTACCAGGGATCAGGGGAATGCAACATGATTAGTAACCTGCTACATCACCAGAGAAAACTGAAGACAGCAACCAGTTTGACAGATCTTATATAACAAACAAGTCGGGTCCAAAAATCTCAGCACAGATGTAATAATCCTCTTATTTATATATCTTCTTTTGGAGGGGATGAAGGACTCTTAACATTTCAGTACTGGAAGCTTCCACTGGTGATGCAAGTTGGAAGAAACATACTCAGTGTCCTGAAGGAGTGAGGTAGCTGAGCCTCTGCAGAGCCACATCAGGAGAGGTAACACTGTCAGGCTGCACTATGTGACAAAAAGGCACTGAGCAGTCCAGGTGCAGCTGGTGCCTACAGGATGTTCTTTGAGAAATGTTCTCCAACCTTCAAATGGAAATTTGAGAGAAACAGCATGTTTCTCTCTAGCTGTGGCAGATAATTTCTGGAAGGATTTTGCATTTGGGATGTGTTCAGCAGAGATTTATCATCTTAAGGAAACTCTGGGCTTTGCCCAAGGTCAAGACAGGATGGCTTGTGCAATTGTTTGTGGCAAATCTTTGGACTACAAAGAACAAACAAACTGAGCAGCCCAAAACCTTGTACTAACTGAAACATTCATTTTATCCTTTATGTCAAACTTTAGTTTCTCCAGATGCTCTTAAACTTGTTTTCAACCTAAAACAGGATCCTGGGCATGAAACAGTAACTCAAAAGTTAAATCACTCAGTGATTTTTAGTACCATGGGAATTTACTTGACTAAGAGCAGCACAATTTATACCAGACCCAAGTTAAGTTTTTCTGACATTAATGCCACATTCTGATATAGGAAAAATCCTGTTCTATGTCCTATCTGAAAAGGTAATATCTAAAAAAGTCTAAATTATCAACTGTTAATACAAATTGCTACAGGGTACCGGGACTCACCGTACTTTCCCAATTAAGATAAACCACCAGAAAATATTTTGTCCACAGCAATGTTTGTATTGCAAATGGTACAACCAGCTCATGTAGGATAGCGGGGTGCACTTCATTATCTTTTCAGCTCTCTAGAAAATGTGCTGGAATACAGAGACCTCCCAGAGTGTGCCAGTTTGTTGAATTACCTATCCAAGGAGATGGTACCCTCATGAGACCTGGTCATCCTAAAAATACACGTGGCTTTGCTCAGGTCGGGATAAAAGCAGTGGTGAAAAGTGTGAAAAGTCAAACTACCGTCTGTAAGGACAGGAGAAAGAGTCACACTTTACTTTTCCAGACCCAGTCCTGGAGACTTTCAAGGGCAGGTGTTAAGCTGACGAAGTGCAAATGCTGTGCCTTCCCACTTAACCTGAGTGGGTTGCAGGTTCCAGGCTAGGCTGCATTTAGAGAGAGCCCAGTGGGAGAAAGAAGCTGGCTTTCTATTCCTATCCTTTTCTGATTTAATGGTCCTTTAAAAGCCATGTGTCCCCTTTCCCATGTCCCAAGATGTAGAAAGTTGTTTTGACTTTCCCACTGATTTGATTTTGCCTGCCTCCAGCCTTGCAGCAATGCAAATGTCTTCCTGGCAAGAAGGAGACCCCACCTTTGATGTTTGATTTAACTACCAGCAGCCAGTGCATAAGGCAGGAAAGAGAGTAGGCAAATCTCAGTGCAGAGCCTTTGCATACACAGAACATGTATTTTACATAAGCACGTAAGTCAACTCCTACTCCTTATGGAAACACCTTCCCAACAGCTCCTTTCTGCTGTTATTTTTTTTCCTTTTAACAGTTTTAGCCTTCTTAGCCTTCAATAGCAGATGATGCAGCAATTAAAAGAAATAAGTATAATCAACCACTAGTAAAATGTATCTTTTCTCCCTCCTGACTTGCAAACACTGAAGTGTCAAAAAAAACCCCAAATTTTGTCATACTAATTTCTGAGGTGGGAGCCGCAGTTTACTTTACCTTGTCACTGTAACACATACTTTTGATACCAAGTAAGGGTTATTGCCCTAACCTGGAAACTTCCATGCAGTGCTTTAAGTAAGGAATGTTTTGTTCCTGCAGTTCTGATAATTTAGCTGCAGCTCTGGCCTGTCTTACTATGCAGCTTATTCCTGATTCATCTTCTGAGCTTACAAAATACCAGATAAAAATAGATTATTGTTCTGTCTAAATTCCCATAATCCTTGTGCTCATTAAAAATAAAGTCATGTAACTCTTCTTAGTCAGGATTGCACTAATTAGTACAACTGGCACTTCTGACCTTGTGATTTCTACCCTTAATACACTCAGGTTGGCTGTGCTGCCTGCATTACCATACCCAGCATATATAATACCTCCTTACACAACAAAGTGCTGCAGAGATAAATGCAAACCAGAAGATAAAGGTCAGGAGCCTTTTGCATGGTTGTATGGAGCTTCTCCACATCCTCATCCTTTGGCTTCACTGAATATTTTGTATCTATTTCCATATAACAAATTAAAGGGTTACAAATAAAAAACAGAGACCAACTTTTCATAGACCCTTTAGGAGACAGAGCAGTTCCCCGAAGTGGTCTTGACCAGTGGCTCTGGTTCAGGTTAGCAGTTTGTTGGTTTCTGTAACAGCTCCTAGGATCTCAAAAATTTCAGGGAGATACCAACACAAGCTTGTTAAACATAACCTCATCTGTTTTTTTTTTTAATTATTTTTAAAAGAAAGACAGATTAATATGAAGGAAGCAACTTCCCTGTTCTCACTTTACCTTAGGGAACAGCTTTATCTTTTTATTCTTCTTTACTATGCAATAAAATTAAATGTGTGTAGTCTTGTGTAGGAAATTAAAAACTGTTGGCAGCAAATTTTTGTTCTGTAGCTGCTAACTTATTTATTGTTTGATTTATATGTGTCACTGGAGTCAGGAAATCACTAATCCATTAGTAAATCTAATCCTCTCACCATGAGGCTGTATGGATAAGTATTTAAATAAATTATACTGATAGGACAATCAATTCTCTGAATGTTGTAATAGAAAGCAGAAGGAACTTAACTATGCAGGTGATGGATCTACCACAACGAGAACAGAAATTTAAGTAGTTCAGAGAAATACTCAGTCGTGGTAGACTGAAAGAGGATATAAAAGCAGGAAAGGTAGAGGAAAAAAGCTAAATCAGGGTTTGGGATTTTTTTAAAAATCTTTCATAACAGAAGAAGGAAGGAAGAATCAATGCAAACACAGAAGATTTATAGAGAATGAAGCTTTTTCTGAAAGAAAGTGGACTTCTGACAGAGCTTCTACATGGCCTGCAGGACTCATTAACCTTCCCAAGCTCAAAAATCATCAGGTCAACAAAATAAAATCCAAAACCAAAACCAACAAACCCTGACAGTGAGGAGGTAAACTAAAGCAAAACAGGGATGTAAATTTCACTGGGCCAGGACATAAGCCAACTTCTAATGAAAGGGTTAGGAAGAAAATTCCTATATATAGCAAGGTTATTTGATGCTTGTCCACTCCAGGGATCCTTCCAATTTTCCCTGAGGCACTTGTCCTGGCTATTCTGGGTGTGAGGATAATGGCTCAGACATATCTGGGGCCTGATCTTCTATGCAGCTCCAATCATCTATGTTTATATAAGAAAGGAAGACATTTTAATAGTTACTCAACGGATTAAAATTATTAATCTGAAAAATTAGCATTGTATTTATTGCTATTTCTTGCAGAATTGGGGTTTGTAAGCCTGGAGCAGAAAACAGAAATGTTGCATTGAGAAGGTAAAAGCATAGAAATGGAATTTGCCATGTAGCTGCTAATAAAATTCTAAGTTTCATAGAGCTTGGGCCAAAGCCCATGAATTATTTAGTCTTGTTACCTGCATAATGTAGGTCACAACCTCCCTCTGTAATTAGGCTAAACAGTACCTACTTCTATTTCAGCTGTGTAATAAAACATTTAAGGCAACAGTTCTGATTTCAGGACTTGAGGGATGGAGAACTGAACACATGCCCAAGCTGGGGCTTTCTCTTCCTTCCTCATCCTGAGCTCAGCTCATTATATTCTGCATGGAACTGCTGCATCTTCAGCATTTTTTTCCAGCCTAGAGCCCATGACTGACAGCACCTGCTGAGTACTTGTACATAACACAGTGGTATCTTACTTAACCCTTGGGTAAGCTAAGCAGATGAGATTCCCTTCTTTCTCTTAACTAAGTTTTTCCAGATTAACTTACTTTGTAGCTTTAATTGTCTCTGCCTGGGGTCTTTCAGGGGTTGTATTAGTACAGCTTCACTTTGTGTGTTTAATCATACAATGATTAATGCTAAAAATCAATCTTGACTGAGATCCTTCTCTCAGCACAACAGAGAGACCTGGGTAAGTGCCTCACAGGAGCAGGTGTTAGAGGCAACCTTTGGTGACTGTTCTCACCTACAGGTGCTTCTGCCCACTTAGCGAACCCTTAGCTGCCTGTTCTGAACTTTAGGGATCAGCTGTGGTGGAACCAAACTGCAGCTTGTGAGTATTCCCCTAGGGGAATGGCTGCAGTAAGAAAACCCATCAGTTACTGCCTTAAGGTGACAGTGGAATCAACGCTTAATACTGGAATAAACAGAAGTGGGAGAAAATTTATTTGACAAAAATGAATCCAGCGCTAGTTATGCAAAATTGCTTCAGCAAATATCACTGCAGGCCTGTGGGCAATTAACAGAGCTTAGTTTTAAGACTCTACTAAATATTAAATATTATTTACACCTGTTTTTGTCATCAGTTTTGGATTAGGAATTTCCTGGAAAAGCAACCTCACCCTAGTCATAGCATATACGGTTCGACTCTGAAGGCTCTTAAAACTCCTTGTCAGGCAAGGTCCTGTAAATAATTTGGCCATGGTGTTACACAGCAGAGCATTGCACACAAAATGTTCCACTGATTTTGCCAGCTGCAAGAGAGTATTTAGTCAGAGCAGTGGCAAAAAAACCAAACCAAACCCAAAACCAAAAAGCAAACCAAACCATCAGTTCTGTTCTAACAGATTCTAAGTTTGGCATTTTCAGAGCAGGAAAATTACCGTCTCGTCCAGTGAAGGGAGTTTTCTCGTTCAGGATGCCTGACACCTTGTGCACTTCAAGGCAGAGGTACAGGACACCCCCTATCTAACAGCTCTGGGTTTCTCCCCTTCAAATCCTGGCTGATGGGGAAGACCCAGTGTGTCTGCCTAAGAGAAATGAAAAATATCAGAAACATCTTCAGTGTTTCCAAAAGCGCAGAGGGAGTAGAAAACCCAACAGCTTCATCTTAGGCGAAAACACTGCCAGGCTCTTCCCTTCCATCCTGCCTTGCCACTTTGAGTCAATATTCAATATATGGTCTCACTAATGTTGCAGAGGGAAATCCTACTGCCCTCTGCTCCTACTTGGTCTATCTGCTCAAGGACTCAAATCTGCCCTCGTTTTTTTTTTTCTATGTATTTATTTATGGTGGAAATGCCAATGCAGCCCTCAGGTGCCAGTCTCTCAACCCTTGTGTTTTCTGGGACAATTTTCTCTTCCTGGGAGACATCTATTCCTTGTGCCTAGATGACTTTCCTTTTGCTCAGTATCAAACATACACTTTACTAAGTGATTTGGGCCACTCAGCAACTTGTCCTCATTAATAACAAACTGGTAATCCAAAAAATTGTGATTTCACGTAATTTATGAAAATATTTTACACAGTTGAACAGATCTGCAGAATTATACTGCAAATGAAAAATTTCCTCTTCAAAAGTAATTCAGTATAAACTGACCTTTTAGTTTTTCTCCTTCAGGTTCTCAAGGTTATAAAAAACTATATTGTGTCATACAATAATCAGCCATATTTGCCATCTCATCGAGTTTAGTCCTGTAGTTCTGCTGAGCAAGACCAGTGTTGATTTTTCCCAAAGCCACACAGAAGAGCTCTACTGAGGTTAGCTTATTATTTACTCTTTGTACAGACCCAGAGTTTGATCTTAATGATCCCTTTCATAATCTCCACTTTTTTGGAACTTCCCCAGTTTTCCTAGGCGTGCTTAAAAATCTGCACATCACCATCCAGTGAGCTCCTTGCCAGCTTTAATTCACACAAATCCACTATCTATCTGTTCTTATCAGCCTTTAATCCTTACATAATAATGTCATTTACAACAAACTCGATGATTTATTTGTAAGCAAAAATATTGGCAGCCTTTATTCAGCTGCACCAGATGCCAGCACTAGCTGCTCCGAAACTCCTGCCGCAACACTTCTCCAAGCCCATGGAGAAGTGTTAGTCAAACCTGTTACAAAACCAGACTGACATCAGAAAGGACAACTAACCCAAGAGACTTCTTCCTTATTCCACAGAGAGCCCAAGGACAAATACGAAGTTTTAAGTACTAACAGATTCTAGCTACAGAAAGGTATTGACAAGAAAATATTTTTTTTCTCCCCCAGAATGAAATACCTTTCCTTTGAGACCAAAGTAACTGCAGCACGTAACACGCCTGACCACCTCAGGTGTCTAGTTTTTTACCTGTAGGCTTTCAGTATCTTTCACAGGACTTTTTTTTTGTTAAATCAAGACAAAAATGGTTTTTTGTAAACCAGAGTAAGCACACATGACATTCACACACCTTTTTTATTTGCTGTTTCAGCTGAAATTAGTGGTATTTAAAAATGAAGAGCATCCTTTCAGAAAAGCTGACAGTTACCAGAACAGCAAAAATACAATAGAGTCCTGAGAGATAAAAATTTATTTATCTGATCAGCATGTTATGATATGGTCACAACTCATACAGCTGACATTCTCATAGCCAAGAGGGATGTTTTTTCTTTTTAAAAATACATTTTTCTTTCCAGCAGGAAGGATTTTTTTAAAACAAACATTTCATACTAGGCAGGAATTAAAAACAATGGCTTTTTCAATATGACAACACAGCTGGTAAGCACTGGATCCCCCACCAGTGTCTTAATATTCAGATTTCAAGTTTTCCCTCCCGCTCCCCAATTCCCCCCACCCCTCACAGAAAAACACCACACAGAAAAACAAGACAAAACCCAGAAGGGAAACAAAGAGGTAGACGTCACTACAACCATGGCGCCGTTTTGGAAATTGTGCGCGATGTCTCAGGATGCTCCACGGAGTTCCTTTTCCCTTCGCTAGACGTTGCAGACCTGGGCCCCAGCAGTGAGCACAGCAGGTGACAGGAGCCAAGAGCCATCGCGAGGTGCCAGGGCTGCAGAATGAGCGGGGCTGTTCCACCTGGTGTTGCTCTGCCCAGCTGGAGTCGCTTAAAAACAGATCCCTCTTTAAAACCGTACGGATCTCACAATGACGACAGCCTTGCTCCCAACAGGGCTGGAGTCACGTCCTTTTAGGAGGCAAACCAGGGCCAAGGGGGCTCAGGTTCTGCTCTTGGCACACCCTCAGCTCTCAGAAACTCTAAGACTCATTGCTACAGTGACCTGCAGAGGAACTCTGCAGCCCGGGCACTGGCACAGCTTCCAGCGGGTGCTGGAGCAAGCCAGGCCTGCAGAAGCTGCTGTCCCCTTTCCCCTGCTGCTCCACTCCTGCCCTTACCGCTTCTGGCACTGAAACATTTGTCTCTGTGTACTTCCTAATAAACAATGTTATCTATCACGAATTAGCACTGCAGCTGTACAGTGAACCAAAGCATTATTTTACTATTTGTTGTGTTTATGGTAAGCTCAGTAAAGGTGTATCCATTAGCTATAAGCACAATAAATACAACCATCAAAGAAAATCTTCTCATCTATTAAGGATCAGAAGCATATGAAATAGTCTTGAAAAAAATCAACTATTTTTGCCACAGCAAACAAATCCCCAAAAAACCAATCCAAACCAAAAAAAAAAACAGCCTAGGGAAAAGAAACAGAAATGCTGCTTCTGGTATCTGTCTACATTTCTGAAAGACATCTTGGCTGCTGGAAAGATTTTATTAAAAAAACCAAAAACCGATGAAATAAATTCAGCAAAATAATTCCAAACATAACCAGCCCTTTGCAAAACCACTGACAGTCACTCCAGGTTTCCACATCCATTTTATCACACGAAACAAAAATGCAGGTAACAGAGGAGGGAAGGAGAAAATTGGAGGTGAAGATAACTGGTATAAAAAAGACCCTGATGAACATCATACAGTATGAACATCATGGTGGAGTAAATTTAAGGAACTAACTCATTTTAATAGGACACTTTTTCAGTGAATAATTACTTCATTATCTCATGATAAAATAAAAGGTCTAACTTTAAAATGCATAGAATCCTTTCAATGACTTCTTCTATCACAGCCAGGCAGTCTACAGTTCTTACAGAAAAAGTAGAGCTGCTCAGAAGCATTTCTAATGTATGCAGACATTTTAAACCAGAGTATGGTTTCCATTTTGCTCTACCCATTGTTGCTTTGTATTTTTTAAAAGAAGTGTAAAAACTATCAAATATGCAATTTTGCAAAATAACCCTTTATTTCATATGGCTCCATTATTTCCAAAAAATACAGAACCCCAGATGTGTAATTATTCTGTGTGATTGTATCAGATCACCACAAAATCTCCAGCTGACTGTCAAGAGAATGCATCCAACCCTGGGCTCGTGATTTGGAAATCCCAGTTTTAAGTACCTTTGGTCCCAAAATTTATGTCAAGGCAAAGCGGAGCAGTTGAATCCTGTCACACACAGTGATCGGTATCTGATATTATCTTGTACAAACAGGTGAGAAAAGTTAACAGCACTTTATGGCAGTGTCACACAGAAGAAAGTTACATCATCTGCAAGCCAAGTGAACAATGAACAGTACCACAGTGATCGCTTTATTTTTACTGCAAGAAGATGCACCTTATTTGTGACGCTGGGGGAAGTGGGAGAGGGAAGGTTTTTATTTTCCAGAAAAGCAAGGTAAACTGAAATTTCACTTTTCAACATCTGGTGACAGCAACTTAAAAAACAAAGGAAAAAAAAAATAGAAAAAGAAAAAGATACACCACAGTTACAAGACTCAACAGAACCACACATGGAACCCAAGTGAGACTGAAATGATGGCGCACTCACCCCAGGGCACTGAAGAAACTGCTCGGTGTGGATGGGCAGGTGCTCTTCACATCATGGGATTTACAGAGCAGCAAAGCTAAACCGTGAGGACTGACACAACTTCAACTGTAACAACTTCTTTATGAACAATTAAACGTAGGAACGTGGAGATGTTTTGTGGGCAACCCTGGCAGAGAACCGTCTTTATTCTTATAATTTGCAATGCACTCAAATCGCTCTGTTCTCACTTCTGTGTGCAACAGCTTTCAGTTAGAATTTTTTCTGTGAATTTTTCATTTTTGATCATTTTACACATTTTTCCATTCTTCTTCTCCTAATATAAATTCAATGTTACATTAATTTGTGATCGACTGTATGGTTCATTAACATCACTTTCTATCTCAACACATTTTGAACTCTCCAGAGGAGGCAACCCACGGACGGTGCAGCAAAATGCCCACTACATCCAGAACTGCAGCCAACTGCCAGAAGGTAGAACCGAACTGCAGCCGACAGGAATTCATCTTTTACAGACTCGCCTGCTAAGCTCCAGACAGTCTGGACCAGCACGGTATTTTTAGCACTGAATTTCCTACATATTGTATCCATGTTACATTTTTCCCTTCATAGCAAAACTTCTTTTATCTAGTTTATTCTCTTTCATGAAGCAGCATCCAGGATCATGCTGGGAGGGCCCTTCGGAGTTGCTTTCCAGCAGTTTCATTCCGGTGTCACCCAGAGCAACTCGGCCGTACGGAGCCGCGGTGTCAGGCGCTCTTCACATTCTCCAGCGCCGGCAGCAAAGAAGCCTGGGACCTGACACTATTTCCTCACCCTACTGAAACAACAACCAGTGCTTGGAAACAAACGTCTCGCAAGAGTAAGAACTACAGAGGAACAAAGTGAAAATGAACAGGACCAGATCGATCAAACGCTTGTCTGAAACATTATTGCGCAGTGCTAATTTCTTGAGAGGCAGCACGTGAACACTCGCTATTGACTGCAACCCACTGGGAAAAGAAAGTAAAAACACTGCATTTGAAAAAACAAGATGCTCTTACATGGAGTTCACAGGGTCTATAAAGAACTATCTCCTGATGTGAGTAACTGCTGTGCAATCTGCTTATATAAACTTCCCTTTTTGCATCAGTCCAGTCTGTCCTAGCTCAAAAAAAAATGAGCTGTACTCTGGGCATCTCTGTGGTTCTGATCAAACTACGTGGGGGAGGACAGCAGTGAGTAGCTTGCCACCTGCCTTTTGCAGTTTTAAGAGTCAGTCCCATGGGCAGCAGAAATAACCACTTCCACATAACAGTGCTGCACTGCCCCAACACCCCCCTGTCAAACAGCAGATTAAATACATTCGTTCCATCAGCTGAACTTTACCAAGAGCAACATGAAACAACAAATACTACCCGGACTCCCTCCCTATCAGGGCACACCTTCCTCTTTTTAATGGTTACATCAGAATTCAGGTGCAGAGATGGTATTTATAAACACCATCTTGCCTAAAACAGGAAGCTATTGGCAACCACTGTCCTTTGCCTCCAGCCAGCAGTGGTTCTGTGGAGTCAGGGAGGGAACACACACTGCAGGGGACCCTACTGTGGGGTGTCATTTTGCATCCATCCCACTGAGCAACCACTGCTGCATGTAGGGGGGCAGGGGTGGCATATTTGACAAGGTATTTTTCCAAAGAGCCAGAGAAATTGGCACTGCCTCGTCTTTTGGTATGCTCTTTGCTCCCCCCTCGCACCCCCCAGAAAAGGAACACTGGCAAGGTTTTGTATTCTGCACACCACCTCCTGTGATTCATGTAGCAGCACAGGGAGACAGAAGGGGAATCAATATTGCTAGCTCAGAGCCAAAACTACTGAGGGCTTACTTTGTTCTCAACAAAATTACTCTGTAAAAGGCAGTATGCCAACAACTGAAGTTCTGGCTACCCTGCCTGTATTTAGAGAGATTAGTTTTATTTTAGGAACAGTTCTCGCAAATCTGTGCATAATCACATAAACACAATGCCAACCAGACCTGCCAAAAGTAAGGCTGTACATCACAGACATCCTTTCAAAAGGATCCTGCACTACACATCTGAAAGTGTCTTCTGTTCCCATCTGCCCTTCAGTTCAACCCATCCTTCTTTCAGTAAGATTTTAGCAGTAAGATTTTAGTGGTGAGCTAATTAATACTGCCCTCCATGTAGTTATCCAGAGTATTTACCGTACTTATTTTTTCAGTAGTATCTTCCTACAGATTTATGATAGCAAGTATACCTATTTTTTCTTTTTACGAAACTAGTTTTTCTTCTATTACTCCTTAGCAAAACATTAAGATGGTTGGCATTGAATTATTTAAACTCTCCCACAAGTATATTTAGCACTGTTGCAACTAGCGGGGAGAAAAAGGCCTCTATAAACCACTCCAAGGTCACCTTGGTTGGACTGCAGTATACAAAATACAAAGGTGGCTAAAAATCACCAGCAGCACCAGCAGACCTTCAGAAACAGCTACAATTGCTCTGCCCTCCAATGTGTGACAAACAAAGCTTCCCTCTGTTCCCTAAGTTTTATGTCTTTCCTTCACTGTCTTTTCACCTTTGAAAGTGCATTTTTGAAACTGATGATGAGGGTTGAGCTGCATTCTGAACAAAAAGGGAGTTTAACCAAGTGACTTTGTATTTTCCAAGTTTCCCTATAACACAAGACACTGGTAGCACACAGAGCTCAGAGAGCTGATGGCAAGACCACAGCAGGGATGGGCTGATTCATCCCACGTGGACAGCTTTTAATCACGCTGTGATGCTGCAAGGCTTTTTGAGGAGCAGCTCCTCACAGGACAGACCTGACACCGGATCTTATTTGGGTGTTGGATTTAGATCAATGTGTCTGGTACAACAACTGCTGACTGCGTAGCCACAAAGACACCTCCACCAGCTCTGTCGAGGATCTTTGACTCCAGCACAATGAGCTGCAATAAAGTACACGTTGTGCAAATGAGGAATCTCTACCACACCAATGCTGTACACACTACTGAAGAGACAAGTTGCTGAGTTTTCTGAGCTCTAACTACAATGCCAAGAAATACTTGTGGTGACAAAGCTTTCTTGTCACAGACATTCTTCTACGGTGGTTGTACGATTGCACCTTTTGTCCAAATGCTGAATTTGCTTAAGTGTGGGTGAGAGTATACATCTTTAAAAATACAGACAATTCTTAAAATAATACATCATCAGGTCACTATGTTACTGATCTTCACTTTTAGTGGAGTTTAAAATTCCCCCAAAGAGAGGTAAAAGTCCATCCAGTATTTTCCTTTACTCTTGAATATTCACATTTGCACATACAACATGATACTCATTTGCAAGAGCCTGGATTCCCATTGTGTCCTCAGGTCCCATTCCACTTTTAAAATAGGCAATGGTACAAATACTGAAAGAGGCAGTACCACATCCCTCCTGACAAAAATGCAAATGATTGTATGGCAACCAGCCACAGGTTACTGAGGGTCATCTCCCGAGAAATCGCTTTTGTCTGACCCTGGGGTGGCGGAAAAGCTCCTACAAGAGAAGAGAAAACACATTTAATGCTTTGCACAGGAATGACAGCCTTAATGCACAATTCTTTACCACCACTGCATGTCCCAGCAATGGTGCTCCCACACAATTAATTGGGTACTGCTCTATTGTGCTGTCAAACTTAAGAAAGATTCTCCAGCATTACCAGACACCTTCAAGAAAATAAAAAACCCCAAACCAAAACACAACCCCTTATCTTAATTACTAAGAACAATTTTAATTTCCTTATAAACTTTAAGCATAAGCCTGGAAGCATTCCTTAGAAGCTGCTATCACTGTACTCAACCTTTGCAAAGAGATCCAACTGTCAACTAAGTTTTGTGTTATTTTTGAAGTTTTATCAGTATCTCCATGATCAAACTGAATGGATTCCATATTAAACTTTACAGCTGTTTGGTGGTGATATTGTATACTGTGAAGAAGCAACACATGTACATTCTTGAGGTTCCTCTTGAAAATGAAAATACACACACACACTCTTTTTTTAAAGAAGAGTTTCCACATACTGTTTGAACACTCAGTCATACTAAGTAAACATTGTAATTTGCCATGGAGTTTTCCAGAAATTCTTTACTGAAACCCTTGCTTAGATGGGAAAGACTAGAAGAGATTCAGCTGACAATAAAATTTGGTTTTTCCATACTTTGACTTTTTCTGACTTGCAGCACTAAATTAAATGTGCCTGAATACATCAGAGCTTTATGATCATAAGCGAACTATTTGCATGTATTTACATCAGCATAATTAAATCATCTGTGTTACATCATACTGAGATGCACAAAGACTTGATGACACGAAGCACTTTTGTTGTTGTTAATCCCGAACAGGGGACATAAAACTCTGAATATACCAGAGAAATTATGTACTTGCTGCAGCATTATGGAGTCTCAACTTCTCTCAGAAGAACATGAAATTAATGATCAAAGAGTAAAGATGCAGCAGTGTCAATTTTTAATCTTAGGAACCACACAATTTGGGCAATTAGATACCATCAGCGGCTTATCTCTGTGCTTCACATTTGCAATCACTGGAGGAACTGCAATCAAGCATTTGAGACAAAGCTTTTCTTCCTGCATGAATACTCTTAATTAAAAAAAAAAAAAAAGCGCAAAACCAAAGCAAACAAAGAAAAAGCCTTAAAACCCCCTTGATGAGCCCCATCCACCTCTCCCTGATAGGTATTTCACACTTGGGCAGATTTGCCACATCATTATTCTCCAGTAACTCACAGCTAAGCTTCCATCTGTCCACTCTACGCTGGATTTGTTCTTCCATGGCCCATTTGTTTTTCTGTACCAACAATGACCTCTGGTTTAAGTACCTTTCCTTTTTCCCTGGTGGATACAGATAGCTGTCTCTCTTCCCCTCTCCCAAGCCATCTTCGATCCTTCCCTTTCCCAGCTGAGACAAGCCAAGTACTTTTAGTTTTCCTTCACAGAAACGACTCTACCTTCCCCTTAATCTTAGCTCCTGTTACCTGTCCCTCTTCTCAGTTCAATTTGTATTCCTTGACAGGGACGATGGACCTGCACGCAGGATTTCCAGATGAGGTTTCAGACCTGGTACAACAAAGAGTGTTTCCACAGCACTGTGGATGACATTCCTGACTTTTTTCGTCACCTTGCACCACTTGGCTTCTGAGCACAGGGAACGAGGAGCACGGTGACTTCAGTACACCATCACTCATTTCCAACTGCTCCTACTTTATGGTTGGGGTTTTTTCCTTAATTGGTCCCTGAGTGCTTTTGTCCTGCTAAATGTAATCTCACTTGTGTTACTGTGGGCTTCAAGGTCATCCTGCTAAAGAGTTCAGAGACATTAAGAACTTGCCAATACAAATTTTCCACCAGCTGCCTAAAACAGGAGTCTTTCTGTTACCTACAGCTATTAACTCGGATTGGTTTTAATTTTATAAATGAAATGTGTAAAATGCATCTGTAAGAAATTACAGGTCAGTTTCAAGTCAAATTTCAGGCATACTTTTTTTTGGTTTAATTTCAAGAGGTCTAATATTACAGGTTTTCCCCAGGTGATTTAAGTTCTTAACACTTATGAATATAGCAAAATGGAGAAAGGTGCTCTAGGCTTTGTTTCTTTGTCTTCCCAAATAAAAATATGCCAAGAGAATGTATTCTTACAAATGACACTGTCAAGGCAAACTTTTAAAGTTTCATGGAGCATTAAATGTTACTCCAGCTTTATGAAGTAAGCTTTATTAGGAGAGAGAAGTTCCTAAGCAGTGTAGTAAAATAATATAATTATGATAATGATAACAATAATAATAATAATTAATAATAATAATAATAGAAACAGTCCTAAGTCTTAAAACCACACCCACTTGTGACCGTGTACCAGGTCAGTACAAAGCTGGCTCTCCAGCAGCCCCAAGGATTCCCCTCACACTCAACCTCAGGATCTTTCCAAGGGGTTTCCAAAAACTGTAGCAGCACTTTTTCAGTAGGCCAACTAAAGCAATGCAAGCAAGTTCTCAAAATGTAAAAGTGGCAGTAACTTTAAATTATGCTAATTTATGCCTAATAAGGTCCTATGTCACAGCATTTACATTTAAAACGTGTCTTTATTAATTCATACTGATTGCACTGGCAAATTATTACCAATTATCCTATTTTGGAAGTGCATTTTAATGAATAAATCTGATTATATTAATTATACTCTCAGAAATTCTGGACTAGTTAGATTTTCTGGGTATGACTTATGTCAATAGCATAAAATAATGTCACAAAACCAAAAATTCTTTCCAATCTATTTGCTACACTTGTATTTTAAAGATATTCACGAAGTTATTCATCTAATAAAGTCCAATATATGCATTTGGATGTGATTTATATAGCAGGGTCTGACTTTGCCATTAATGATGGCTGAGTGACAGCAACATTTCATTAAACAAAATCCAACTCTGGGTTGTTACAGAATTCTATCAATCTCTTCAAGCACTTGGATTGATAAATTAAGCACTCAAAACTAAATTAAAGCAGCCTTTGCAATAAATCATCTCGCAGAAGGAGCATCTGCATTTAACACAGTCACCCAGGAATACTGAACTCAGCTGATTTGAGACACTGAACACTCTCCCCATCAACAGCTGTGATGCAAGGGGCTGCAGATCACTGCTCCAGAGACTGTGTGCTATGTAATTCTCACAGGTCCTTCCAATCATAGATATTTGCCATGAAATCCCAAGGCAGCACGTTTCACAGCTGAACTATTTTGCCACATAAAAAGCAGTAACAGTAATAATAACAACAACAATACTATCTCCTGTATTCATGTGAAGAATGTTTACACATCCTTAAACCATTTTGAGATCCTTGTGAGGAAAGCCATTAGCAAAGCAGAGTTCTCTTTGCCAGATATCATCCTACCTGTTTCGTAGAAATGTGTCAAGAGGTCCTCCTTTTCAATGAATCGTTGATACAGCCAGTTTGTGAGAGCTTCAGGCTCTGCAGGTACATCTTTCACTGGAAAAATCCTATCAAAGAAGCAAACACAATTTAAACCTAGCAAATGTATTCTGCAAGTAGAGAACAAAACTCTTCTGCCCCAGCCCACCACAAAACACAAGGAACAAAACTTTTCTATAAATGTAACTGCATGATTTGCACTCTGTCCAACTCACAGATCACAGAGGCATTAAGGATACAGAAGTGGGAAACTCCAGGTTGCCATCCTGAAGCACACAGAAGACACAGCCATCAGTCTCCATCAAATGCTGTACTACAGCTTTTGATAAAAGCTACTAAGTTGCTGGTTTTTGTGGCTTTTTAACAGAATATCAACACACTATATTACTATCCCTAAAAAGAATACAAACCAAGGAGGAATGGAAGAAATAAAAAAATGAGAAAGTTCATCCACAGCTTTGAAGAAACAATTCAGCAGGGCAGAAGCCACGTAATGACATCACTAAGCACCAATAGCTCTTGCACATCCCAGAAAACAAGCCCTCTGTGCTTTTCAAAGGATGCTGGCAGCTTTGTCTGAAGTTTCCAAGGCAGGTTTTACACTGAAAATTGACCCTGTACTCAAATATTGCTGCTCTGTTTTAAGAACACCAATAGAAGAATTGCCAGTGTTTGGGTACTTCTATGCCGAATATTGGGTCTGCTTAGAAAAACACACCCAGGGCAGAATTCACTGTGGTACACACACTCTGAAACCCCCAAATAACCCACCATACCTCACTGGATGTTTTTCAAAATAGAATTTCCAGTCTTACAGTAACTGTGAAACCTCTTCAGCAGACCCTCAGTGCCTTTTGATGTATACAAGAACCTACACATCCACTGTGTTGTACTGGGAGGCCAATGCAGAGGAGATTTGTGTATCAGGCTCCGCTGAAAAATTCACACTCTGAAGTGCAAGGCCTTTACTGTAGGTTTCTCTTTCCAGGTGAGCTCCCACTCAGCCTCTCATCTACACCATGCTTATATTTTCCTTAATGGATTTTCATTTCCTTTTCAACACAGCCTTAACTGATTATACTGCAAAGAATTGGAAATAACACCACAATCATCTGGGCAGTCTCTGGACAGATGTGGGAATGTCAGAGTAAGAAAATAAGGCACTTCTGAAGAACACTTTTGTTGCTGTTACAGTTTTCAACATCTTTGCCCGCTTTGTTGCCAAGTCATTTGTCCTTCCTCCTTTCAGTCTGATGCATGGAAAAATAAGCTGTAAGTGGGGGAGTCAAGCAGCAAAGCATTGCTCTAATGAGTGAATTACAAATCACGGTGCTTCAGCATACAGAGACAACTTCAATGTAAGAAGATGAACAACTTTATTTACAGACTATGGTATCAACATGAACTCAGCCATCTCTGTAGCCTTTGGAGTAATTCTACCTCCATCTTCCTCGCACTGTGGAGCTCTCTATGGCCCAGTAAAGCCAGTCTTGGCAACCAGAAATTAGCAACTGTTATCTCAGATAAAACAAGAGTTTGAAGAAAAGTCTTTGGCCACAGACAAATGTTATGAAATGGTGCTTCAGTAAGCAGCTCAAGTTTTCAGTCTGCATATTAAGAACAAAGACAAACTATAAAGAACTATTTTATCTTGAAGCCCAGATGCTGTGCAGCAGGTTAAAATTAAACCACATAACAGCAAGTAAAAAACACACCCACAGAGTGAGGACCATTTTGTTGAGGGTAGAACACTAAGACAGACTTACTCTGTGTCCCCAGACACAACCGAGCTGCCAAGCACTATTTTTACTCTCTTCTGCCTATCTGCTGTGAAGAGATAAAAGGCTCAGCAACTGAATATTGTGTTTCACGGAGTATTTTTGAAGGACAGATGCTTGCTTACGCAGGTTTTAAGAGGGTTCAGAACTAAGAAAACGTGTGTTGCCTCAGGACAGAAGTGTAGGGTTACCTGGCTTCACATGCAGTCTCCATTGTAAACTGTTAAGATATTCTTCACCTCTGCCTTCACTTCTCCCTGACCTAACAGGTAACAACTCAATTTTGTCACCTAGTCTGAAAACATCACAGGATCTTGCAAGATACCTGTTAGAAACAATTTCTGAGCTGGTGCTTTAATGGAGCAGTGAAGTAGCACAGGTGATAGCAGCACTGTGAGAGACTAATGGAATGCTGCACACCACTTCCCTGCTTGAATCCATCCAGGCTCTTGTGTGGATCAATAACACTGCCAGAATGCTTCAATCTCTGGATATAAACTCTGCTGCTTGGATGTCTGAGAAGCAGCCACTGCTACACTCAGTTTGAACGAATATTAGCAGAGTGAAAAACAACTGGTTTTCTAATAACTCTACACTGGCTGCCACAACTTAGCAATGATATGTGCTAGTGTATTTAGAAGCATTTTCAAATGTATTTTTAGATTATCCAGAGTTATTTTTACCAGCAGAACATTCTTACTAATGACTGATCTAAATTAGAGATTAAATATTAAAAAAAAAAAATCCTCAAACTCTGGAAAGAAGCCCTTTCTGTACTTGATAAGGCAGGGCTAAACCCCCCCTATATTTAAACTAAACATACTGCTAATGCCATGGTTCTCTGCCCATCAGACGGCTCAGCTGGCAGCTGTGTTTTACAAGAACACTCTCTTGAAGGAGACTGGGTTCAGCAAGGTGAATGAGCAAGTCTGCTGCTACAAAACTCCCCACACAGGCAATCCAAAACAGCAGCAGAGAGGCACTGCTCTGACGGGAGCAGGGTCATCCCCAACCACTGGATGCTGACACCTGCCACATCCAGTGTTAAAAGATGCAGGAAACAGTTTCTTATTTCAATGAGATATGCAAACAGGTGTCCATTTGGTCAGGGCATGAGCATCACCTTGGCTCTATTCCACCTGTGGGTATGCACCATCAGGAATGCCATTCAAAGCAGTTTGCTGGTCTTAGGAAAATAAAGCATTATCATCACACAGGCAAGGAATAAGGTCAACAAGTAACATCTGAAGCTCCTGGAGTCTCTTGGGCACTTGAATGTTTCTAGCTTTTAGACAAAACTAACCTCACATTGCACTAAAATAAGAGCATCTTTGTTCTCGGTGAGGCAAACAAGGAATTCAATTGGACTGGATAAGAACTTGACCAGAAAATTCAAGCAGAATGGAAATACCTTCTTTTGCTTCTCATCACAGGAACAGCTGATTTTCTGTCCCCACGGAAAGTGGGGAAGGGGCTAAAAGCAGTGACAGCACAGGCTGCACCCTGGGACGTTAGAAGTGGTGGTGGAAATAAAGACACATTCCAATGGGAATCTGCAAAGAATCTTTTTTCAGTAATGAAGCATTATCCTCCAGCTGGAGGTGCCTACTGGCAGCTGTGAGGTGACAACAGCTGCAGGACACTCTGGGTACCTGGCTGAGGGATGGTGTCTTCTTAAACCGCTACACAAATTTGTGTCCATGTCCCAAAACAGAATATATTAGAATAAATGACAGTCCAGGAAAGAAGGAAGGATTTTTAAAAGCAAGAGATGTAACTGCCAAACACCTGCTGGCATATGTGAGAATTGTGGAGAATTAGCTACTGATGGGCCATTTCTCAGAAGACACCAAAAATTTTTCAGATACATGGCATATTTAGAAACATTTATGTCTTTTAAGTGATCCTTACTGGAGAAACAACTTCTGATTTTGTATTAAAATTCTGAAGTTCATGGCTACCACTTTAAGTACTAATTGCCTTTTATCACCTGTCCTACCCTGAACTGAAGTTCTGTATTACTCGCTACTCCATGTAAGTCATGATATTATTTGCTGCTTCAATGGCTCTAAATAAATCCAGGACAGTGGAGGCTGTTGATAGATGTCAGGCATGACCAAAAATAAGTTACTTGCGTAAAAAACTGCATTAAAATACAGTGCCAAACGGGATGCCCTTCTGCAACACTCATTCAGCAACCACAATGCATTTCATCTTATTTATAGCTCAGAGCCTGGCTTATTTCAATAAATCTGTATCAATGCAGACACAAAAATAGAACTTCCTCAGCAGCTGAAAGCTTGTTTCAGCAGCAGCACAGCACAAAAGCTGGGACGGGGAAAGAAGGTGACAGAGCTGGGAGCAGCCTGTGTGGCACTTCCATGCACGGCCACCCCTGCGTCAGAGCTGGCTCTGACGTCAGGGCTGCTGCACCGCAGCCACCGTCACACAGCCCAAAAGTGGGACGTGAGCATCCAAGGGCATCACCCTGCAGGAAACTAAGGCAAAACACCCAGCCCCACACCTTTCCTGACGGCGGGGACGCTAAGCACCGAGTCAACTTCACACCCAGGGTGTTTTATATTTGCAAGTCTCGGGTTTTGCCAGCAGAACTGCAGCACTCGAGAAATTACTGCTGGAGAAGCTTGGTGATCAGCTGAGAAACACCAAGCCAATCAGACTGAACAAGTGCCTGGTGCAAGAAGAAAAGAAATAAACCCCAAACTCGACTCATGGCACGGAAATGGCAGGAGCTGAGAACAGCAGCCAGTCCGTGGCCCTGCTACATGGACACCAAACCACTCAGCTTATTTCAGCTGAGTGGAAGTGCAGGAGTCTGGATTTATGGTCAACACACACCACACAATGACCCAAGCACAAAGCTAAACCTTTTGAGAAGAGCAAACAAACCTTTCCAACAGACTCATTACAAGGCAGGTCTCATAGGGATGCCTCTAGTTTGACATGCCTTGCATCAGATGGATTGATATCTCCCACAAAAATCCCACTGCCATTTGGCCCAGAGGAAGTTCCTTAGATATCTTCCTTGAGTATAGGAAGGAAACATTCAGAGCAAATTGAGTTTTGCAGCACTTTCCAGTAAGTTCTGAAAGAAGTCACTCAGGGTCAAAAAGCCATTCAATAGATGGGTAAAGTTCTCACACCTTGTGTTTTGAAGCTTCAAACTTCGTAATTGTTCTTTTTTCTAGGGAAGTTTATTTTGACGTCCTGAGGAAAATCAGGCCATAGCTTAGCCTAATTATGAACTTCTGAAAAATGTGTCATTTGGACTGAAAATTTAACTTTGAAAAGCAAGGTTCAACTCATTATCAAAATTGAGCTTTCGGAAAAAAATTTACTGGATTAAACCAAACCTTCTCTGCCACTTCCATCAGCTAGAAAAGCACCTAAAAATGGTAACATGAGGCTCAGTGCTGTGTTCTCCACACTCTCCTGTTGCTCCCTATGCAGGATGAAAAAGAAATAATCCTGCAGCAAAGGCCCAGGCTATGAGAAAAGGAAACCACTAGATTTGAAAGTCTGCAAGGCAGAAAGAGACAGGTGGTGATCAAGGGGCACAGCAGAAGGGACTGACTGAGGCACCAGGACAAAAGCAGCTCTGCAGTCTCTCCTGCTCCAGTTTGAGTGGCACAGAAAACGTTCCTTTCTTCCCCACTGCTGTCATACATCAATACCTTGCTCTGGACTACTCTAAAAGGGAATAAGCATGTTTAAATCTTGATTCTTCTTTCATACAGCAGTGATGGCATCTGGACAAAACTACTCTTTGCTTTTTCCAAAGGGGTGCTTTTTTTCCCCCTATAGCTCAGTTAAAAGACATGACATGAGAAACTACTGTGCTCTCTTCTCAGTTATTTAAAAATTACCCTTAAAATTTATTTCAAATGTTATCTCCCAAGACATTCCAAATTTTAAAAAAATGAGCAAAATTTTATTGCACTAAATGCTGGAAAAGTGGAGTATAATACCAATGCAGACAGACTTGATGCACATTTAAAGAAAATTTCAGAGGACATCCATGTGCCAACCTGCACCCACCTCACAGCCCAGCGGCCATGTGCCTCAAGAACTACCAGGACTGAAGTCAGGCCGAGCTCCAGCCAGACCCCAGACACTCTGCTCTCATTTCAGAGCCATCACACCCTGTGCTCGGCCAAGGTGAGCTGCTGCGTGACTTCCCATTTGGGGCACGCTTCAAATGTTTTTACAGGGTCAGCCATGACAAACAGAGGTTATTAAAAACATACATAAAGTGGTTAAATAGAGAGACTTGCCCCTGTCTAAAACAGTGACTTAGACCCTTAACAAACTTACACCCAAAAATAAATAATTTCCAGTATTTTTCTTAGAATTTCAGTACTACAAGAACTTAAACATTCAAGTCCAATGCAAGGAAGGTTATATCATATTTATGCTCGTGCTCAAAAACAGGTCTGAACATACATTTAGAAACAGGAAATTAATTCAACTTACGTTAACTTACTGTTGTTTTTAAAGGATTTTTGGAAATACTCTTTAGTAGAATTCTAAATACATTCAACTTGCAATTATCCCAGAGATCTGAGAGAGTACTAAGGTGACCTGAATAAAGCACAACAGATATAATGCTATCTTATATAAATTAGGGTGTAAGTATGTTCACCTTCAGGGAAACTTGGAAGGCAGCTTTCTATAAAAAGTAAGGACAGATTTAACCACGGCTGTGGAAAGGAGCTCCAGCGAGCAGCCTGTACTCTGCATCACACAACACTGACACAGCAGTGATGCTGGAGAAGGTCATTCCCACTTAAACTGCCACCCAGGGGATCCACACAAGGATACTTGAAAGCTTTCTGCAAAAGTCTAAAAGCTCTCCAAATCATCAAAAAAAAAAAAAAAAAGGCAGTAAGGCAAAATAATATGATTTTGGGATAAAATGCAACAACTTATTTGGTATAGGCAAAGTGTCCAAATACTCCTGGAGATTTCAGACTTGCAATTCACTGTAAACTAAAAGCAAAATGGAACTTCTCTCTCAGTTTAGGTCTTGAGTCAAAGAACTGCTGAGGAGGAAAGTTTTAATGGTCTCCCATCCGAGCTGTCAATGAGAGTTGCAACATTTTCCAACTGCTTTTTCCAGTTGCTTTGCTCAACTACTTAAAGTATGCTTTGAGTGAAAAAGCTGGCATTTTTTTGTCAGAAATTTCAACACAATAATCTATTAGGAAACCTGTTTATTTAACAACACTGATTTTTAATTCGTTGTCATTACTAAAAAACAAAATTAAAAAAACTCAAGTTGGATTTACCAGTCCCTTAGCACTAAGGCGAAAAAGATGACCTAGCCTTCAACAATATTCCCCATAACTCTATTAAACCACAGGACATTAGTCTAAAACTTAAATGTCTGTCCAATGATATGGAATAGTCACTGAACATTTTTATAAAAAACTGTGTTTGAATAATGTGAGTTGCCTACCTGTGTGAGACACAAAAATCCCACTCCCACTGATTTCCCACATCCTGAAATGACATAACTGATTTGTGAATACTTGAGATCAATGTAGGAGGAGCAGGTTTATTTCCTACCTGTAATGTACATGTGTCACTGTTGGCTGTCGGTAGCCAAGAATCCAGGTTTGGATGTCTATAGGCTCAGCTTTGGGATATGCAATGGTTGTGTCTATCACCCACTGGAGGCCTTTGGATTTGCTCTCTGGGAACAAGAAGAAAATTCCATGTCATTATTTGAGAGTGATTCAATTTTTATATTATTTCATGAGGTATGAGGCACAAAGACCATCAAAAATCAAATCCAGATTTCATTACAGAGCACAGCAATATGCTTATAAGCTTCAGCTAGACCTAGATTTTATTTCATGGTTATTTTCTGTTGCTCTTACATACACTGTGGTACACAGAACAGAAAGAGTTCACTCACCAGGTATGAGTACAGTCACATGACACGTTAGCCCCAAAGTCAGGTGCTTCCCCCCATTCAACAAAAGGAAAATTCCCAAAATAAACATCCAAGCTTCTTCTGCACTTCAAGCACATTAACACCCGGGCCTTTCTAAAAGATCACTGATGGAGCAGCAGCCATGCAGATCCCTCAAACGTTCTCAAAAATGTGAGCTGCAGGATGAAGAGGAAATACACCACTTTCAGGGTGTATTCAGGGTAAGAAAGCAAGGAACAGAAGATGGTCAGTTTTCACAGTGGGGAGGATACTGCACCCACAAGGCTCCAGGAGAGGCTGACACCAGTACACGTTCATATGCTGCTCAGCTCACTTAGAAACTGAAAAAAGGATCAAAGGAGGGGAAAATATTTGCTGTTAAGATTAGTCAAGAGAATCAAATCTGTGGGTCCCTTCCAACTCAGAATATTCCGTGACTCTGTATAAAATCTGAATATAGGTTACAACCAGCAACAGTCCAGCTCACAAATCGACCTCGCCGTGACCCCTCTCTGGCATGTCTTCAATTCCCAGGTTTGCTGAGAGGCAGAGCAGCAGATCTGTAGAGCAAACCAAGAAGGAAGGGCACGTTGCCAAGATGGCACTTTGAGCTTAGCCTGTCAATTTTCTCTCTGCTCTGGAGCTGCCTTGTGTTTGAGGTCCCGTTATGCCCAGGCCAGCAGAGTAATGCTCACTTACTGCTTGAGACACCAGTACAACAAAATGCTCACACCACACCAGGCAGTATCTCTGAGGATTTAAAAAGCTGACTATCAGAAACAGCGACCCATGGGCAAGAGCATGGGTTAGCTTTTAGTACAAAGTACAATACTCTCCAAGCCTGCAGCTGAGACAGCTATGAGAGAAACTTAACAGAGGTTGACAAGAACACTGTCAGCACCAAGAACATGTACAGGGATTGACCGTTCACCATGCTTCCCAATACAAGAACAGACATTCAAAATTCACCAAAGAGGGAAAGTTTTCAAAGCAAACAGAAAAATTATTCTTTGTGCAGAGGGGAGGAAAAAACCAATGGGGAATCCCTTGCTAAAGGATGTCAAGGATGCCAAGAGATGGGTTCAAGAGGAAATTGAGTATGCACGTGGAGGGTTAACTAACCAGGCAGAAACCCCCACCTGGCTTGGGAAACACACCACAGAGGAAACTGTAAGAAGCTTGGAGAATATGTGGGAGAAGTACGATGCTTGTTTGCTGTGTTCACACTCTTCCTCTGGAATCCATCTGGAGTCATGGACAAGATGTTGGGCTAGACAGATGTGTGGCCTTGCCCAGAGACGCCACTAATTTCACAGAAGATCTACCATACACCTGAAGAGATCTGCAGCACTCAGTCTGGGCAGCACCCTGAAAGCCACAGTTACTGACTCCAGCTAGAATGTACATGCAAGGACTGGCTTGCGAGTTTCTACCTGCATTTAATTTCATTTCATGTAATTAAGTGTGAAAAGAAAATTACAGCAATGCTATCACATGCATCTATCAATTATTTTAACAAGCAGAGTGTTTTCTTGATGTCTGCTCATCAGTGGAGTTGTACTGCCTCGTTACAAATAAACTACTCCAACAGGGCTAGACAGCATTTCCTAAAATTTAGATTATGAGCTCTTACCAGCACGCAATATGCTATTCCAAAATTTGACCCAGGGCAGGCTACATAGGTCAAGCTGAAACATTCAGTGTTACCTTCCGGAAATACAGTATTTTAAACCCCTGACAGATACGTGAAATGAGAACTGGAGGCTGCAGGCTTGCCAGCATGATGACAGAGTGCTTGTCAAGTCTCTCTTAAGAAAAGCAAGTAGCAATGAATCAGAGAAGAGCCAATATGAAATTAATGTTAAATCAACAGAAGTATTAATTTAGAAATAGATTGTGAAACAAAGTCATTCAAGTTATTATTTTCCCAGATGTAAAGCAAGAATGGATAAAGACAAGTAAATTGCCAAAGTTAAATTGCCCAAGTGAGTAAGCAACAAAGATCATTAATTGCAATTAAAAAGTGCCAGATGAATATGGGCACATTTTCTTATTATTTACAGTAAAGTGTTTCAAAATAATTTATTCAATATTTAGATGTATTTAAAGCTGTTCTTTCAGTGGATAATGGTTTGCACTTCATTAAGGGAAGACTTCTGCAGTTCTCTGCTGTGCTCTTTTCCTACCTTCTGCTTTTGTGGAGCAGAGCTGCTGCAGCACTGGATTCCTCAGTCCAGCTCCAAACTCACCTCGAACTCTCTTCAGGGCAGGGTGGGGAGAAGAAACTCTGACAGCCCACCAGGAACCCCAGGCAAGGAAAAAAAAAATTCTGACAGTAACATCAGCCTCTATAGACCTTCTTTTAGAGCAAGCAGGTGTTAGTGCAGCTACCTCCACGTGCCCTCAAATCACAGTATTTGTGCATGCTCTGGTTTAAAATAAGCCTTACATAATCATCCAAGATATCAGACTGCCAAAAAAACCTAAGTCACCAAGGATTTAAAAAAATTAATTTTGAAATACATNGGGGGGGGTTATACCGTGTTGTAACCTGCTCATGAGCAAATTTATTTTAAAGCCAGAGAGCTGTGACAGATCCTGAAACTGGAAAAGATACTGACAACTGCACAAAACACAAAGGAGTGGTACCTAAATATCTCCAAGGGTGCTGCTTTCAGGTGTAAGCAGACCTTTGACCCAGAATAAACTCTATTATTTTTTAAATGGAGCACATTAAGAGGAGCTCAAACCAAAGACTGCTGCATTAGTTGTAACATGATAGGAATCTCAGGTCTGGCACTTGTAGCTGAGTAATCAGGGAGCTGCATTTACCTGTGCTCAGGAACTCCTCTCGCCCAGCTTGGCTTGGCCAACTCAGCCACACATTTCCGATAGCCAAGCTCTTCCAACTTTCTACCTCCCATTAAAAGTCACTCTTCTCTTTCATTTCCAGTACTTGCTGAAAGACTGAGCAGCCTGACTGTCAGAGCCTCCAGCAGAAGAAGCTGCTGCAGAGGCTGTACTTAAGCTGACCTCTCCAAGCACTGTTTTTTCTTCTGTGGTGTCAGTCTGCTTGCCGCTTTCAGCACAGGTGGAAGATTTTGATCTCTCCAACTGCTTCAAAATGTTAACAGCCTGATTCTTTTAAAATAGTACATAAATATTCTGAACAGGCCCACAGGCACCCACCCTACACAACAGCACCCAAACAATACAGCAGTGATGTACCTCAGTGTGAGTGGTACATACTTCATAACTATTTTCTTCACTGTGGATTCAGTGATACTAAGTTGCTCCGTATTTACTTAAGAAGAAACTTATCATCAGTGTCTTCAAGACACTCCATGATCTGTCATCCTCTAAAGTCCTCTCACAGCAGATACTTGACTGTCTACAATCACAAATTTATTGGGGTTCAGACCTTCTCTCCGTTCCCTCTCTTTGTCCTCCCCGGGGTTGCTATTTCCTGAGGTCAGCTCATTCTAAAACACCAGATCAGCCGATGTGCAGAACCCCACAAACCTGCCAGCAGACTGTCAGCCTTTGCCACTGAGAAAAAGAACAAGCCATAGACAGATTTCAGCAGGAAAGCTCGCCTTCAGCCGAGCTCTGGATGCTGTCACACTGCCAGACTGAATCCAGAGCGGGAAAGAATGCACCAGCCAGGTGTGGTGGACCTGAGGCCTGAAGCTTGCACTTGAACAAGAAAGTATTTGCTAGCATTCACCAGTATTCGGGTGTGGTTTCCCGAACGCTTACACCACTCTGAATGCAGCCAAGAGAGGCTGTTGGCTCTCCGTGCACTGCAATCTGTTCTTGTAGCTTGTCCCTTGTTCTCTACTTGTCCTTGTGCGATCAACTGGATCACTGACCTCAGAATTAACTTTTTTCTTCAAAGATTAACTCTCAGACTGAACATCTTACTCATCATTCCAAGACCTTGACATAACACACCACCTGGAACAAAACAAGAAGCCCTTTTTCCAGGGGGAAGAAAGAACAACCATCAAAAGCTTTCTCACATGTTATTCAAGTCACATTCCTCATGTAACAGCAAGTCAAAAAATTTGATTTTTAAAAAATCAGTTATGAAGTTCAATGTACAGCCTTGCAGAAGTGAAAACTGAATTTCTCTGAGAAACAGCATCAGAACTAAACGTACTCTGCTGCATTTGGAAACAGTAAGGTAAGATTTCAGTATGGCTCTAACTAAGCTCATAGCAACCTCTTATCAGACAAAAAACTGCTGCATGGTAAAATAAAACAGAATTTAAAAAAACACACTAGAGCAAGTTTGATCAAAAATAAGATCTGGAATGTCCATCTTTGAAGAACAATAGCTCCAAACTCCTTTGAATTTCCAGCCTTTGGCATTTAGAACATTTTGACAGTTCTGAAACTCACAAAATCAATTCTTATTAACTGAAGAAGAAACAGTGTATTTGCAACCATGTCAAAGACTAAGTGTTGCATAAAAAAAAAATTCGAAAAACCAAAACAGTACAATACCCTTGTGAACACACACCTGGGTCACTACAGGGTTAGGGTGATGATGGCTATTCATGAAGTATTTTTATGCTGGCCGAATTTCTAACCTGCACTAAAACCTTCTTCTGGAATGATGGTGCTGGCAGCAGTGCTGGCCCATCTGTCTCATCTGGAGGCTTTCATCAGACACCAGAAATACCTTTTCAGGTGAAAAAACTCTTTTCAGGGACAGACACCACTTAGCTACATTCTCTGCACTATTAAGCTTCAACCGTGGTCACACTGTCAAATGACTATACTACCTTTCCTGTGTTTTTCCATCCTTCTATTTATTTAGGAATAAATTTACATTATTTTGTTAAATTAAATGACAGGTTCAAAAGGCAGCAAAAGCAACAAGCATTTCAGTAACTTAATGTAGTATTTACCAGAAGTAAGCTAAAATTCACTCCGATGAAGGCTGGTACTTGGGATTTTAAATATGAAAGAAAACTGTTAGGAGGAAGAAATTAAGATGATAGAGGCTGCTTGTCCTGGAAATGCCACTGATAAAGAACTGATCGGTTTAAGTACAAGAATTATCAAACAGTATTAATCAGGAACATTTGTTCTTCCTGTCACTTTACAGAGGAAGAATCAGCTACTACACTGTGGGAAGTTCATTGCTAGTATAAAAATAAATTGAAAAAGGGACTGGATTTTAAGAATACTAGTATCATAATTAAGACTAATGAATTTTTGGGGAGGTTACTGAACCTTGCACTTCCCAACATTAACCCACCTCTACCAAAGGGATGCCATAAATCAGATTAGAGACCTTACAGCAGGACAGATGATGCAGCATTGAGCTACAATTAGCCCAATTCTTGAACTACAACTTGAAGGCCACAGCTTCAGTGGCATGTGACATAGTAAAGCCAGCTGGGCTGAGGAGCTGGGGCGTGACACGATCAAAGAACTGTATCTGACTTGGTTTGTGTCGAACTGCGACAACAGTATATTAAAGATGAACCATCTTTTATTATAGTTGCCCCTGTCATCTTTTCTTCTTTCACCCAGGTTTACACATCACTCCGGCTGAGAAAGTAGAATGGTATCAAATTTACAACGGTATAAAAGCTACAAGGATCATTTAAAATGAATTAAGCACTAATAATATGACAGCAGTCAAGAACAGAACTGTGTATTATGACTCAACATAATATAGCTACCCAGGAAACTCAACAGGAAGGGGATGTAATTTTTGATGAGAACTCCTGATCTATAAACCTATTTAACTAAAATCAGGTGGGAGAGGAAGATGAATTCCCATGAGTATCAATAAATCTTGGTGGAAACAAGAAGACAGGGAGAACAATAAATAAGGGAGTAGAAAGCTTGTTATAGTAAGCTGAATAATTTGGCAACCCAGGGCTCCAGGAACATTGTTACGACAGTACAGAGCACAAGAAGTGCTGCAGATGAAAAATGTGTCCAGCAAACCGTGAAGTTCAAGTGTGATGCTTCAGATAAAGAAACCACGTCCCAAGCAAAGGAGTTGAGTTACAATGTACAAAAGGTTTACAGGCAACCTCTATGCAAGTCACTGGCAAAACCTTTACTGCATGCACTACGCCTGGCTCCAGCACCCACAGCTCAACAGCGGTCACCTGAACAGGAGGGAAGCTTGATCTCACTGAGATGGGTTTTCCACGTGATTAAAAAAAGGGAAAGACAGAAGAGATTAAAACTAAATATATTCACTAACTTTGTTAGATGCCTATAATATAACCATATCGATTTATACAGCTATATTTCATTTAATTGAGCAAACATTTTCTGACATGGCAAGAGAACAGTAAAAGCATTCAGAAAGCAACAGATTAGAGGAAGAATCTTTTACACAAGATACAAATCAAGCACTAATATTTCACACATCTCTGAAAGGGAAGTTTTACAATGCTAGAAACATTTTTGTGAGCTTAAAAGAAGAGAGGACATAAAATACGTCAGTGTCACTATGAATCATATATTACTTTTCCCTAGCATATAAAATTTACTTTCAGTTTTCTTTTTCATCCTTTTTTGTATGTTTTCAAGTCCATTACTATGAAAGAATGACAGCTAAACCCATACATTACATTCCTATTTTTGCCCAATTATCTTTCCTTGAGTGGGATGGACAATATGGTTCCATTTTATTTCTGAGAGAACTCCTTTATTTTAGTACCCAGCTAGGTCAACTACTATCAGATGCTCATTTCTCCAGAGTCTGAATCATGCCACTCAAAGAGGTAAAAAAAAAAAAAAAAAAGGGAAGCCAGGTTTGGTGACCAGCTAAACTGACAGCAGCCTAAGAACCGGAAAATATAAAACTGGTATTTGACAAGCACTTTTGGTCTCTCCTCCAGAACTAGACAACTTATAATTAATTTGGGGAACTTCTTACTCTCTGTATCTTTTTGAGACAGCAAGAAATAGAACAGGAACATGCCAAACTTTTCTCCTCAAAAAAACCCAAACTTTTTAACAAGGACCGGGGCATTCAGTTTCTCTCTTTTAAACCTAAAATGTTTTATGACAACAAGAGCTTTCTTTTCTTTTCTGAATGTAGCCTGACAGGAAACACTCTGATGCGTTCCACAGTTTGATTTTTCAGCTCATTTTAAATCCTACCTTCACTTCTGCAAGAACATTATCTTGATTTATTTCCTATGTTGACAAGAATAACTTCAGAACTAAAAATCTACAAGCAATTTCTGTACAAAGGTTCTTGCTAACCCTGAGATTTGAACTTCACACAGAAAATAATCCAAAGTCCTCTGCATATGTGGCTTCATTAGTAAGGATCTTTGTTTCAAATTGCTAAATGATTATCAGAATTTGGCAATGGAAACATCAGCAGCACCCATCAATAAGAAACTACCACAACCCCCCAATCCACTGTTTCTATAATAAGTAACAGAAATCCACAAGGGAGTTAAGTAAGATCTAACTTTGCTCTTGAACATGCCAAGAAGTTAATTTTAAAAAGTGAGAGACTAAAGCACCAAGTCCTATACCTACAGGCATTACCTATATCCCAATTATACCTTCCCTTACAACCCAGGCATCCCAGAACAATAATGTTGCAGGAATAGTCTTATTCTCTCGCAACTCTTCTGACATGACAGCCAAAACAATCCTTCAAATCTAGTGATCAGTGACAGTTAACTCCAGCAACAATGGGGACAGGCAACACAGAGATCTGCAGAGAACAGAAGAACTTGAACTCAATGGAAAACAGTTCAAGAAGAGGAATAAAGTATACAGCAGTGGATGCAAAGAAACTTTTAATGTCCAGAATAAAAATATGAACATAGTTAGCATATTCCAGAAATACTTTCACTATAGTTCCATGCTATCACAAACCAGTGCAAACCATCAATCTTGCTGAAAGGAGTGGATCACTTTCTTGCTCACTCTGGGTGCCTATTCCAGTGTCTGCTCTACCCATCATGTGAGCCAAGCCAAGCATGCATCCAGCCATACCACAGACTAAATCAAATTAAAACTAAGGTGTTGTTTTATTTTTGTCTCAGTATCAAAAATAAAGTTAGCAGAACTAAAACTAATTATGAAAAAATTTATATAAAATACATTATGTACGTATTTGATATTTAAAGAGACCAATTCAACACAATGTTTTTCTTAACTCACATCTTTTAATTTGCTAGACATTTAATTTGCTCTTTACCCACAAGAGTGATCTTTACCTTTTCTCACAGCATCTCCACCTGATGGAGTTCCATTTTCTTGTGGCGCTACAAGCGTTTTCAGAATTACTTGTGTTGCCCCAAGTCTTGGCAGGGTGACATGTTTAAGAAATGGCAAATTGTTTTTCTTGGCAAATGCCTGGCTTGTTTCTCTCCTTTTCCTAAGAAAGCCACCCTCTGGAAATAAAACAATCCATTTCCGATTGCGGCTCCTGTAATATTTTTCTAGATGATCTTTGAGTAACACGAGCTGCTGGTCACGGTGTGCTCTTCCCTGTAAGGATAAACCATTATCTACATAAAATGAATGCTTACAAGAGATAGCATCAGACATAATGATTATATTTCTAAGGTTTCTCTCTTTTCAGAGATAAAAATAAGCCCCTGAGACAACAAAAAACAATATTCTTCTTGGAGTACCTACTGGAGGCCAACAGACCAGGCCTCAGCTGGGTTACCACAGCACAACCACAGACCTCACTCAAATCTGCACTGCTCCAATGACTCACTCATTTCTCCTCTTTGATGTATTAGCACAACTTCTTCACTTAAGAACAGTAAGATACATCCTTAATTACTGCAGAAATATCTTCGGGAACAATCTTTCCTCTTCCCATCTCTGCACGCACCAAGCTACCCAAATTTTAAGAGGAATCTATTTACATTAATTAGCATTTTTGAGTGCTCCAAAGTGACTTTGTCAAACCACTTGAAAGACACAGGAGGGGAAAATTAAAGCTCTCCTCAGCAGAGGTGATTTTAATTCCCTGAAATGCCAACAAAAATGCCACAAATTCTGCCACAGTCTGGTGGATGGTTTGGTTTTTCTGGTCAGAAAAAGAAAGAGTGTAAGAGTGGGGTTGAGTGAAAGACAAGAAGAAATAGTATTTTACTGAAGGTGAGTTTTGTGGAAGTATTTCTCCTAGGTTTAGGTCTCACCATTGCCATTACTTCCAACTTACCATGTAAGAGAGAAGGAAAAGGCTCTGCCTGCTTGTATTAATGCAATTAAAGAGTAATATAAAAGTTCCTCAGCTAAGCCAGTCCTTTCTCATCAGACCACAGGACTCCAGGACAGCACAGTAGTTAAGAAAAGAGCAGTGAACAATAACCATCCAAATATTACTAGGGCCTGTCTAGAGTTAGGCAAAAGACCATTACTCACTCACATGAAGTATTCTGCCACACTCAAAGGCTAACAACCAAGAAACATTTTCAACTGATTTGTATTTAGACTCACAATGACATAATTTTATTTGTGATGTTGTGTATGTCAGCCACTTTACAAAAATGTGGAAAAGCCTCAGTTTTCCCAGCTCAGTAATGGTCTGGTTTCGTAACTGGAATTGCAACCCCACATTCAGAAATTACTTCTAACAAGCTGACAGCCCTGTGTACCTCAAAATGTGCATCTTGTAACTTCTAACTAGTGGAAGAGATTTGTATTTTACAAAGCATCCAACCTTGTTCCTTCCATCCACCCTCTCACAATACACAGCTGTGTGCCTCTAGAGACCTTTGTTTTACCTAATTTTGCCTGAGGTTTTCTAACTACGCCTCTAGTGTTACTGAGAAATCTCACTTCAGGTGTGTACTGCTGTGATTAAGCATTTCTTTATTTCATTCTGAGTAAATTATCCTCTTTTCTGAAATGTGAAAATTCATTAGTTCTCTCTGGCTCTCCACACATTTTACATCCAGACAAAGAAATAAGGAGAGGAAAGAAACATGGATGATAGATATTGCAGTTCACATAACTGGCAACAAGTTCATGCTTTTCATTGCCCTCCTGAATTTCTACTTTGAGAGTGCAGTTTGATCAACAGCCACCAAACAACAAAAAACCCTACCCAAGCTGTATGAAATAATCTGAAGGTCTCACTCATTAATATTTGAGATGCTGAGCTCAACAGACATTCTTTTTAATGCTCAAATAATAACTAACCTTCAAGAATCAATTAATTACTATTTGCACAGGTCCATTACCACCTTAAATTGATCCACTACTATGTCACCATCAAAAGGGACAGTCCAGCCTTTCCTAATTTGAAACTTTGACCGTCAGAACAGCAACCTATGCAGACAGACTCTCTGCATGGCTTCAAGGTCACTAAGGGAAGATGAGAGGTGTGCTCAGAAACAGAGACAAAAAGGACTGCCCATGTATTTTGCTTGTACTCCCCTCTAATAATAGGCTACCATCACAATTGGATTCCATAAACATTTGTGTCTATGCAAATAATAAAAATAGCTTGGAAAATAAAGTAGCTTCAGAACAAAGACCTCCCCAAATATACACTTTACAGCATAGTTACTTCATTGTGCAAGCCAACCAGGAGGTGAGAAGTAAGTCCCATAATACCACAATCTTCCAAATATAAGGATAATTCAAAGCACTATTATGTGTTTTCATTTACCTGTCTTATAAAGAAGTCTCCATGGATTAGAGACACAATGCCAAAGTTTGTATACTTAAAAATATGATCCATCAGCCACATCATCTGACGGACAACCTGAAAAGTAAAAATAAATTTAAAAAATGAGTGAATATCAAGTGCAGAGAATTATGAATTATGTGTATACTGATCATATTCTTGTCATTCTTACCACAGCAATAAAACTAGCAAATAAATAGAATAAGGTCCTTTATGCTCCAAAATATAAAGCAGCACAGGTGCTACGCTTCTCCCTCGAGAGTAGGATTAAATAGCTGCCTTTTTGTTATGTAATACACAGTTCTACAATATTAGCCATGGCAGAGCAGCCACATGTATCCCTGAGAATTTAATTAAGTCCTGCTGCTTGTCCCAGGCACTTTGACCATCACTTCTTATGCAACAGGGAAGGCAGACACTTTACCTGTTCAGTCATTTGAGACTTAAAATAGGAGACTGACTCCCAACCAAGTAAACAACATAATGGAAAAGCTTCCTTTCTCACAAGGTCTTTTCCCTCTATTGCTCCTACATGTAGTTTTTGAGAGGGGTAGGAAGTGGGTCTCCAAAACTGGAATATCCAGTGTCTCTCACACGCTCCCAATCATTGGCCAGGCTGCCTTTTCTCTTCCCTGTGTTTTGAGGCCACATCAGGACTGATTCAAGTTCAGTGAACTTGAAGTCATGTAACACCGTACTCTTCCATTTACCACTATGAAAAAAAGAATATGAAGGACTGTGACATTTCTCTGGTGGCCAGATGATCATTCAAGCACCTTCTGCTTTGCATCTTCCAGTTGCCTACAACACATACTTAGAGGCAAAGACACAAGAAAGCAGCCTGAGAAATAAAGATGACATGCTAGTATCCCTTCCTGTCTGCCAATGGTATTCCTTACTAGATGCTACACATCCCAAGGACCAAAGGCACACTATGTATTTGTGCGTGACAAAAGAAAAATGAGTTCCTAGATAAAACTCCTTACTTGAGAGTGAATTTTCACTTATTGGTGAATTTGTTTATCCTACAGCTATCTCCAGGCCTGTGTTAAATAAAAGTGAGGATCTTAAAGCCGAATTCTTCTCTGCAGACATCAACCTTCTTTCCATTTCAGTAAATTAAAAAGCTTTATGGAGGAAAAAACAAGAAAGAAAAGGTGTGTCCTAAGGGACAAGAGTTAAAAAAAGCTTCACTGAGAGGTGTTACTGCTCTTCAAGGCACTACAAGGAGCTCATGCCCACGCATCACCCAAAGGTGACAGGCTGGTGTAGGGAGCCACATCCTTTGATAAAAACACCACCAAAATTTCACTAATGATGATTTAGCCTGCAGCAGGTACTCAGGCCTGCCAGTGTTCATCTACTACTTTGGCATTTTGACAACTACTGTTCTACTGTATCAAGCAGAAGTTAAACCAACGTAATCTATTTCACTGGAGGAGATAAGCAAGCTTAATAATACTCTGCTTTGCTGGAAAGAAAGGTGTCTTTTGAGGAGTCAACACTGATTCCAGATGTTCTACAGCAATCCTGGATGAGGAACTCCTGCCCAGCAGTGCTAGCGCTTCTCCCCTACCGTATCACTTGTTACTGTCTTTTTCTTTAGATGATGGTAGATCTATCCTGCAAGTTGATCATTGCTCTTCAGAGCCTGAAGTCCATCTCACCTTGTTTTAGGTGACACAGGGCTTCTAACTAGCATTCCTGAGCTTCCTCAGTCTTTCTGAGAAGGAGTGATGAGATTTTGTCAAAGGTTAAGTGTGACATGCAAATGATAACTAAGACACACACAGGCTGCTTTGTGTGGGCTACAAAGAGACAAACTTCAGAGCCCAGTGATCATAAATCTGCCTGTAAGCCTAGGCAACGGTAAGAAGTACAAAGAGAAAGTATTCTTATGTATGAATTAATATATACACATACTAACAGATCAAATCAAAAAAGCAGTTCAAAGAATAAGACAAGTTATCTTGTTTGCAATCAAAAGGCAAACGAGATTAATGGATATGCATTTTATTCTGCTACCAAGGGCAGAATAGAGGACACTGCAAAATTTTGTTGGTAACTCTTCAATTCAGTGACTCCTCTATTTCGTATCCTCAGGAATGAAACAACACTTATGAGATGAGCCTATTATCACTAGCCATTTCAAGGAGGTTTAAACAAAGATGTTCAGAAGTGTTCTGAACACAAATTCATAGTTGTTGATGGACTGAAAGAACTTTTGGATACCACTTCAGGTCCTTTTTCCTTCATGCTTCCCGGTTAAATAAGTTCAAAAGCTAGAAAAAGCTTTTACACCAACTATATTAAAAAATATCTAGGTGCCTCCTATTACACAGGCTCACTTTCATTTCACTCTACACAGATTTCATAACAAAGCAACCTGGACAGACTGACTTTTATCTTTCAAGCACCTCTAACTCAACAATGAAACCTGGGAAAGCACGACTTGAAATTTACACACAAACCACTGCAGCCACACTTTTGTTTCCACTGCACCCTTCCTGGCACTGCTTTCTGTTCCAAATCAGAACAAAACCCCACATTTATCAGTCCTAATCCAGTCAGAAAGCAGTAATAGCAGGATTTTAACCTACTCCTTTTTGTTAAACGCATAAGCTTCAGTATTTACGAGACCACAACTTACTGAATTTTTTTAACACTTACTTTCACAAAAAAATTGGAACAATTTCTCAAACTTTATAAAAAGTGTAATTAGGTCACTTCTGGTTCATCTGAAACTTTGCTGTTTGGCTATATTATGGTATAATGTATTAATCATACAATGCCAATCCAGTCCTTCCACTAAAATTCTACTTTTAGCTAAAGTTCCCCTTGTCTAATAAGAGATCATTTTCTTCTTATTCATGTAAATGAATCTAAAAAACCAGAAATATCTCAGCACATGTATTTTATCCTAATGCTTGGTGAGATTAAATTTACTTAAAACAGCTAGGCTACACTATCACTGGTATATAAATATTTATAAAATACTAGAAAAAAATACCATCATGGTTCCTGACATGACCCTTGGGAAACACTGACAAGTTGCAAGACTGTCTCATGAGTTTGCCTCACTGCATAGAAAAATCCAGAGCTTTAAATTGAACACTTCTGATGTCTTAAATGAACTTTACTTTTTAAAGCAGCATTAAACTCTAAGCGCTTGCAGATTACATCTGGTTTTGGTCTGTACTGGCTGGCAAAAGCAAGCAGAAGAAATTTTGGACTGGCACAAGCTTAACCCTCCTAAACAAACAAAAAAAAAATCTTGAAAATTACTATTTTGCTGACAGATGAGTATCAAGCTTGTGAAGGACTCCACGTTAAGTTTAAACTGGTTTTAAGGAAAGCTGACTAATTTAAGCATCTGCATAATGTGTAATGATTATTTCTGGACAGGTAGGTTTACTTTTTTTTTCCTCCAGTACTTTCACAGCCACTCTAAGTAAAGACAATTCTCTTCTCTTTAGCAATATGAAGCATGCCATTTAAAAACACCTGATTCAGCAAGTTCTAGCAAGGATAAACTACCCTGATCTTCCTCATTATTTTCAGCCACTTGTACTACTCATGCTGTATTTTAAGCATGTATTGAAGCTCATATTGTTTTATTTCTTTATTAGCTAAAAACATCAAAGCCATACTAGGCTCTGGACATGTACATTCTAAGAGCAATGACTGCAACTATTTAAGGGACAGAATAGTGATTTTAGGAATTTTCTGCTTTTCTGAAAACATGCAAACCTAATAATTTCCATGGTGAAGATTACTTGTGATCTCAATGCCTTCCTCCATTTTTTACATCTCCTACATTCACTGAAACTTACTCTGTCTTGACTGAAACTTTTAAGCTGTGGAGTCAAATGGGATAAACATGATTTATATTTGTATCTATAAACTCGCAGTCAAGATCGTATGCCATACATATCCACAGGACTACACCCTCACAGTCGTATCTTTGTCACAAGATTGTCCTATGCACAATTTTGATGAAGGGAATTAAAGAGTTTATTCTGTCATTCTACTCATTTGGGTACCGCACAGAATACCATATATACCCAATTCCCTCAATTCCAAAAGAAATGAAAGCAATTAAAAGTACTTTTAAAAGAGTCTGCTCTAGGCTAGAGTAGAAAGAAAGAAAGAAGTCTCTGCTCCATCTTGAGTGGCATTTTCATACTTCGTGAGGTTGGATGGTTTGAGGGGTTCTTCTACTGGCTTTTTTAATCAGCTCTGCTGACAGAAGTAAGATCTGGACAACTTTCCAAAAAACGGTAAATCACTGATAAAGGTAAGTGTACATATAACTATATTAATTCGCACTAAGAAAAACAGTGCCAGTTACAAATTGTGCAGATGCAAGAAAAAGCAGTTCTTGTTTCCTTGTTTCTTCAGGGTATGATGAAGGAAGGCAACATTAAGACAGATATAGCTGATGCATTTTTTCAGCTTGACAGGTATGCTCCCCACCTTCTGCAGCCTAATCATGCTCACATACCCTTCTTCCTGATTTGTATGTAAATTTAATCCCCTGTTTAGATACTATACTCGGGTTTCCACTCCTTAGATATGAATTTTCTGAACAGCAATGCATGAAACAATTAACATTAGTTACACTTCTCACCAAGAAATGCTTAAAGGCTTGTGAAATAAGAGCTCAAGCAATTTGGACCTTAGCTAGGTAGCTTAACTTTGGCATGCCCTGACTCCTACCAAAATCCCATACATGGCTTGCTCTAACTTTGAGAAAAATTCCATGCTGGAATAAAGTCATAACCAACAAGTGAGACCTGTGCTGGTCTGAGCAGAGTTGGCATGAGTTGCACAAGGGCACGAGGTGAGAGGAAGAAGTCAAGTACATGATTACCTGCAAGGAGATCTGCTTTCCTCTGCGTTAGCCTCGGCTGGACGCACAGTGACTCAGCTCACATCTGACCTTCTCCAAAGACAACGTTCAGGGTCTATACCTGCTCCAAGCTAGTGGCTGTCACTTTGGACCAAATCCACACACAAAGCTCCCTACTGAGATGATCTGGTGGGTTAACACCCCGAAGTGAGCCATTAGGGCCGCGCAGGGATGAACACAGCACACACAGCAGCCACCCCACGCCCCGGATGTAGCCTACCGTGCCTTTATCCTGAAGGCACATCATCAGAGTGCAGACGTCACCCGTCGCTTGGTGGTTCACCAGCACCATGGCTTCATCTTCTGACACTGCTTTAACATCATCACCCCATTCCACTACTATTAAGAACAAAGAAAAAAAAAAAGGTAAATTTAGCAATGAGCACAGGGAAATTTTTCTAGCAACAGAACAAAACAAAACCCCACACCCAGACTATTATCATAAAGAAACCTACATGCTACATGTCAATTTAAATTGGCACATAGCCTAAGGCATGAGTATTAGCAAGACCGTTTTTCCAAGCATGGGGTATCCAGCTTAGTTTGAAATTGCATGCGCAGAAGAAGAGCAAAACAAAAATACTCTACCAGAACATGTGCACAGAGATTGATCTTTTTGTGTCATTACACCATTCTATATTTAGGGTCTGAAAATTACATAAGCTTTTTGACCCAGCTTTCATATTCATCTATCTCACCTCATTAGATTAAAAAGAAAATTATATTGTCAACAGTGGGTTTGCTGGCTGGGTTGGTTTGGTTTTTTTAAACTTAGCAAGTTTTTTTTCATTTCTACACTCACTATTATTATTCTACTCCAGTAAAAGCAAAATAAAAAAATCTGTATTTGGATCATTAGGTTTAAAATGCTACATTAAACAAACACATTCATTCAAATCTAAATGAGTCAGCTATAGGCAAGATAGTGGGTTCAGAAAATGCTGCTCAGATGACAGAATCTATTAGTCAATAGTTTGTAGACCAGAGACCAGATGCTCCAGTGGCAAGAATGATGTCAGAAGGAAGATACAGTTGTTTGTCATCCAACACCTACACTGACTATCAAAACCATGCTGAGATAAGGAAGAGGGGTTAAAATTGTTAGTTCATCATCATGGAGTATCTGAGTGGAGAAAGAAAAGACTGCCTCCCAAAGAACACAGAATGGAAAATTAGGAAATGCGTGCTGTAAACTAAAGACCAGAATATGTCTAATGCTGCTCTTGGGGCAAAGAGACAAGCGAGTAGAGTCTGTCTCTCTTCAGTGAGAGGGATGGACACTGCAGTGCAGGGTAAAGGGAAAGGATGGACAGGCAGAGGAGCTCTATGAAGTTCCAAAAGAAAAGTAAGATGCATTGCCTGTGCATGTAGGATATAACTATTTTTCTGCATTTGTTCAGTACCTTAAGTGGTTCTTACTGGCTATTATATGCAGTTCTGATAACAAAGGAAATATTTTGTCAGTACCTACTACTCTACTGACACTTTTGTACTGTTAACAGTTCTTCAGGCAGTGAAAAACTCTCAGCATAGGCCAATTACTTTATTTCTATCTATCTTTTAATAGATGGTTGATGCAATAATAATTGATGCAAAGGTAACAGGCTACACACTGAAGACAAGAAGCAATAATCCCTGCCCTTGAAGAAATCAATTAGCATCACACTTCTGAAAATTGCCACTTTATTACTTTCTAACAGCTCCCAAATTAGAACTGAAGCGAGACTTGAACACAAAGTAAAAAAATAAAATGTTGTATTTGGTCACAAGCAGATAAAATCGGACTAGAGATATGAAGGGGAAGAGGACTACTCATTCCATAATGTTCAATCTCCTTTCCTTTCCCTGGGAAAGCTAAGCACAGATCTTTTCTCACCACAAACTGGGAAGATCCTCTTTATCCCTCCTCCTCACTATGTGCAAATTCCCAGCGATGCCCTCTCTAACTCCATGGAAGTTGGAAAACGCTTGGCCATGGAAGTCGTAGTCGACTGCGCACCTTCCTTATCAGGCATTTCATGTGCTATCCCACAGAGCAAGAAACTAAGAGGAAATGAGGATTGTTTTAAAGGGAAGTGAATCAACCACGTACCGACTTTGAAATTATTACTTCAGTGTTTCTATTAAGCAGCCAATACACAATAGTCTTACTGAACTGTGGCTTTCTAAAAGTAATAAAATCTAGGTACTAAATATATCAAGTATCTACAAAATCATGTTTCTCACAAGTAGCTAACTGTTTCCAAGTAAAACTATTTTATTCTAGATCACCCAGGCAAAATAAATGCATTCCGTTACTATAGATATTTCTAATAATTTAAACTGTAGAAGAGTTTAAAAAGAAACTCTTCAAAAATGATTCAGAGATCTAACTTTACAATGGGTTAAAATAAAGGTCATGACTGAAAAATACAAGCCATGAGAAACAGCACACAACTGAAAACTAAAGAGGAGAACTTAAGCTTAATTTGCTATAAAAAAAGCACACTTTTAGCATAGCAGGTGAAGACCAATGTCTGACTTTGAAACTTTCAGCTAGGCCCAGTCAAAGAAATACAGAGAAAAAAGCTTCTCCTGTTACCTATTTTACCTACTGTTGTTAAATACAAGAGGGTATAAAACAAAAAAGCAGCTCACAATGCACTAGCTGGTTTTGGCTGAGAAGTAAGAAAGAGGTGGGCTCTGTGATCCCACTCCAAATGCAAGGTGAAGAAAAATGAAGTTTGATTTAATTCTTCAACTGATTTACTCCACTCATTTTACCTGTCAACCAGACAGGCTAACAGCTCAACTTGTGCAACTTAGCTGACAGACAGTGGGTTATTAAATCACAGTGTATCAGCTGGCCTTTCTCTAGCTTCTTCCCCCTCTGTCATTCCTCCTCAGGCAATCAGGCTGTCTCTTGTGCTTAATAACGCTTTATGGTCAATTGATTGACCTGATTATCAAGGAGAAAAGAATCACTTTGTGCAAGTCCTTCACAGACCATTTCTGGACTGAAAAGAACAGCAAACCACAAAAGGGTACAGAAAAAACACTGTCATTACTCCAGTTTTTTAAAGAAGAAAGAAACCAAATCCTCAAGTCTCTAGAATTTTAAGTTCATGGTGTCCCTTTAAATTCAGGGCGGGAATAAATGCTTGTATTCAATTTTCTCCCCACACCGAAATTTCCCAAAGGAGAACCTTTTGCTTTAAGAAATACTTGCATTATTACATTCCTATACTGCACTTAGAAACATTGAAATCAAAACCTCAGCTGCATGACAGCAGAACCAATGACATTGCTTCGCTCCACTGTAAGAAGACAAAAAAACAGCTCAAAGACAAATATTTGTCACTCGGGGGCCTGAGATACAGCAAACATTCCTCCACAGCTTCTTTCTACTGCCAGAGCACACTTTATAAGGACACCAGTTCTGTGTCTACAGCCTGACAACAGTTAGATTTCTGCAAATGTGGTTTAACGTAATAAAATAACATAAAGGGAGGAAAGAGCAGGAAATCATTTTAACGTGGCAAGACAAAAGTGACTTAGCCACAAGAGAGACTGCACTTGTGACTTCGGGTTGTGAGCAAAAGGCTTCTCCAGGAAAGGATGAAGACAAGTTTACTTGCAACTACATGAGCCCCAAGACAGAAATATTTATTCTCCTCTCGTAACAAGAAGTCCAAGATGTAGAACATCAATAAAGTATTTCATCTAATGAGCTGCAGACTTAGCTTTTTACAACCTAATCCTTGCAGAGTTTAAAGAACAAAAGTAATAAAATTTTGGTCCATATTTTTACTGAACTATTACTAGCTATTGAGAGCTCTCAGACCACTTGGCTACTTTGTAATCACGTCCTTAATGTAACTGTCTGCATGCAAGTGATGCTATGAATAAATATTCAAGCACTTTAATTACAGTTTGTCACTAGGCTGAGCAAAGGACTACTGAGCTAACTAAAAACTCAGTAGATTTATTTTATAGCTTTGAATATACCTGCAAGAATGGCAGTCTACAGATCTGTGCAATGGCCCAGACATTAATATGAACAACTTCATTTTACATACTGTATTTTAAAACTTTTTATATGCTCTGAAACTTTCACTATCTCTTCTTTGTTATAGTCAGCAGTTTCACTACAATGTGTGTCCTAAGAATTGGCATAGATCTCCTTGGCATCATAACAACTTAAGTCCTAATTTATTATTTCAAAAGGCACTGAGTTTAAAAAGACTGACATTTTATGGGAAGGTCAGGGAAGTGACCTTAAGTATTCTAATCGCAACTATTGAAACACAAATCACCTAGAAGTTACGGTATATGTAAACATGTAATAATTTGGATACCCACTTTATCTGCTATTCAGACTTGAGTCCACACAATATTCACGACTTTCTCTAGAAATTCAGAGAAGTTAAGAACTTCCACTCCAGAACTTTCCACAGAATCACAGAATGGGTAGGGTTGGAAGGGACCACAGTGGCTCATCCAGTCCAACCTCCTTGCTCAAGCAGGGTCATCCCAGATCACATGGCACAGGATTGCATCCCAGCAGTTCTGGAATATCTCCAGTGAGGGAGACTCCACAACCACTCTAGACAACCTGTTCCAGTGCTTGGTCACTGCACAGTAAAGAAGTTCTTCCTCATATTCAGGTGGAAATCCCTATGCATGTTTCTGCACATTGTCCTTGTCCTATTGCCTGGCACCACTGAGCAGAGCCTGGTCCATCCTCTGACATCTCCCTTCAGATACCTAAATAGATTGATGAGGTCCCTGCTCAGTCACCTCTCATCCTTTCCTCCTAAGAGAGATGCTCCAGTTCCTGCATCACCNTCTGGAATATCTCCAGTGAGGGAGACTCCACAACCACTCTAGACAACCTGTTCCAGTGCTTGGTCACTGCACAGTAAAGAAGTTCTTCCTCATATTCAGGTGGAAATCCCTATGCATGTTTCTGCACATTGTCCTTGTCCTATTGCCTGGCACCACTGAGCAGAGCCTGGTCCATCCTCTGACATCTCCCTTCAGATACCTAAATAGATTGATGAGGTCCCTGCTCAGTCACCTCTCATCCTTTCCTCCTAAGAGAGATGCTCCAGTTCCTGCATCACCCTTTGTAGCCCTCCGCTGGACCTGCTGCAGAAGCTCCGTATCTCTTTTGTACTGAGGAGCCCAGAACTGGACACAGCACTCCAGATGAGGCCTCACCAGGGCTGAGTAGAGGGGCAGGATCACCTCCCTCGACCTGCTGGCAATGCTCTTCCTAATGCACCCCGGGACACTGCTGGCCTTCTTGGCACAAGGGCACTGCTGGCTCAGGGACAGCGTGTTGTCCAGCAGGACCTCCAGGTCATTCTCGGCAGAGCTGCTTTTCAGCAGGTCAGCTCCCCGACTGTGCTGCTGGTGCACATGGTTATTATTCCTCCTGAAGTACAGGACCCTGCTTTCTCAGACCCATCCTTAGTTTATTTTTCCTTCTGATCACTTGCAATCACTTGCATCCATGTCACAAAACTTCATGAAAACTTGTTCCAAGAAGCTGCAGACTGGCAACTCAGAACTGAACAGAACCACCTTTAGTCGATCGCCTGGAAACCTTGAGCAACAAATAAACAGCATTACTGAGGAACAGCCTTGCCCAAAAGCCACCCTGCTTTCTAGCAGAAAGAATGTTATTGTTAGGTATTCGGCAGTGACTAACGCCTGACAACCAGGTTTCTATGTTTTAAACATTTCCTCTCTTACTCAAGCATTTATGTCTGGCAAGTTGCAATCCTGCTTTACTGTTATTCACAAATAACTCGTCAAAGCATGTTTCAGCTGGAGTAGCCATGTACAGTTGTTCAACTCATTTGTCTCTCCTTTATACATGGGATTCTTTGATAGCTGGCATTACGAAATCCCAGAAGTGATGCCAGAGGTTAAATACTACTTAGATGTTTTTCACCCTTCACAAAAAGGTTAAAGGTATTTATCTCTGGGAATTGGTTGCCTACTGTGAAAAAAAGGAAAACAAACAATGGACTAAGCTAATTATCATACAGTTAATCTTTTACACTTCTTAAGCATGTATTTTAGGGTCAGAAGGTATTTAAAAACACCTACACAAAATCAGACGTACTACTGGAAAGAGAAAAATAGCCCTTCCTATCCCACTCATTCCTTCCAAAATTCCTACCGCCAAGGAAGATTTCATGTCTTGTTTTTAATAACACACAAGACATACAGATGACGAATAAAAATACAGCACAGAAAAGGAGGGAAAGAACATACATACATCTCATCAAACACAGCTTCACTTAACATACTATCCTTCTTCTATTAAAGAATGTACCCTTCCTAACAGAAGTATCGTTGATTTCAAGGCTATTACAATACCTGTATCTTTAGGTTGTAAACATGTAGTTTCAAACCAGATTTTGATAACAAAAAAAGCATCCTTTACAGATAACTCAATTCAAAATTTTATGATGATGAAAGGAAAAAATTGTCAGTGCAGGTCAGTTTATTTCCATCAAGAAAAACTTACTATAGAAAATTTAGAGTAGGAGCGGCAGCTGGGGAAGGGAAGGCTGCAAATAAAGGGAAGTTACTCCTACAATATATGTTAATAAACCAAGGCTGGGTTTAAGATGTCCCTGTCACCATCTTTGTTTCCCTGCAACAAACCATTCTGCACACCTCTACACTTCATTGCAGGAAACAACACAAATTTCTTTTTGCTTTCAGGTCTTCTTAATTTCCATCCTCTCCTTCTGCAGTTTAAAGCCAGATCTGCTTTGTGGACAAGAACACTTCAACAGCCACAATATTTATTCCCTTAGTCAACCCACCCTCTTACTTCAATTAACCAACAGTTGGAAGTGTTAAAAACAAGAGACAATTGCAACAGAGATGCCCTGTCTCTGTCACCTTTCTAACTTTAACCCAAGAACCATGTTTTTCCTAAAGCACAGCAGTTCCTTTTGGAAATAGGATCTAGCAACGACTGCTTTTGAAGACTAAGATAAATTTTCCTGGAGTGCACGTTCAAGACCTCATGGGTACAGTTTACTTGAGTTCTATAATTCACTGGCACACAGATGATGCTTGTGGCTGAAGAGAGGGCTCCTTTTACCCATATATGAATGAGAATCAATAATCAGCAAAACCTTAGCTCACCTTCAAGGAAGCAAAACTTCTGCCACTGACTTAAGTACTGGCAATACCATTTCAAGAGCTTCAGCGCTTCACAGTTATATTAGGAAAGCAGTTTATATGATGAGAAAACTTTTAGAATTACCAGATACTGTCAGAATACACAAGCTATGATCACAGCAGGTATTTAAGGAAGAGTTCCAATATATCTTCAGTATTACAAGGAAACGTCTTGCACGGGACATACCCTCCACATTTTCTGGAGGTGTCAGTTATTTTATGCTGCTCCCACAACACTGCTTGAAATGTAGAAGCACCCAAGTCCCACAGCTCATAGTTTTGACCATCCAAACTGGAAGCCCAGCTGTAGATGGTGGTTCCTGCTCCCAAGGAGTAATACAAGTCACAGTGTTTGTAGCCACACAGGTAAACGGGAACTGTGAGATGTGAAGATTGCCACTGATGTCAGCTTTCATGACAACAGTGGTAATGAACTGTAGCAGCTGAGAAGGAACTCCGCTGTCTGTTTTGCTGCTTCTATTCTTAGAAAAGCAACTGCAAGACTGAAGAAGGAGATGGAGTGCTGAAATCCTTTCGAAGTACCTCGCGCTCATGAGTCAGAGCACTCGCCGAAGGAGCGAGCTGAACAGCACATTCCTCCCCGGTGACAGATAAAATACATTAACCACCCAGAGGAACATCAGTGCATTCATGAACTAATATCCTAATGCTCTAATACCTTACATACTGCAGATGTTATAATGGCCAGGAAAAAAATAGTTGGTTTGAAGTCTAGAAGGAGAAGCAAAACAGTAGGGTAGTCTGGCAAGTTTTTTTCACCATTAAAGAATATCACTTCAAAATAAAACATCAGAACAAGTAAAGGTTATTAAGGGATACTGCAATCAAATGGGCAGGCCTAAAAGTTGAAAATTATCCTGACAGGTTTTAAAGTATGCACACAAAAAATTGCCTAATTAGAAGCACCATGTCACCAAGGTCCTAAAAAAGCAGGTGAACCTGAACTAAGAGTAAATACGCTTCAGATTAACTGCCACCACTCCAGTTTATATGCAAAGCTGACATCCTATACCATGTTGGTCATTCCTAGTTACAGTGTGGAAAGAAATAATGTCAACCTATGTTCAAAAATGTCTATTTCCAACATGAAATAAAGACTAAATTTACAGGAGTGTCTTTAAGATTACCATAAACCAAAAAAAAGATGTAAGCTAAAGATGAACTTTTGCCTTTTCCTGGTCAAAAGCCTCTAAACACTGGGGATGACCAAAAAGCTGTACCGCCATAAGCGACAGAAACAAAGAAACATATTTTCATAAAACCAACATCAAAGAGATTTTGAATAGAAGGATCTCAGCTAAGCTGTAGTGCAAAGACAAGATTTGCAGCTTACTAAGACTGCACAATTCTACACAGAAAGAAACCTCATTTGACAATCACTGACCACAAGACCTAACATATGAAAAAAATGCCTCATTGAATTTTGGTCCAGAGATGTTTTATTCCTCCTTAGAGAGTATGGATGTGAAAATTTTAAGAGACAACCAAGACACACTTTTTTTTTTTTACCAGTCTGAACTTTGTAATTCAAGTCCAAGGTCAGAGACAATGATGGAAACACCACAGACAATCTCTCATCACAGAGGTCAGCACTTGCTTAACTAGACCTGTTGTCAGACAAGGCTGTGGGTCCTGCACTTCGGTCTCTTTATCTACAAGAATAATTTTTACAAGTGAAGAAGGATTCTTACCAATTAGGCCCGCAACTTTAAATACTGAATCCACATAATACTTTTCCATTGTTTCAAAATGCAAAAGTCAAACTCTCAGGGTTTCACCCATAAGACTGATGTTTACTTTTAACAAGAGGGCAGTACAACATGAAATTTACCTGAATTGATGAAAGTCCTTTTCAGTATACCATACATTGGAACTACAGTAATTTAACTATGGTTACAATGCAAAATATATCCTAATCTCAAACAAAACTGTAAGACTGCTTAATGAAAAACAGCCTGGCTTTTCTAGAATTAAAAAGAAAAGTTACTTTGAAAGCAGCAATTCTGGAATGCAACACCATTACAGTATTTCAAGCATGCTTTTTTGCAAAAGGTTAAGTACTACAGAGGAGCAAGAGGAGTAAAGTGTGTTGGTTTTCTCTGGTAAAAAAACATACTGGTGCTGCAGGGTAAGGAAAATATGCTACAAATACAAAGCTTCCTATTATTGTTAGCCTTATCACCCTTTCAAGCAAATAACAGTTGGCTGAGGCTCTGCATTGTTAATAACTTGAACCCAGCAGGCTGCAACAGTACTTTACCCATACTCATCTGCCCCATCACTACTGCTGTGCCACTAAGCAAGCAGGAATAGAGCTGACAAACAGGGTCTGACTTGGCAAATACTGACAGGCAGAAATGAAAGTGCTACGGCGCTTTTGTCTTTATTTTCCCTTTAAAAACTACTAGTATCTTACAAAAAAAACTCATCTGCTGCGTGAGCTGGAGAACTTGTTCCTGCCTAGATTCAAGTCAGAAAATACCACATGACTTCATGCTCAGTATATGAAGTGGGGGGAAGAGGGAAGAAGCAGGATGTTTGGAGTGATGGCGTTTGTCTTCCCAAGCAAACACTTGTGTGATGGAGCCCTGCTTTCCCAGGGATGCCTGAACACCTGCCTGCCATGAGGAAGTGGAGAAAGACTTCCTTGTTCTGCTTTGCTTGTGTGCCCAGCTTTTGCTTTCCCTATCAAACTGCCTTTGCTTCAACCCATGGGTTTTCTCACTTTTACTTTCGATTCTCTGCTGGATCCTGCTGGCGGGGGAGCAACCCAGCCCCTGTGTGGGGCTTGGTGGATGGCTGGGGTTAAAGCACGACAGTCCAACAAAGAGCCACTGAGATGATTAAGGGACCAGAGCATCTCTCACAGGAGGAGAGGCTGAGGGAGCTGGGACTGTTCAGCCTGGAGAACAAAAGGCTTCAGAGGGAAAATCGCACCACGAGAGGGGTAAAGATGACTTAGCCAGACTCTTCTCTGAAGTATTCAGTGACAGCCTGAGAGGAAATAGGGACAAATAAAAAAAATACAGGCTATCCCACTTCAACACAAGGCAAAAGAAACCCCCAACAACCAAACCACCAAAACATTTTTACTATAGTATGTTTCCAGGTTGCACAATGAGGTTGTGAAATGTCCATCCTTGGAGCTATTCAAACCCTGACAAGACATGAACCTGTGCAACCTGTTCTAACTGACCTTGCTTTGAGCAGTGGGTTCAGCTATAAGATCCTCAGAAGTCCTTTCCAACCTAAACAATTCTGACAGCCTGATACCAGGAGGAAAAACGCAACATTAACAGAATTCTCTCTTAGTGGATACATACAGCTACAACAAAACCTACTACTTCATCCTGCAGCATGAGAAGCAACAGCCTTTACAATCACAAAGCACATGTTGCAAATAAAAACTGGCAACGTTTTTCTGTCTTACTGCTGCAGAACTGCAGCAAAGACATAAATCTGAAAGACAGTTCAAACCTTAATACGAAAGAAGCAGAATATGATTCATCTGGGATCAAACTCAACCAAAAAAGTGGGACCAATCCCAGAGGCTTGAGGCAAAAAAGCATTTTAGCCAGAATAAGCCATTGTGGTAAATGCTAGGAAGTCTTGATATCTTCATCTGAAGATCTTAATTTAGCTATTTATATCTTCAGCTATATTATGGAAAAGTAAACTCCCCTATCAAGACTGTTTAGTCTGCATGACAAACATAACACATGTAAGCAGCTGGATTGAATCTGAGATACTTTAAGTTGCTCAGACACCAAGATACTCAAATTACTACTTAAAACTCAGATATAGCTATTGACACCTACTTAAACACAAAACATAGAGTAATAACAAGCAAACAAAAAACCCCAACATGTAAAGTGGGAAGGCCCCAATTATTTCCCTTATCATCTTTATCTAAGATACTTATCTAAAATAGTTACCTAAGTTGCTCTTATACTTGAGAAGCAGAAGAGAGTGACTGCAATATCACGGGAGCATCTGTGCTGGTGAAAAAAAAAAACCAAAAAGGGACAAGCCAGCACAATCAGGGCTATCAGAAGACGGCATGATGGGGCAGCAAGCACCAGTTAAACCAGGATGAATCCTTATAGAACTGTGGTTTGCTACGCTGGAAGACCTGCTGGGCAAGTCTGGTTGGCCCAACAAGAAAAGCACAACCAGTACGAGTCACCCAAGTTACCTTCAAAATTGCTGTGAATTTCTTTCTGAAACAGACTTGTTAGGCATGTTGTAGTCTCTAAAGCATAGGAACTGTACAGTTTTGTTCTTTTAAAGAGCATGTCTAGTACATGCTAAACACCTGCAACCTCCCCACTCTTCTTTGTAAGCTTATGCACAAGAGAAATTGAAACATCTTTGGTATGAAATTTTTGTAGCCATGTGTCACAGAGACTACAGAGCCACTATTTAGGCAGAGACAGGGTGAGAGCTGCTTAATTTTTAGTGGGCTTTGGATTTTTTTGGGGAAAGCAAATCAAAGAAAATATTTTCACTCCAAGAGAGCAGTCTGAAAGCACAGCCTCTGAAAGTCACAGTTAAAGTACTGCATCCTAGCAAGAACCTGAGCTGTCTCTGCAGAATCAACTGACTAGACAGCAGAAATTACCCAGAGGCAGTACCAAAAACTACAATACCCTTACTACATTTCCTTTTGAGTCACTGGTAATGGTATGCATTACTAATTTGATCCTATTGCTTGTCTTCCCAGACGTGAAATTCCCCGTGATGCCAAAAAGACTCATTCATAAGGTACTTCACTTGCCTTAACTGTTAAGGTGGCTCAAAAAGTACAATTAAAATATCATATAGCCTTAAAAAGCTAATAGATACAGGACTAAAACAGTCAGACAAAACCCAGTCAGGCTCCAGGGGAGACAATGCCCAGAAAACAGAGTCAGGTTTTCAGCCCTACAGTAAAGGGATACAATTCAGATTGTGTCATCAACACCAAAAAACAGTATATCCAAACCAACAGCGTGAAAAATCCCATTAGGATAATGGCCTATGCAGAACAAATGACTTGTGAAATTGCAGGCCTGTTTCCTCCAGACAGAGAACTCTCTCTTTCAAAGTGGGGGAAAGGCTGAAACCTGCTTTGCAGCCTCAGCTGTTCACTCTGAGAATCCTGATGTAAACCAGTGAGCCTAGAACAAGCTGGCCAAAACTAATAATCAGCAAGTCACCATACAGGAACACAGCACTCCCACAGCTCCTATTCAGCTGTTCAGCTGCTTCTGCACAGGTGCACGCTGCAGGACTCTGTTAGGGATCAACTTTTCTTCTTTATACGATAGAAATAGTGTCTGCACTGCGGAGCCCAGAATAATATAAATAGTGGGGAAACTGGACAAAGACTCACTGAAAAAAAATGCACTTGCAAGGCAGAAGCAAGGCTTTAAATAAATAATCGGGGAAAATCTGTAATGCTGTTTCAAGAAGAAAATAAGACATGAGCAGAGTCTGATAGCTATAAAGAAATAAAGGTAAGAATAATCTATTATCATAGACAGGTAATTAGGTGGATACAATCCACACTACATTTTCCTGCTTTTGAAGTGGACAGATTCAAGTCCTTGTTGCTTCTAGGCAGCAATACGTAAGACTTGAAGGAATTTATTACAGCAATTGTAGGTATATTCACTGATAAGTGTTCAGCTGCTCAAAATCAACTCCTGATAAAGACTGCACAAAATTTTCATTGTTATTTAAGAGGGAGAAAGCTCTATCATTACAAAGTTCTGCAAAAATTGCTGGTTTACGCTTTAGGAAAAAAAAAAAAAAAAAAGTGAGGTATTTCAAAAACCACAGTTCCAGCCATACAGAAAATTCTGCTCTCACTGCATCTAGATTCTCCAGTCAGCCCAGTTGAAAGTAGGGCTTTAAAGAGCAAGTAACTGGTGGCATATAGCAATGAGCCTGCCCAGGAAGAGATGGCCACTTCCTCTTCTTTTAAGATCTGCAGACTGCAAGCTTCCAATATAATAACAAGGAAACCAGGGCATCTTGAAGCTTTTCAGATGTTTCTTCCCAAAAAACACAGCTGCAAAAATGACATGACATATGCAGCAATTTTCCAACAAATATCCCAAGGCCATGCTATACCATGTCTTTCTGGGGACAGCAGAAGAACTCAGCCAAATTTAGTTATTATGTACTGCATGAGGGACTGCAGAGGGTGGCCAGCAATGAACAGACACTAGTTGTAAGTCTCATATTTTTCACTGCAAGTTTTAAGTTACTGCGTGATTTGGGACCACGAACTTTTCAGAGCACTACACAAGAGGCTCTTTGAGGTAAAAGGCACGCAGAACGCAGAAAACTGTCACTGGATTGCAGGAAGAGAGAAAGCAGTTTCTCATAGGAAACTGATAAAACACAGCTATTCTAGTGCACTTACATAATAGTTAGAGAGGTAACTCATCAAGGGTTTTCTGGTACCCATGAAAATCTCTGAAGTGCCTTGAGGTTTATGAAATACAGGAACCAGAAAACTGCAACAGGACTGGAAGTGAGCAAACATTGCTTTTTCTTTAAACAAGATGTGGAACTTGCCTAGAACTCCAAGTGAGAGTTTACTTTCATCTCTCCCTACATACAAACCTTAATTAATAGCATGGTGAAAAGGCCTGATCAGCCCCCAGGCATCCAACTGCTTAGCTCAGAACTGCACCACTGGGACTGAGCTCAGGCAAGGGCTACAGCAAGAGGGTACACATCAAGAAAAGCTGCCAGAGTGACAAGGACTTAGTTAAAGACTAAGACTATGCTTTGCAAAAGATATGCTACGTTAATGGTTTCCTTGCTCAGTACACTACTGAGCAAGGAAACCATTTTCTCAGTGTTCAAATCAGCCAGGCTCAGAAAAACATTGTATTTCATACATCCTTTAAATAAGTCATATTGATTAAAAACAAACAAATAAACCAGATCTTAATCTCCTTTTCCTCCTCAGGGAAGCAAACTGCATGACTTTAATCACTGGCTGAAGGTTCAATTCAACAAAACAATACTATCACTGGAAGTCAAGATTCTAACTGTGGTAAGACCACCCCCATATCCCAGCTCTGATCATTACCTTCTGTTTACCTAAACCAAGTTGACACCTTGCAGTTATCTCTTCATATTCTTCAGTTCTTGCCTAAGTTACCACAAGAAGACATGATGATGTCTTGTTATACAGCTGATGTTTTTCAGCACAGCTCATCGTCCAGCACAAATTAATCACCACGTAAAAGTAGTGCCAGATGTATTTGGAAAACCCTTTACTTTTAGATTCCCTTGGTTAAATGGGAAAGGCAAAAGGCCCTTCTGTGCATTTATTTGCTGTCTCCTTACAGTGACCTCAGAGCTGAGGAGCCTGTCTCCACTTGAAGGACATTGACCATTTAAATCTTTTCAACTCAGTCAAGTCTGGACGGAAAAAACAGCTACTGAGCGCCTGAATGATCACAGGAACACTGAGAATGCAGATGTAGCATAATCTGAAAATCAATATCCTCAAGCCATAAAACTGGCTGCTAATCAACAGCTGCAGCATTACTCTCTTCTCCACCCACACACCTCTGTGCCATCCTCCAGTTCCAGCAGGATAGCATGGCCATATACCACAGAACACACCCAGGCACTGGACATTCTCAAGCTGCAGTGTGGAGGGGAAAAATTAAACATGAAAGGCCTGCAAAGAATCAAAAAATAACTGGATACAGACGCAAGAAAGAAGGATAAACTTTTTAAGAGAAGCCGAAAATGTTTCCACCATTAGGTTTCAAGGACTTTAAAAAACTTCTCATCCACGCTAAAAATAACAGTCTTTACAACAAGAAGTTGTAACATGAACAAGAACTGTGAAAACACTTTCGCTTGGACTTGTAGATATCAGGTTAATTTTTTCCAAATAATGGATTTTATAAAGGCCAGGGGAAAATGATGTTCAGTTACCACAAATTTAATGAAATAATTTAATCATAAACCAATTAGAAGCTAATGATGCAAATAAATGTAATAGCAAATTCCTGTATTTAGTTTTATGTTTCTGTTTATGCAAATCCCATTATTAAAACAAGAGGCCACAGTAAGTTTGAAAAGCGTGCTGGAATGTGTATGACACCAACTCTAGCTGGGAACTTAAGTATTACTTTTGTAGCTATGACACAACAAATGATCCAACAGAACAAAACCTCTTATTAAATTTGCCCCAGGTTATCCTATACCAGTTCAGCGACTTTTAAGAATTAAGTATGTGGCCAGGTTTCAGGTAGACAGTAAGCAGAAGCCCATCATAAAATCAGAAGTAATACCTTTAATGGCATAGTCAGACTATCACAAATTAAGTAATTAGCAATAAAAAACAGCCTCTCTCATTATATTATTCTAGCTGATGTACCTCAAAGCAGCAGCAGAAAGTTCAGCGTTCCTAATTTAAAAAAAAGTTTAGCTCTCTGGCATCTGTTACTATTACAAAACAAATAATCCTCTTACACCTGCTGACAACTGCAAGAAGTACCCTGGATTTGTGGCCAACAGTCACTACTTGGAATTTCAGCAGTACCTTTTACTAACATAAAATGGTCACTCTATAGAAACAAATTTATTCAAACATTCTGAGTGTACGATTCCAATACCTATCCTTCATCCTCGGTGCACAGACCAGTGTTCAATGCACCCTTCAATGAAATACCCAGGCTCAAATTGTGAAATACGTTGCTGCAATGACAGTAATTGAGGCTTCTCTTTCTCCCTCTCTTCTCACTCCTCAATTAAAAAAGAATTCCACAGCTCAAATAAAAAAATATTTCTATAGGTTTGGAACAAATGGTGAAAATGACAGCAGAAAAATGCTGGGGAACAAAAAAAAAAAAGAAAAAGGACAGACTTCATAGCACTTCAATTAAAGACTACTTCAGTGCAGAGCAGTTTCTCTGGAGAGCACCCATAAAGGGGTTGAACAAGAGAGTTGTGAAAGAGACTGTGGAAATGGGCTTCTCCATTTCAAATATAGAAGGGTGCCACAAATGAAAGAAGATATGATGACTCTCAAACTTCTACTTTACAATTAAATGATTAATGTGAATACTTGTGAGTCTGTGGGTAGCAATAGGCACTGTAAGCACTTTAAATGCAACTTGTTATGATCTGTGGCTACTAGTGCCTTGGCTTACTCTACTCCTTAAACTCTTGCCAAAAGTCTTACAAATGACTTTTTCTTCAAACAAAAAGAAAACTAGGCAAAAAAAAAAAATTAGTCAGGCTACAGAAGTCTAGCACTCCCACAGAGTAAGAGCTTTGGTCAATACCATTCAACCATTGAATTCTACCTATTTAACCAAATCCTCCATACTTCGCTCATAGAAACTGCCCCAGATCAAACCTAGTGAGTGACCAGGCACTCAGATTTACCATACGGTTTTTGCAAAGTATCAGGAAAGGGTGGTAATGGGACTGGAAAAGGAGGGAGGAGGCCACCTGCTATGGTTCCTTCCCACAGCAGGCACCCAAATAACCCTTTGCCTTCCTACAGTGACTCACAGTGACACCACTCGTGGTTACATGAACGCAGCTCTGCATTTTGGCTTTTAAAGTTCAGTAGGATGTTAAAACAAATCAGAGAATGCAACCAGTTAAGGGAAAAAAAAAGGTATGTTTCAGTATTTTCTCCTTTTGAAACAGAGGAACGAAAGTGCTCCTCCAGCCTGCAGAAATCTTGCCAAACTCCAGAAGCCCAAGATAAGCATCAAATGATCTTGAGTGTTTCGAGATGTGTTAACCAAGACAACAGAATTACCCAGGCGAAGCCCTCGCTGTTGTCCCGTTCCCATCCTCTGCTACTACATTAGAAGACCGAAGTATTAGGCTTGATAATACAAACGGAAGAGTTCCAAATCCAAAAAAAATATTCATCTGTTCATTTTCACATCATGCACTCCATCCAAGAGGTTTAGCAGACATTTACATTAACCATGCCTGCATCTGGAAACATTTTCACAAATGTTAACTGAACCTCACAGGTCCTTCATTCTGTATTAATGTATACACAGGCTACAGTTATATTTATTTCCAAGTAAGGCTGTTGACAGGAGCAACAACAACTGCATTTCATGCCAGAGACAACCACAGGAAATAAAAATGGGTAAGAAAGAAGAATGCATTTGGGAAGCAAACTGGCAGCTACCGGAGTTGGAGACTTGCCAGGCCATCTATATATATTTATGCATATCAAAATAGGACAGGTTCAGGTACAAAACTCAAGAGGCCACACATCTAATGTGATGCCTTCACAAGTGCTGCACAGTGGTACAGAACCATTCTTGACAGACTCTCATGCTGCTTACAGCCCACACCCTTGCTCTCTCTCAGGTTTTCCCAAATATACTCAAATACACCTTGACCTTCATGTTTCTACACGTCTCTGGGTCAGATTCACAACTGTTTTTCTCTTTGACTCTGACCTGCCTACAGTAATCTGAGCACCACTGCTCTTTCTTGAGGGTTTGTTGTGGTTTTAAGAGGGAAATTAATGCTATCCTAGCCAAAATCAGGATGGAGTTTCAGTCAGGTTGATGTCCTTCCAGTCCTCTTTTTAGGAGGCTACTTGAACTTCCGTTTCATATAGAGTAGAAGTATTAAAGCTCAATATATTAAGTTCTTTTACCAGTTAGCCTTTTTCCTAATATTAAGACTAAAGAGTTTTCTGCATATGCCTTTTGGATCTAAAAGACTATGATAAGCAAGGTGTACCAAACCCTACACGAAAGAATGCTGCTTCCAGCACCATCTGCCACTGCCAGGTTAATGTGTTGCTCCAGAAGCAGAAGTAACAAATGCTGATTTCCCAAAAACCCGTTGTCTAACCTCCTTCTCCCCAACAGGACGGACAAGATATGCTGGCACTGTGGCAAACCCTGAATCATTGATGCACTGTTTGAACAAGCAGCAGATGTCAAACAAGACACACAATGGCTGAGTGTGCCTGCACTACCCTCAGCTGAGGCACAAACTTGGGTCTCTCTCCTCCGTTCAGCTGTCAATTTTCACAAAACTCATGAGAACACAATTATGCCTGAAATCCGAACCATCTGGTCAATTGCAGACGGATTTGCAAGGAAGATCAGAAAGTGTGGGAGAGGTGAGAGAAAGAATAGCTGTTAAACAAGTAGCTTAATCTCATCAGAAAACTATACTTAAACACGGTCACATTTATCTACATGGGTAATAAATACCCAAGTCATAAAATTACATTAAAATGGTGTTTGATGGCCCACCCTAAACACCACACTCAGACATAACTGATGCTTAAATTAACTGAAAGTATGTGCTGTTAATATTGATGAGGTTTTTTCTCCCCCAGTTCTGGCAAGCAAACACAGACACTATGGACTTTCACAGAAACTCCACTTGCTTGTAACTACAGGATGCTAGAAAACAAATTAAACTGAATTTTAAGAAAAGTCGAAGTCCTCCCCTCTGCTACCAAAAAAACCCCAAATCCACAAGCACTCATGCTACCATCCTAAAGAGTCAATTCTCCCAAAACCACATCCTCTCAAACAGCAGCAGCTCTGCCCCTTGCTCTTAGAACACCATTTCTATTTTTAGTTCCACATAAGTGAGAAGCAGTAATAAAGCTATTAATCTTTCCTCTCCTCCTTTACCTAAATTACAAAACTGAGGTGAGTCTCTAAGCTATGAACTACTAAACTCCTTAAATAGGGACAATTCCTTACCCTTTGGAACTGTAACATTTAAACAAGAAGTTTTCAGGTTATGTTGTATGAATCAAAAGAAGTAACACCATTGGCATTATCCGGTAAAGCATTTGTGAAAAGACCTAATGGAGGTATTTAAGAAAAAAATTAAACAAAACCTCCAGGTACTACTATCTTATTAAATCTCAACGACTTGCAATGTTCTACCTTTTAATGGCGACACTAAAAATTCTCTTCTTCTTTACACAAGCCAAGGAGATAAAATCTCTTCTGCTCTGCCCAGGAAACAGAACCACTGAGTTGTCCAGCTTGGTTCTACTTTGAGCTCACCTGTGAGTGAAACGCTTCTGGTTTGATTTCAGCCTGCACTAAAGAGGCTGATGACACTCTTAGAGAGGTCCTAATTCTTCAATAGCTTTAGAACACTGAGACGAAACTACTGAACTGTGAAGGTGAACCACTGATTTTTTTGCTATTATTCTCCATTCTGTTCTTTACATATTTTATAACTGAAGGTATAGCTGTTCATTGAGACAAAACTTTCCCTAAGCTCTCCACCATGATACTCGTCTATTTCTCTAACTGCTACTTTACTAAAATGTTTATTACTTTATATTGTTCAACACTAAACAACTTCTGCATTGTGTTGGCTATTCATGCGGCTTAAGTACTTTTGAAGTTTTCTACAATTGTCTCTGTAGCTGAAAAATTCAAACAGTACACAAACAAAACTTTGGAGGAACCCCACTGCAGAGCCTGCACCAGAACCACTGGTCTTCTTATTCCTTTATCAACTAGTTTTCAGTTTATCCTAGTCCTTTGTCCTCACCCTAAGCTCAGCTTTCTTCTCCAAAAGAATTTGGCAGAAGGCACTTTTCCAGTCTAAACAACATCAACCAGTTAAGAAAATAGTAAGAAAAGATGAAGAAGTCTACTTCTGTGACATTTATTCACATACTAAAGCCATGTCCTGCACAGGACTGCTCTCTTGAATTGGAGCAATAAGCAGTAGTTCAAAACATACAGTAAAGCTAGTACTGCCACCAAAAGATGCATTTCCTTCCTCTTTCTCCTTGCTGTTTGTACCTACCTCCTCTCACCACACCCACAAAATGAACTGGGTTACGGACTGTTTTCTACATCACCCAGCAAAAAAAGGGGTGGGTAGTTTTAGCATGGGCCAGTTTTAGGATCTGTGATCCAGATCACCACACATCATTAAAGATCTGGCCAATAAAACTGAGGCAATGGTGGTAGGATGAGTCTGAAAGGCTGGGACTGGCTTTCTTCTGTGGCACTCCCTGCCTGAAATGCTTTGCGGGGGGAGAGGAAAAAACACAGAACAGCCTCATACACAGAATCCCTCACTGGTGCCATGGAACATTTTTGGGAATGCAAACATATTAGCCTTTTTTATTTCAGGAAGTGCACATCCAAGTGGTGGCACTATTATCTGAGCTGTGCTGGCTACAAGAGCAGTGCAATTCTGTGCCTACACAATCACACATTTGACATGTCATCCTCAGCATCAGAGTTCACATCCCACTGCAACAAACACGAGCACATTACATACCTTGGAGCTGTACTTTGGCTCAGTTCACACTGGAGAGTTACACCACTAAGATTATATTCCATAAAGGATTCGCTAGCTACGCTGTCTAATTAAGATTGCACAACTACTCCATTTTTCAGCACCTTAAAACCTTGCCAAACTAACCTTTGGCAAGACTTTTCTGTCCCTCTCACACACAACAGAAAAAGGGAAAGTGATGTATTCTGTCCATCTGTTTGAGCCTCATTCTAAAAAAGTAATTTCCCAGAACAAAACTTCAGAGAAAATAAGTTTTCTTCTCCACAATTAACATTCAATTTTTTTTTCTCCAGCTTTCTTAAAGTTCTCTAAAACTTCCATGCTTTAGAACAGTTACATTAAATGAGAGTGAGAAATTGCATCTTTGACATAAAGGCATCATCTCTGACACGTTCCAATACACATGATGACACTGTTGAAGTGGAAAAAAAATTTCACTGCAATGCATTTGTGGACAAAGAATTTAACTCCCCAAGATTTTGCTTGTCCAAATCAGAGCTGGACTAAAGTTTTCCTGTAATTATTTCACAAGATTCCTAAAAGCTTACCATCAAGGAACAGAACAGGAAAAGGTAAAGAGAACAGAGACACATCTCTCAGGTATTCTTAGTCATATCCTTTCAGTAATGAAGGGAGAAGTAAGAAGACTAATGTGAATAGATACGCTAAAAACAAAGGCCCAGAAGAACTAGGAGGGATAAAAGCACATGCTAAAAATAGCAAACTCAGCCAGAAGGAGGAATAGAACCCAGAATTCCTTAAACTTTGTTTTCCTTTGGCTGTTAGCATATGAGCTCATTTACAAGCATTCCATAGCCATTGCTGGGCTTAAAATTATAGAATCACACCTTTCTGTATATGTATTCATCAATAATTTCTTCTTTACTATGCTTTGGTAGGCTTGCAATAGCTCGTGTATTATCCAGAGTAGATGAAACAGGAACAGAGACCAACCTGCTCTAAACAAAGAAAAAAAAAAAGGAAAAACCAAAAACCCCCAAACAAACAAAAATAAAAAAAGGTCTTAAATAGCAACAAACAATAAAAACAAGAGTGTGTGCTTTTGCTCCAAGTTTTGTGCCAGGAAGCAGCAGCTTTCTGAAAAAAACCAACTCTGAGAATATTTCATTATCTAATCTTTTGGAGTGACCCTTTACAGTGAAATGATACAATAGAAAAATGAATTATAAGCTTTACTGCTTTTGACACATTAGACTACATTTGCTGGCATTAGATGAACTACAAAGAAGCATGGTAACTGTAACCATGTCCCCAAAAGGAGATATGGGGATTTCCTGATGTGATTTCTCATGTCATTAGAAAAGCCAAGGGTCTTTGTCTAGCACTCTTTACAGACACATCACATGCACAAAGAAGTTGACACCAAGTTCACTGTACACCTTCCCTCCTCTTATGCAAAGCTGCAACAGGTCTTTGCTCTGAGGCCATCGTGGAGACAGCTCCAGTGTCCCCAACTCATTCAACTCTGACCTTTTCTTATTGAGACAGCTCAAAAGGTACAAACAAACTTCCTCTTACAAGCAGCAAAATGAATCCAAAGATTCCTGCTTGATCCCAGCATAACCTACACATCGGGGAAAGCTTCATTTAAGTCCAAGATTGCCTAGAAACTCAACGCACGCCCACAGCATAAACCAGAAGTTTATGTGCGGTACATCGCTACCCAAATCTACTGAGTCACATCAGGTATTTTTGCACATTCTAAGAAAATGTTAACAAGAACAATTTTCCTTCTCCATTTCACACATTGCCCGACCTCAAAAACAGAAGCTGTTTCCCCCTGCCTCTCCCTGCCCAGTCCTCAGAGTAGTGACCAGACCCAAAACCAACATACTGCCAGTGAAAAATCACACTGTAGGAACTGAGGAGTGTAGAACCAATGGCAGGGTTAGAGGCAAAGAAGGGTCTCCTGAAATAACACTGCCTGCCTTATACGGGACAAAAAATTTACTTTATCTCATCTGCTGTCCTTCAGCTTCTGCTGCACTTCCTGCCCGAGGAGAGGGGCCGACCTGTCATGAGAAGCAGTGCAGACAGCGAATGTTGTCTGCACTGAGGAAGTGTTGTCACAGCAACTCCACCTGCATCTCTTAAGCTCTGGAAGACAAAAATATTTGCATTCTTAGAAGATTAGAGGAATTGAGGCTGTTGACTGATAAAACAGAAACGAGATTTTGCCTTAGAAGGAAAAAAAAAGTATGACTGCTGAAAAAATTATAGAGTGGTCACATCCTAATCACATATATAAATCAGCCAATCAAAGTTAAATCACTTGGGAGGAGAGGAGATGAGGACAATTAAAAATAAAAATCTCAATCTCAGTTTTTCTTACTTGGCTGAACAACAGAAGGAAAGAGAAACTCTCCTCATTTGACAGAACCTGACAATTCTTACAGACACTCTTTAAAATCAGTCAGAATCCCGGCTGGCACAGAACAATAACACCATAGGATGGGTTCAATTTTAATTAAGCACTGTATCATCACACCATACTCAGAGCACTAAGAGTTTTTTCTGTGTGGTAACAGGTGTATTACTCTCTTCCACCTGCCCACAGCCCACTGAGTTATTCAGTACTACTGCGAGACCGTGTGTGTCGCTGAGAGGCTGAAACACAAGGTCTTGTCAGGGTGTCCTCTTCGCTGCTGGAGCGTGAAATACTCCAGGCACAGCTCTGGAGAAACCCCCTCCCCAGGTGCACACAGCCCTGCAGAGCCCCTGGTGCTCTGACAGCAGAGCTGACGACTGCTGCAGCCAGAGGACACCCACCTTCGGCAGCCAGAGGTGCAGGCTGGGCACAGGCTCCGCTCCCTACGGTGGGACCGAGCTGCGTGGGGCAGAGCGGAGCAGAACATCAGCACTGCACTGCCAGCTCATCACTCTGCTGTCCTAGAGACTCCTAATTGCAACACTGCAACAACACCATCACAGGCTCCGACCGACTCCCGCATCCAGACAGCAGGACAGGCAACTGAACAGTTTGTCTGTGTGTAATTACTGGAGCAAGCTTCTCTCTCGCAATCCTATTTTAGTGGTTTGATCAGGTACACGGATATTACACTTAGTCTGCAATACTTGACCAAAGAAGATCAAATCTGTAAGATGATTGCTTTAAAACTAGTTTTGTAGGTGAGCAAAAGGTCATCAGAAATTCACCACCACAGATATGCTCCATCTCCCTCCCATCTCCTGCACTATTTAGTGCTATCTGGTGTACTCATATATTAAATGACAAATTATACTACAGAGGAAAAAGGTACTTGCCAACAAAGGATTAAGCACTCTTGAGTTTGCTTTTTTTAGAAAGCATCTTGCAACAAATGCGGGAAAATATTTAGAAGTATTATTCAAAGGTGCCTTTCAAATTACACTTACATGCAGATTCCGAGTGCCCTGGCTGAACAGCTCCTACAAGAGCAATGCATTTATAAAAAAAGCCTTATAAAAAAGGAGACTTTTAAGAGTTATAAGAAGGCCTTTCTGAAATAATATAAAAATAAAATAACATTGCTAGACTGTCTGTACACTCTTCATAAAAAGATACTCAAGTTTTCATTTTTATAAGAAACCCTATAGAGCTCAAGAGAAAAACAGAGATATTTATCATCCTCTGCCCTTTAAAAATCAAAGTAAACCAATTACGCACAAGTTCTCTCTCATACTTGCATCTTAAGAAGAAAAAGATTAGGGAGAGGACAGTGACCTTTACAATTTCTCTTCCCATTCCTTACTTTATTTTGCTTGTCCAGTCATATGCTGTCTCTTTACATAATATCAAGTGCATCTGCACACAGAAACACCTACATTTATCAAAATCACTGACTAGAGCTACTGATACAGACACAGATCAGGTACTTTCTGTAATAAATCCTCTATGATCCTAACAAAAACCCCCAGGTTTAGAAAGGGGCAAGCAAGAGAAGGGCAGACCTAGTTCAGGAGTTTCTTCCTCAGCTCTTCCAGCTCTATTCAATAAAATATACCAACAATTATGCAACAGCAGCAAAGCCCAGAAGGATAAGCTAGCACTCACCATATTCTCTTCATTTGGTGTCGAGCTTTCTCCTACACATCACGCACAAATTACAGGCGCAAGAAAATTCTACCCTGAATCTATTTTGCAGGCTGAGTTTAAGTCTCTAATTACAAATGATTTATGTCACTTCTTACCCAAGAGATGACCCAAGCTTGGAAAGGGAAAAAACAAATAAACTAAGGAACTAAAACACACTTTCAACACAACTGAAGCAGACCGCTCCTGCCAATTAAAAGACAAGTAAACTTATTTATCTGTTTACCCTCTCAAAGACAAACAATCCAACAAAAACCCCCTCACCAACTACTCTGCTACTCAAAAGAAAAATCTTTAATCTTTTCAATGAACCCATGCATACCTACTATCTTGTATTTACTCTAGCAAAGATAGAACATACTGAAGCCTACCTTTGACCTAGTTTTTCGGAATTTAAAACAGAAGATTCCGGAGCAATGTCCCTTTCAGATGCACCACTGCAAGTCTTGGACTTGGTCTCTAATAAAGCAGTATTTCAGTTCTGAGTTAGTTATGTCATACTCTGTAAAATACAGGGGACCTAGCAGCAGTTTTTTATAAATCAATTAATCTGAAAAAAGACACACAGATTACCGTGTCTACATATGTTGAAGCCAGAATGATACACTTTCCAGGTTTGTTCTGCATGTGGTGGTGAGCACCGAGGAGGTTAAAGAAAGGACAAAGAAATAAGCTGCCCTTGCTAATTCATAGCTTTCAGTATAAAACACACCTTCATGTCAAATAAAATGCATTTAAACTAAAATTTCATACAAGCATTTGCTTAAAATCCTCCCCAAAAGCCATGCTTCATAGTGAAAAGCAAAAAGAAGGGCCTCCTTACCCATACACCATAAAACACTCCTGCATAGCAGCTTGTAAATACTTCAAACAAATATACTAGGACATTTCAAGACTGTAAAAAAATGACTTCAGATTGTCAAGATACATGAGCAACACCAACCAACAGATGCTTCAGAAAACTCTAGGATATGCAGATCATGCTAAGACCACCTTCCAAGCAATAGGCAAAAGAAACCACACAGTTCTGCAGTCAGCAGTAAAGCTACCCTGAGGAAATGGCTTTCAAAAATTGTCATGGGACAATGAATTTTAACCAGCACATTCAGTACACACAGTGAATCCTCGGGGTCATGAGCTGCATGACTTTAACATCACCATTAAGTCCATAAACTTTCCCATTTCCAATTAATAATACACACGACACCTTGAAAGTCAATCCTTCCTTCTGGAAGGCCTTTTGCTTTAAGACACAAAGCAGACTTTTACAAGTGTACCTGCCACTGCAAACACTATGTGGACTTCTTTTAATGAGCAAATACAAACATATAAAAAAGGTTTTTAAACAGCATATCTGGATAAGCTTGAGCTGTACCAGGCAAGGCAGTGTTGAAGCAGTGCAACGTTGCGACAGTTCTAGCCCGACACATCAGAGGCTTGCTGCTGCTGCTGCTGCCACCATCTCCTTAAGAAGAACGGGAAGCTCACCTACAGTATCCATAGAAACTTTGTGCATCTCGGAAAGGCACACGACAGGGTACCAAAAGCCACACTGGCATAGAGGCTTCAGCTCTTGTTGCCTAACAAGACTCCGTCTGGGTCAACACTGACTTTCTGACTAATCAGGAGTCTGACCAGACTCCAGAGCTGTGTGCTGTCATTCCTTGTTTTTCTTGTTTACACAAGACCTGCAGATGCAGCCTGGGCAGAAGAGAGGGAAAGAATTTTAGGAGGGCTGCTCGTATTTTGCACTCAGTAGATCAATTTCTTCCCTTTCCAAAGCACATACAAAGAATTGATGGCTGTTTTCTTGCACAAAGTGCAGTAGCCAGGATGAAAATCAGTGCATTCGAGGACAAGATCAGAGCCTTCCTTAATACTTCAGTTCAGTCCATCACCTTGATGAGCCTATGAATACTAAACGAGCAAAAACAAGTTCAGTAATAACCGCAAAGCGAGCATGCAGAGGGAAAAACCCTACAGATACTGTAATTAGCTCTGCTAACAGTAAATGAAGAGTCATACAGTTGAGAAATGTTCCGTATCACTACTTGAATGAAAGATGTTCCCTCCTTTTCCCTCTGTTCTGAGACGGCAGAAAAGACAGTCGCTGTTGCAAGGAATAGAAGAACTACTCTTCCGACACGACCTTAGTGTCAAACTTCTTCGCCTTGTTTCCTGATATTTCTAAGGGGAGATGATTTAGAGATGCACAGACTTAATGTAAGAAAAGTTTAGTTCTACCAGCTACGTGCACAGTATGAACCAACTCTCTTTTGAAGAGATGTATCTTTTTCATGTAACACTAAAATAACGTGATCAAGATAGTAAGGAGAAGTCATACTTCTCATTTTACTAGGACAAAATACTGATTGCAAAACGCTTAAAACATATTAAGTTTCTAGCTATGATTTATAAAATGTTTCGGTACACAGCATCTCAACCCAGAAACACATCTGTGAAAGACACCTGAAAGAAAAACATCCTACGTATATACTACATTCAGATATCCCCCTATACGCCCCCATATGAAAACAGTCTTTTAACATATTAGTACGTTTTAAATTAATAAGACATTCTTACCTGTGTATCCTGCCCACCAGCCCCAGGAAGCCACCATAGCTAAAAGCCATTTAAATAACACTCCTTCGATATACCAGAAGCTTTTACTGTCCAATATTCGGAGAGGCTGCAGCACAATTAAATACAAGACGTAGGACGGAATAGCAACCAGGTTATTGGCGACCATGAAGGCGAACCTGAGGAGTGCTTTCAGGCAGGTATAGCCCACTCGCTGGGCCTGCTCTAGAGTCACGGCCATGCTCTTCACAGCGGAGGGCGCGGGACCGTCCTGCGGGCAGAGGGAGAACAAGGTGGCACAGGTACCGCTCCCCGAGCGCGGACAGCGAAAACAAGGCGGCGCAGGTAGCGCTCCCGAGGGGGCGAGGCGCGGGTGCCGGCCCGGCCCCAGCCCCAGCCCCAGCCCGCCTCGGCCGTGAGTCACCGGGGCGGGCAGCGCCCCCCGCCCCGGGGCCGCGAAGGCTGCGG
>VZTG01002166.1:1022587-1127508 GCA_013397845.1 Melanocharis versteri | reverse complement strand
GCAGCCGGCCCCGCGCAGCGCATCCCGGGCCGGCCCGCGGGACACCCGCGCTCCGCGGAGGGGCTCGGGCAGGGGCTGCGCCCAGCGCTTCTGCGCCCGTCCCGGGGCCGGGCGGGGCGACACCGGGACGAGCGGCGGGACGGCCTGAAGCTGGGTCAGGGCAGGTTTAGGTTGGGTATGGAAAAGGTTCTTCACCCAGAGGGAGGCTGGGCACTGGAACAGGCTCCCCAGGGCAGTGGTCACAGCACCAAGCCTGGCAGAGCTCGCGAAGTGTTTGGACAACACTCTCAGGCACACGGTGTGATTCTTGGGGATGGATGTGTGCAGGGCCGGGAGTTGAATTCGATGACCCCTGTGCATCCCTTGTAACTGTGGTTCAATGACCAGGGAGCAGCATGGCTCCGCCCCACGACTCTCCCTCGCCCTTGTTTTTTGGTTAAACTTGGGCAGTCGGGGAAGGTAGAAGAGGACGCTGCTACAGGTTCCCTCAGCATCACCAGAAAGACTCTTTGGGCCCAGATAGCAACAGCACATTTTGTCTTGTCCTTGTAGTCTTATGTCCCTTGTGCGTGCTTTTTATAGATCAACTTCTCCAGTTTTCTTCCTTCTCTCTCATCCCTCCCCAGCAGCCACAAACATGATTACCTACCTCCAAAATAACTCAGCAATGGCCTCCAGCCTCCAGAGACACCTGACCCCAGCACAAAAGCAGCAGAGGGCACAGACTTTACAGCCCCATCCAGAGAACCTGCACCTTTACAAAACCACGCCAGGGTTGGGATTTTTTGCCTCCCGTGTAACTGCATCATCCCTTGTGGCGATACAAGACTGTTGTCTCTTGTCTGTTCAATGTGCCTGTCAGACACAGGTCTGCTCCTGTCTTCTCTGTAACCCCTGAAGTGGCGATGGAGGAGCACTGCCAGACCTCCTTCAGCCCTCTCTGGCCTGACCAGGCTGTTCCCTCAGCTTACTTCAACTGTTAAAACACTTACACTGAGCAGAATGGCTTTGAAAATGATTTTAACTCTGCTTGCGTCCTTAAGGAAGAGCAGCAGCTGAAACCACCTTAACAAGAAGACGTGCTAGAAGGTCTTTTGTGCTGAAAAAAGAAAAAAAAAAGTTCAAATTGTAATAGATGGACTGAAAAACATATCGGTTTCACGTACTAACCATGCCATGTGGAAAGCTAGTCTTCCGTTTCCTAGACAATGAGGCTTCAGAGATGACTGTACCATCAACAAAATTAAATCCCAACCTCTATTCCAGGAAGCAAACAAAGTTGTTATTGCAGATAAATTTAATTTGAGAACTTAAAAATGCAAACAACCAAGTAATACCATCGTGTTCTATTTGAGCAAAACAAAACAAAACTCAACTTCTGACCTTTCTGACAAAAGGGACACATCTTGCATAAGTGTTTCCAAGTCTGGGCGGTTTTTTGCCTGTGTTATTTTTATTCCTAGGTTAAACCTGACAGTTGTGCTCAGTAATCATTATGCAGTCAGCTTGAGCTGTTCGAAGTGTTACCAGCATCAGTAGAACTTGAGTTTTATGTTGGTTTTGGGCTTTTTTTCCATATATCTCATACAAACAACTCTAGGTATACGCTTGAAGTTATTCTCAGTAAAATTTTGCTCCAAAATCCTCAGGTAGAAAAAGGACCATTTTTAGACCATAATTAAGCATACATTTTTATTTTTTACATCCAACAGCAAAATGAAGCTTAGTTTATGTATCATTCCAAGATTAAAAATATTAATTACAATTACAGTTAGTTTTTAGAAAATTTTATGTATCTTAATTTTATTCACACTGCACAGTTTGGAATACTGTTCTGAAATCTGATGCATCCAATGAGGGACTGCAGAAATGATGTTAGACAAGTAATGAATTAGGCAATTTATCCTGCAGAAAGGAATTGCACATGGGGAAGCAGCCGTACAAAGCATTCATTCTTTGTCAGTGACTGCCTTAGAGCTTAGGAAGCTGTGGTTTAGCATTCTGCTGAATGAGCTCGTAGCAAAGACCCACCCCTATTCCTCATTTCCTGGCCTCCCCATGGACAACCCAGGTCCTCGGAAGCGTGCACAATGAAATAACCCTACTGCTCTTGAGAAGCCAGCTGTGTCACCCAGTCTGAGCCTCTGAAGAGTCCTTTCTAGTACAAACTTACATGTACACGTGTGCCATTACTGCAAGCAAAAAGAAGGAAATAAAAAAAAGCAGCAATTTTTTATTAGGTCATTAACTCTGAAGCCCAGAAGTATCGCAGATGATTTTTGGTTTCGATTTTAAGAAAATAAATTCCAGTTTCTGGAAGCAATTCCTCAATCTCTGAGCTTCATGAGCTTTCATTAGATACAGTTTGTCATTTTACTATATGCCTCCTATACTATAAATGCAAAGAAAGGGCAAAGTATTATTATAAGCAGCTCTCTCTTTATAGCCTTTTAAATAATTTCTCTAAAGTTTACATGTTTTTTGACTGAATACCTCCCCTATAACTACCTCTTTTCAGCCTCACAGAAATACTGACAGGGATGTCACTATTGATCATCGTAAAAATACATTTTAATGTGCTTATTAACTGGTACATACAGATATGAACATGGGTAAAATCAGGTGATTAACCAATGTCAATGATTGCTGGAGCAGATAAGTAAATATTGGAATTATCTCCCACTTACCTCCATAAACACCTACAGACCAAAAACACAGAAGAAGGTTGGGCTTATTCCTGCCAGTAAGAAGGGAAAACGTGTTAGAGGTGTGAATGTGGCATAGTAATAAACAAACATCTGTTATATTTGGCTACTTTAGCTAAGCAATACACAGGTGACAGTGTAGGCTGGAAGATGTTTAATCCACACAGGCTGGATCTGAACACTGGATCAGGCTGCAAGAGTCCAGTCAGGTGTCAGTCTTAAACTCCTCGAAAGCCTTTTGAAGAAGGTAACGTTTCTCATGTCTGGGTACTCTTCCAGAAGTGATTAAGCCGCTGTCATTGTCATACTCTGCCCTTCAATGGCACATCTTTGCATTCCAGCTTTGCTGTAGCATTAGAGCTGCCTGCGAGCGTAGCTGTGAGGAGGAAATGCGGCGCAGACATCCAAGCAGTCCACGAGTCACAGCCATAATGGAATCCAGGCTTGGAGCTGTAAACAGCAGCTAGCTGAAAGATTGGTTTCTGGAGTTAGGAAACAGCAAGTTTTGGAATGCTTTTGAACCTCAGTCTGGGTCAAAGACTGGCAAATCAAGAGCTGCTCATTTGTCACGACCAGATTCGATCAGCTCTCCCTGCTTGCTTTCATTGTAGCATGCTGAAGCTGCAGATGCCATATGGTTGGAGAAAAAAGGGTTAGGAGGATGCACTCGTGTGCTGATGACAGTATAAACAAAATGGCCTTTGCAAATCATAATCTCTGTCATACAGAGAGGAAGGACAAGAAAACAGCCTGAGAAATCTCGGAAATTCTACAGAGCAGAAAAGAACTACTGCTTCCAGCCTCTCAGAAAAAACAACTGGCTACTCGGGGAATTAAATAAAATTTTATTATTAAAAATTGATCATGATAGGAAACATGAAAGTAGACTAAACTGCCATGAGGAACTACAGAGACGGGAACATGCAGAGCACAGGCTGCTGGAAGATGCATAATATGAAATAGGGAATATACTCAAGGGAGCATAAATACAGAAAGCATCTCAAGTGAATTAAGTAGTTAGCATTGGATTTGGAAAAGTCACAGTTTAAAGAAGCATCAAGAACTTATGTTTTCTATAATCTGCAATAAAGAAAGGGGGGGAAAAGATAAACCCAAAACAAAACACAAAAGGGAGGAAGTTTTAGGATCTGGAAAAAATAAATTACATTTAACCTTCAATTTTGAGCTGCTTTACAGTGTCAAGTACCCCAGTGTGAGGGATTTTTGCACTACTGTCTTCAGAACATTTAACATTTTCATTACAACAGTTAAACCTTCCAAAGTACTCCATAATAGTAGCTTCTACTGCAACCTCTGTAAGACAGGCAAAATCACTTCCATTCTCCAGGTAAATTCCTAAATTTAAAGGACAGTAGCAGTTACTCCATTTCCACCAGCTGCACCTCAGGAGGAACCATGCTTGTCAAAGTCCCTTGAATTTCAGTGGCAAGCTGATCTCATGTTCTTTCCTGTAGTCATCCAACAGCAGACATGCTTTTAAAAAGATCTATTTTCAGTAATCTTTCAGACACACGAGTTCCTTTTGAAGGCTCGCCTTCATTTATCACACACAAAACGTAAAACCCAGGCCACTTGCCTTTTGTCATTTCTCTCCAGGAAGTAAATGTTATCAGACTATTTGACCTTTTGGTCAAAGATGCTTTTGTTTGCACTTTAATTCTTTTAAGGACACTTCAGGGTAACATGAAGCAGAAGGTAAAAAGGAAGTAAATTGTGGCATTGACTTTAACACTTGTCACATCCCTGAATTTATGTAAAAAGGTTTTAGCTGAGCTGACACTGAATCTCAGCCCCCTGACAAGCTCCTTTCCCTTGCTTGCACCTCCAGATCCCTTCACCAAGATCAGCCAGCTGCAGACAAGTCAGCCTTGCCAGTTCCCTCAGCTCAACTGACAGCTGTCATTTTTCCTTGTTTTCTCTAATATATAAACCCTTGGATGAAAGGCTAAGTTTTTGCACCTTAAAAAAAATTATAGGCCTCAGAGAAAACGTCACAAGCACGACCAAAAATTTCAGGCTCACGATAAACGCACACTTTTCTTCTCCCTTCTACTAGCTTGAGTTCACATCAGATCTTAGACGGTATTTTTTTAACAAGACTGCAGGATGCCAAGTTAAGGTCTTGAGTTGTTTTGGGGCCATTTTTTTATGACTAGTGTAAGAGAGACTAAACAAAATGTATTTTTCCCTGAGTGAATAAAAAATAGCATTGAAGTAGCAGCATTTGACCTGAAATGGGTTTTGGTTGTTGTTGCTGTTTGTTTTTTTTTTAAACCAGGAATCATTAAATATGATGCAAGTTGGATTGTTACATAGCTCTTCAAGTTAATATTTCATTCCAAAATTTTTGTAAGCCTAAATGAGACCAAGTAAACATTTTATAACCAGGCATTATTGCATTTGTAATTTTGCCCAAGGGAATTTTATACAGTTAGACCCAGACAGAAGAAGAAACTCTGGCTCCAGCGAGGCAACTGCAGTGCAATGCTTGAAGTTCTGTCCAACATAAAGTAAAGTTTGACACACAGCTTCTGGGGTATCCTCAGAGCAAACCAAGGCATAGCCAACATGGAAGACACAGCAGACACAGCTACACAAAATCAGGGTACAAAAATATCAGTGTACAAAAACACCAGGGAAGAGAGAAGACAGCTCATGTCTAATGCTGGGGCTGGCTGAGGTCCCATCACTCCATCTAAGTCCTGCATCAAATTGGATCTTTATACAGTGAGATTGTCAAGAACATGGGTACTGCATCCTCCCTGCTCTGCCTTTCAGATGGAGCTCATCTGGTGGACTGCTGCTGCTCAATTTAATTGGCCAACATAGTTGGGCTTTCTCTATGGGAAGGCATTTTTGTCCCATTTAATACCTAATTTTTATTTATCATTCGCTTTCCAATTGTTTCCTGAGTCCAAGGCAGTGTCAAAATAGATTTACTGTGTATGGACACATAAAAAGTGACAGTTCATAAACTTTTTCAGGTGGAGATTATGTTCTAATATTTAGAAGTACTCTGTTACTTAGGATATTTCAATGGTTTGTTTTCAACTATTTTTGGATGCATTTATTTCCTTTGAGGCACAAGGGCAGTGTGATAACCAGCATCTGTACTACTTCCACCTCAAAGAATCTAATGAGACTCTAAGTATAAGCTACACAGGGGGACAAAGCCATATGATGCTTCAGTGAAGGCTATCTTGATCTCCCAAAAGATTTTGGGTACATTAATACCGGAATGTACTTATTCTTTCTACAGCATAGCAGGAGCAAATCAAGGAATTTTGGAGCTGGTTAAGAACAGTACAGTCATCTTGGTCATGACCCTCGCCATTTGTAAGACAGGCAAAACCCAGAATATATCACATTTGAACAACTTGCCAGCTAGTCAAGACTAGCAGAAGGTGAGGCAGATGTCGGCATCGCTCCCTTTCTTCTACCAGCTATATGCAAATTTCATAATTTTCCACTAAGGCAGAGCTTGTTAACCTTCACACAATGCCACTCTTGGATTTTCCATTTCAATCTGTTTTACATAAGATGTACGCGTCATATTTATAATTTTTTGGGTTACTCTTGGTCGAGCATATGAGGAATATAAGCCGTCTTATTGCAGCTACATGTTCTGTGACTTGTATGCAGACCTGCTAAGGTTACTCATAATGTATTTCACAGTTGCCTAAACAATATAATCTCAAAAACCAAAGAGGTTGTTCCGGCTATTACAATGTCTTTTCATGCCATAATAAAGTCTCCATACCAACCCTTGTAATTGTGAGCTGAATAATTCAGGTGTTTCAAGGTGTCTGATTTCTCATTAAAGCTGAACTGAAGACTCTGACAGAGGCCTCTTATGAAAGATGGGTAACAGATACAGCACAATGCAGCCAGGTGGTCAGTGAGCAACACTTTCATCTGCTGCTGTATGGAGTGTGTTTCTGCCATACTCCGTGGGTCAGTCAGTCGGCAGCTTACGTAGAGCACAACAAAGCTGAGTTCTCATCTCAGTTACATGGGTGTTTTTTCCACCCCATTGACACTACTGTCACCAAGGTAAGTTTGAGCTGAGGGTGTGCTTTTGATTTGTTTTGTGGAGTCTTGTTTTGTGTTGGTTTGTTGGCTTTTTTTGAAAGAAAGGAGCTCTAGAGTTACTCCAACTAGTTAATCTTTAACCTCTTTGTTAGCTTGGTTATGAAATCTTTTCTCCATAACATTGATTTAATTCAATCCCATCTACAGAATCTTATTACTTCAGACAATGGTAACACGCTGATTATATATAAGCTTGCACTTTGCAAGATTTTTTTGTAAACCCATTAATTTTGCATAAGGAAGCGTGGTACAAACACAGGGATGAAGCCAACCCATCTTTAGGCAGATGAGACTCCTAACATTTTCTAGTTATCACACTGTTTTGTGATTAGCCACTTTAAATACATATATATATATATATATAAAACAGGAATTTTACTGCCCTGAATTAATCTCTAATATATTTCTCCATCTGTACTGGCAAACTAAGCACTGCACTGTATGGTCCTGATCATAAAGTTCATATGTTGCATAAAGATCAGATGAAGCTCTTATTTTCATTCAAGTTCACTTCAAGTCAACATTTACCAGACTGACCTACTTGGGTTTTGGTAAACTCTTAACACCAAGTCAGTGTTTGTAGATCAAACCATAAATATAAGAGAACTAAATAAATACTTATCACTGTTATTAAATATGATTATCACACTTAAATCCCTAGTGAACAGCTTGTTACAAAATTAAAGAGTTATTCACACTACTTTATCCTTCTTACATTTGTTGATATCTATATCGTTACAATCTAAAATTAATATTGATGTTTCAGGAAAGTGGTGATTTTCCAGTTGAAAGAGAAAGTAAGGAGTCCATTGTAACAACAACCACTGCCTCTGTGGGGGAGTCTGTTTGTCCATGTGCTGAATTCCAGTGATTTCAGAGAGCACTGGGCAAAGTGCAAAGATCCATCCCATTTGAGCTGACTGAAGACCTGGGGACAAGCTAATCAGGTCTGATCCAAGGTCCCCGGTGCATTTCCAGGAAGCAGGTATTGTAAAATAAATACCATCATTGAAATCTGATCAGGACAGCGGTCTATTAAAAAACTCCTCATCTTCCCTCCCCCAGTTTAGCACAGCATGCAACCTCCTTGTCTTATGATGCCATATGCAGCTTTGCAACTGTTCTGCTGAGCTTCCTCAAGACTATGTTTAACTTGGTTACCCAAAGAAGGTCATGAACACATCCATGTTGCAAGCTGCTTAGACAGTTTTTGCACAAGCTCAAGCTGACTGAAGAAATAATGCAACACTGGGAAATCCAAAAGGAGAAGTCACATCGTAATTTGCATTCAAGCTACCCACATCCTCTGCAGCCTCGCTACCTGGCTGAAAAACACTATCGCTGTCTCTCTCCTGAATGTAGAATACTGATGTCCACTGTTAGCAGCAATTAATCATTTCTTTGGAGAAAGTTCAGTTAAAGATACTGTTGGCATTGGTTAATGAACAATCATTAATTAAGGTAGACGACACTATCAGTTAGGCATTAAAAGGTATCCTCTTTTGGTTTCTTTTCCTCCAGAGAAAGAATCACAGAATGGCTTTGATTCAAGGGACCTTAAAGATCCCTGCAATGGGCAGGGACACATTACACTAGACCACATTGCTCAGTCTCATCCAGCCTGGCCTTGAACTCTTCCAGGGGTGGGGCATCCACAGCTTCTCTGGGCAGCCTGTGCCAGTGCCTCACCACCCTCACAGTAAAGAATTTCTTCCTAGTATCTAATCTAAACCTATTCTCTTTCAGTTTGAATCCATTCCCCCTTGTCCTGTCACTACATGCCCTAGCAAAAAGTCCCTCTCCATCTTTATCGTAGGCTCCCTTCAGATACTGCAAGGCCACAATCAGGTCTTAACTGAAGCCTTCTTTTTTACACAGATGCAGGAGAAGGTTGAATTCCAGAAAATCTTTATACATCTTATCTGTAGTTTCATATTAATTTTATCATCCTAAGCCAGGGGTAGGTCCAATGTGCTCGGAGGGAGAGGAAGGGAGGAGGCACCATGACCTGTCCTATGATTGGCATCAACAATAAAGCCCCTTCCTGTCCTCCCCGCAGCCAATCCAAGCCACTTTATCCTGATTTACACCAGCCAACAGCACAGACTTAAGCAACAGTCATCAGTCAAAGAGGAATTTTCATCCAGATGATAGCAATGCTGTTATATATTTTTTACCACAGACGTCCAGTTTCCTCACGTCTGTGCCACAGCACAGACATGTTTGTAAGGGACAATTACTCCCTATTTTCATGCCACACAGTCAAGCGTTGCCCAAAACTTCCATAGGTTGGCATGTGCAGTAAGAGCTGGAAATTGTTCTTCCTAAAATACCACAATTATTTATCATTAGTGCTATTGATGCATTTCAACTTAATAAAATGTTATAAAATCCACTACACCATTGTTAACTGTGGCTAAGAAAAGCAATCCTAATGGCATGGATGAATCCAGCCAGACCACAAGGGATTACATAGTTTGATTTGTTCAGCCTAAGTCTCTAACAAAAAGGTAGAAGGAAACTAAAGTAAGGTTTCAAAATTATAGCTTCCTAATTATAGATATAACTGTAATACTGGTTTTGTAATACTATGTATTTAGAAAAAAAAAGTAAAGTAAAAACAAAACAGAAACTTCCTTTGTTATACAGAAGTGATGCAAGTGGAAGATAAAACCCTTCCAACCATCTGCTCAACTCTTATCCCTTTTTCTCCATATAGAAATATCAGCAGTCCCAGTTTCACTGAGCTCCTCTGGAGCCCCTTGTTGATCTCATGTGGCGCAGGCTGGAGCTGACCCACCTACCAGTGGTTTATGCCTCATCTCACACTGTCGCAAAGGCAAGTTTCTCTGAGGTCCCAGCTTTCACCTCCCTGCTATACAGCCCCAAGGTTTCCAGCAGAAGCTGGAGGCTCTGAGCAGGACACTCACCACGTTGTTCAGGTGAGGATCCATCCCCAGCTTTGGGGGTTGAAAAATGGCATTAAATGCAGTTTTGAGATTGATAAATGAAGTCTCACTGTTGGTAGAACTCAGATCTTTCCACTTGATTCCACTTGCAATTGTCAAGACTGACAGACATCAGTGGGAGCCACTATAATTAGATTTGGAGGGGGGAGGAAGGAGAAGACAGAGCAGGCTGATGTGCTGAGGTTCTGAAAAATTATCAAACAGATGTGCCTTGTGTTAATGCTGAATGATACATCACAGCAAATTCAGTATCATAGAACCATAACTGCTTATCACACTCAGCTGTGAGAACTTTGTACTGACTTGATTGAGGTCAAGAATTAATTGCATGTCTTTCAGATAACACTTCTAAATGGCAGTATCTGTCTAAAGATAAGACATTAATTCAAACCTTTTAGGCCAAACGTTTACAGAGAAACAGAAAGTCCCAGTCAGAGCAAGAATGTGAAAAAGTAAGTAAAATGTTATCTTGTCATAAAATGTGTCTTGATTGGCAAACTCTAAGTATGGATCAAAGCAGTAATATGCTGGAGAAACAGCTAGATACAGCAGAGTGTAGGCTTGAGTATTTAACCTACTATTTAATGTTCTGTTCTCTGTACTTGTGTATTCCAGGGAATCTTGCCTCCCAAACACAGCCTTGCATCCTCTTTTCCACTGTTAATACTTAGTGATGACTGAGTTAGACTCTTACCAAGGCAAAGCTCCCAAAGACGAACACAAAAATAAACAACAGTTGAAGAACAAATTATGTTGCATTTGTGACAGCTCATTAGTAAGGGTTCTCAAGCTTGACTGGTGAAGAAACAGGACATACCATGGGGTGGTACTTCAATTCCAGACTATCTTGGTGCCTGAGATTACCAGCTGACAACCTAGCAGGGAGCAGCCCTGGCCAGGGCAATGTCTCAGAAGTATCTACCATGCCCAGTGATAAACTCTTTCTTTTCCTGAAGGCAGGGAGGAATGGAAGCAGAGGCTTGACACCTTCTAGTTCCAGCTACTGCTGTCCCAAGTTGGGGTGGAGGCCAGTAATTTGGAGTATGTAAATTATATTGCACATTCCACTCCCTATAACACACACTCTTATTGTGGTAACTTCTGTCTCCAAGGGGAGGTAGTATAGGAGTTGTTACATTCCTTGAATATTGATCATCTCTCCCCTAGGGATGTGGTACACATTAAAAAACAAACAAACAACACCCCGAGCCAACCAACCCCAAACCTAAACCCACATCAGTCCTTAGATGAGTGCACAAAAACATTCCCTGGGCTCTGCTCTCCCAGATGGCAGCAGCAGTATCTAGGACTGCGAGCAAACATAAATTACACCTGTCCAAATCTACAGCAGAAAGGCTCTCATTCCAGGTGAGGAATCTCTGCCATTATGCTGCCAGACACCTTCACAGTTGCTCCTGGCCACTGAGTTTTCCCTGTGAAAGGTGAGCAAGGAAGGGAGCAGCCCTGACACACGTGGTCGGGCAGAGGCTGCTGCTGACTGTAAAGCAGTGAGGATGACCTGCACTGCTGCCCCACCACACATATGCACAGCACTTCCCACCTCATTCTGCTCCTCCTCCTCTCTGACAGAAACTCACAAGCATCACAACTTTTGCAAAGATAACTTCAGGGAATTACAGAAAGCATCACTAGGTACATTTGGAAGGACTGGGTGCAAGCACTGCTGTGCAGGATGACCTCTTAGAAGCTATGGATTGTCTTGCAGAGATGGATGGAAAAGTGCAAGCTAGCAGCTGAATGAAGACACAACTGAGTGGAATCCACTTCTGAATTTGCTGAATGAAGGCAATAGATTGCAAGGAAAAAAGTTGATCAAGATTGCTCAAATACACTACGTAATACACTCTGAAGAAGCCTTAACCATTGCCGAAAGTCAGGAAGATTTGCAAATCACTGCTGTAACCAACACACCCAGGAGCAGTCATTCTTCACCAGTATTTGCCAGAGGCCTTAGAAAACACCACCACTTGGCTTTATGATTAAAACAAAAAGATAAAAACATTGACTTGCAACTTGAGTCTTGCAATGCTGCAGCTCAGAGATCAGCAGCTACCAAAACCCTACAGTCTCTGGACACCATCTTTGAAAACAGATGAATAATGAAATACCCTTACAAAATAAATGGATTAACATTCTGTTCCAGTGGAAAAGCATTGAGTATCACAGAAAAACTCTCTGTACCCTTGTTCACAGAAGCTCTTCACCCTGTGAGCTGTGTTGCTGAGATCCTACCCAGCCTGTAACAGCTGATCGAGTTCACATCGAATTCCAGCTGAACTGTTACAAAAATCCTGCAGGGTTTCCACAAAAGGTCATCACAGTGTATGCAAATGCATGGTGAAAGGATAGAAATGAACATACAAGATAAACAATATGAATTCCTGATTAAAAATAGTTCAGCTGAACCTAGTATTACATAAACACCAAATATGACTTTTTATAATCTGATCATGCTAGTCAGTGACTTCATTATGCAGGGAAACATGAGCTGGAATACTCAGATTTTTCAGAGTGTTCTACAGTTTCACATATGGAGCCATTTGCATGCATTCAGTTCCAGGCAAAGTCCACTGCTAAGTACATCCGTTGTCTGCAAACAGAGCTCAACAGGGCCGCCTATATAAACACAAAAAATTGAATTTTGAATCTGTGATATAATGCCTGTAAAAATCTAGCTATTGCTACCAGCTAGATTAAAAAGAATGCTCATGGACAAGGTTCTCATTTAGCAATTCGGAAGCACTAATTCTGTTACATTAGACCTAATCATCAAGAACATTTAAATTAGTCTTTAATCAGTAGAGCTTCATTACTTAACATGTGCTATTTGAGTGCATTTAATAAATGCACTGTTAGTATTTCCCCCTTCCCAAAACTCAAATACCTCGAGATCTTTTTCAGATTCTCTTTTAGAATTCATCTTTAATCTTTGCTATTACAGAAGTGTAAGTTTGTCCAGTTTCTCTTATCTTCCACCCCCCTTCAGAGTAACACATGCACAAGTACTTCAAAGGCTTAAACTCCTGAAGATACAAAGCTTTCATGCATCTCCAAAATACTTTAGTAAGTGGAATGCCCATGCAACTGCAGCTCCTTCTACTCCTAGGTAGCCAAAATGATTAAAGAAACTAATTAAATAATTAATCACAAGTAGCATTCTTTGTAATGCCTAGATTCTTTTGTCATTGCCTGGATAACACAGAAAAATATTTTACCGTATCAGGTTGTATGTCTTGCCAGGCTTGTAATTGAAGTGGCCTGGAAGTTTAATATTTTAGCGAGGCACAAATGAGTCATGGTCTCAACTGCCCGTGCTGAGCATGAATTATGCATCTCATTTTAACAGCAGTCCAACACAGAACTATGGCAGAGATCCTGTGCCCTGTGTCAACCCTACTACAGCATTAGGGGGATTTGTGCTACATTAAAGGAAACTTTTGTCTACATTCTGTTTAGAAATTCAATTCCTATGAATGGCCTGTGAATCCATGTAGACTGCTGACTAATCAAATCACTGGTGAGCAAATCATATCTCAGGCAGCACAGCTGTAGATCTTGCTGGACTAAGTCCTTTCCACCTCTGTCCTCTAACTTCAGCTGTCAGCTTTTCATTACCAACACCACAGCTAGAACGAAACGGGTACAAATGAATCACTGCTCAAACAGCTGAACTGCTGTGACTAACCCAGGCTCCACAGCTTCTTTACAACACTGGTCAAAGTCTTCCTGAAGGAAAGATAAAGGATGAGATGAGTTATGTTTTTTATCCACGTGTGATCTCAGTATTTCCATACTCTAGTGTACTAAGTAAATAACTTTATTACTTGTAATAATTTCTGTGAGCACAACCAGAGGATGCAGGGGTTTTTTATCTCTTCCAAAGGGTGGAGGTAAGGAAACAAAACAGGTGATAATTACAGTGATAAATTTTTAAATTGCTAATTTGCCATCAACTTTTGTCAACTGCAAGTCACACAAGTGCTACCCAAGTCCCACCCACAGGATGGGGTGGAAGCCACTTGGCTTGCAAAACTGCTGCACTGATGATCCTTTACTCCTTGAATGGCAAAATGTCAGGCACAGCCCAGCAAGACTGGGCATTTGAAGGTCAAACAAAAACTAATTGAATTGCCTAACAATACTGTTGGAAGGACAGATTTTGCTGAGCATTTGGCTCTTTTTAAACTTATTTTTTTAAGCCACACTTCCTGGAGTCATGCACTAAAAATAAAAATGAGGAATGAGATTAGGCTAAACATGATTTATGGCTATCATGATTGGAGAGAAGCAGCTGAAAGTAAAAGCTCAAGAGACTAAAAGTGGCATTTTTCAAATTTATTCAGATTGCATAGCAGAGTATTTGAGGTGGTCAATGCCAACTTCTCCCTGGGCTGCCTTGGAGCTGCTGGAAGTGGTCAAAGATTTACAGCAGGAAGAGGATGTCAAGCTCCCAGCAGTTTTTCATCGCAGAGAGTATTTTCATCTCTGCCAGAAGGAGATAAGTGGTCACACACAGGTGAGAACTCATGAATCAGAAAAACCACACCACAGGTAAACAGGGGCTGACTTGGCAGTGGATGCCCAAAACCAGGACAGCCTGTAAGTGCTGTTATTAGCCATGACTGGAAGGGCAGTGCCCAGAAAGCACAAAGAGCAGCAGAAAGGCACATCTCAGGTGATTAGACAGGCATCACAGAGGGCTCTCCCATCTGTCTTCTCACAGCAAGAGCTCACTGTATTTGTTCTGTAGAGCAGGCTTCACTGAAAACAAATGTTAAGTTCCATATCCCTCTGGGTAAGCTGTTTTCTGGTGAGGTAGTGTTTACACATAAATATAGTCAGTGAATCATCAGCATTCCCATCTGCCATTTAGTACACTCACATCACTAAAGGGCAGACCTGAACATGAGTACCTGATCTGCAACACCAGGTTTTGTTGAAAAATAGTTTAATTAAAAAAAAAAAAAAAAAGATTGATTCATCAGCATGGCACTTAAAAATATTTTTTATCAAAAGTATTAATTACCTTTTAAGTTCTGCACTGGTTTTGTTATCTTGCCAAGGTGAACTACTGGAGGCATTGCAGCACAGTTAAGAGTCATGGGGGTTGTGTCCTCCTTTTTTCCTATACAAAAAGAAAATATAACCCTCCACAAAACAGATCAGTATTTTGTATGACCATGGTGAATTCCTAAAACTCTGAACAGCAAAACAAAGAGTTAGGGGTTTGGGGGTTGTTGTTATCTGGTTTTGTTTTGTTTTAAATAGGAAAACCAACACAGTTGGGTGCTTTTTTTAGGGTCAGGCTGAAATACCAGAAATACATCTAAACATACAGCCTTCAAGCTATTCTTCTGGTTCACCTCTATTGCCCCACTCCCCCAAAAATGAAAATCAGTGTATATTTTTGTTCTTGACCTAATTTACTCATGCTAACAGAAATACAAATCTCTGCATTGGATCTGTGCTGTGGCTTGCACCTACCCAGATGCACTCAGGATTAATACTCTCAGAAATTCCTACCTAACTCACAAAGACTTAGTCCACACTAAAACTTAAACCCTTACAAAAGGGGAAACAAGGAAAGCTCCTGCATCTCTCTCACATGGCACAGAAGGCTGTCAGGCAAAACTTTTTCCTCCTCAAGGGTGAAAATGCACATCAATTCACTACTGGCAACAGACACAGGTAAAGGAAATAAACTATTAGAGTTTGTACTTTGGAGGGAGGATCAGATCACTGCTTACCTGTGTCAGCTTCACTGATGAGTAGCAATAATTAGCCTAATTAATTACAATTGCTTTTGTTCCTCCCTTATGGAGTAAGGGAAAGATCTTCTGGAGACGTCAGACATTTTTTTGTCGATTATTACAACTCCTGAAATTTCCTCTGCGTCTGAAGTAGGTGACCAGCTCTGAGAGGTCTCCATCCACTTCACTCAATGATCTAGTTTGGACACTGTCATTTGCACAGACCAGTTTCTGCAAACACGTACCCATGAAACTAGTGCCAGTGGATTTCAGGCTAAGGGATAAAAGCCTAGCTTTACCCAGAATTTTCAAGCGTTCATGGAGGAGTAACACCGGTATAAACTGCAAAACACGGAATCAGCAGCTTGACCTCTGCACAGTTTGGGACTTGGTGAAACAAGGCGAGTCAGAAGCCGGCATTGCTCACCACTGTGAGCTGCTGCCCACACGCACTGCTGGCAAAGCAGGCCATATTCAAGCACACCTCACCTGCTGCAGAGCAGAGGCTGACACTCACACAGGCTTGGCCCCAGCCACTGCTCCAGAGGGCATTCCTTCCCTTCTGCCGCCTCACTCACTCGTGGGCAGTGACTCAGAGCAGCCGGGAAGGCCGGGCAGCTGGCCGGGAGCTCCTGCGGTGCTCTCTGCCCTCTCCAGCTGCCCATGCAGAAAAGCCACAGTGCAGATGCATGTGAACACATTGCTTCCTCCAAACTCCTGTAAAATACAGAAACACACTGCAGGTGCACAGTCAGCCAGTCCAGCAGTTCAGCGATACTTCCAGGATACACCACACGTCTTCCCCAGCACCTTTCTGGTACTGACTGCATTGACCAAGACACTCTACAGTCAGACAGGGCAAACATGCTGAAAAAACACTCCAGCCAAATGGAACTGTTTTAACTGGATAAACTCATGATCTGATCCAAAGACCAAAGTTGGAGTCAGGAATAAGCCCAAGAGAGAGTCCCTTTTCAGCACTGCCACCACACCTCGACAGTGTCAAGTGAAGCATGAAACTGTACCCTGAAGATTCACCCACTGTGTTTGGCAGATTCCATCCATCCACATAACGCTCAGTTTATATTTATCCCAGTCTCCTCCAGCTCAACTGCTACTCCTTGGGTTTTGTCCATAGTTAGCTGTGTGTTAAGCATGGACAGCTCTTAATTTCACATTAACTGCATTCCTAAATTTAGAGCCTAAATTTAGAGGAAGCAAGGAAGGGCTCTATAAAATGGCTTGCCAGCAAGCCACATACTTAAACTGTTGAGCAAAGGTATTTTAAATCAGCCAACCCACACGTCTCTTATTTTATCCTATCTTCTTTGGAGCTTTGTAGTCACCATTGATACCCATTAAAAAAACCTTCCAAACAATTGCTTTTAGTAATCGAAGTTTTAAAAGACTTCTAGAGAACTCCACAATCATATCTGAGGGAACGTGAATATAAGACTCCCTATCCATAAGGAAAAAGGATGATTTTTAAGTCTGTGAAGTGGCTATGGCCTAAATTTTATATCTGTATAATAAAAGAGCTTCAGTATCTTCTTGACTGCTCTCCTGGGTCACTACTTCAGCACTGACAAAAAGAAAATTCAGCTTTTTACTGCAGTTAGGTGTCCAGTAGACTAAAATGTTTCAGGCATTGTTATAGGCTCTTTCTAGCCTCGGAAAGACTTTTCTCTCAAAATTTGCTGAAAGCTGCTCTTACCTTATCTAAGATCCTAGGATCAGGAGGCTGAGGCTAAGTGCAAACTTCATTAACAGACAACCAAGTTGTCCTTAATTTTGATAGCATCACTTTGAGGTGGGCAAGCAAGAGGTAAAGACTTTATCCTGAAAGTAAATAAGAACACCAAAATTGCTTCCTATTTCTCAGCTGACAATCAGCAGAGTAGAGTAACTTTCTGAAGTGCAGACCTGGGATGACTGCTCACTGAAATGTACTAATCTGTGACTTCAGTAGTGAGTTTGAGCAGCTGCTGTTTGTCAGAGAGACGTTCCTTGGAGTACAAACAACTCAGGAACTATCAGGGGTCACTAAGATAGGCTTGCTTCCTGGTAACACAAAACAGCACCTGGCTTAAAAATTCACAGGGGGAGAGGGTAACTGCAACACTGCATAACATGCCTTGTTTAGAAAAGCATGTAGCACTCGGTTTTCCTTTGATTTCAAGAAGTGTTTTTGTCTCAGTCACTCTCTCTGCTCTGGAGGTGAAAATGCCAAGGCTCTGGGCAAGTCTGCTTTTGCTTAGCATCTCAGGTTGTGTCCTTGGAGGCACCTACATGTGTGAAGCAAGAGCAGCTCCCATAGTGCTGGACCCAGAACTGCAGCAGTCAGGCAGAGAGAATTACCAGTTCTGGGGCTTTACTCAACTCAGAACTGCTTCAAGAGCTGGCAGGGCTCCCAAGTTCCACTCGCCCCCCCTCCCCCTTTATTTTTCCCCCCTGCTGTCTTGGTTTGCACAGTGCAGACACCTGAGTACACCTGCACTGCCACAAAGGGAACAGATTGTTCAGAGAAGATGCTGCTAGGAGCTAAAAGGACATGTGTGTGAATATGCTGACCAAGGACACAGCAAGCACTTCAGGCAAACAGAAAGACAACAAATCAGAAAATAGATGAAGCTAATTTGAAGCAAGATGCCTCCATACTGTGTTGTACGAGATCTCTCTTTCTCTGTATGCATTTACACACACACAGAATATCACTCAAAAGACATTTTAGGAATGCAGTATAATTCCTTCAAATCCTATCAATTCTTTCAATGGGTTGGTGGGGTTTTTAACTAAGGTTGTGGTACCACTAAATAAAATAATTCTTAAAAGTTTATGCGTATGGTTAAAGAACCATTGAGCTTGCTTCTAGACTGTCCAATTCCTGTACAGTTTCACAGGATTTAAATCAAAATATATCCCCCAACAAACACAAAAACTTCAGCTATATTAAGGCATATCAGTCCTTGGGTAAAATGAGGGCATATCCAAGGAAACAAAAACAGGAAAGGAAGTCTTAGATTCCATGAATACCCACGATGAGTGCATCTTCGGGAATCACTTTTGAAATACACTTGAACGACCTTAGCAGGAGATTACACTCCAAATTCCAGGGGAAGGTAGAATCTGACAGTGGACATTCCTTCCCTGCCCTGCATTCAGTTCCACATTGCCTGGAGCAAGGGATCAACCAGGAATCCAGAAATGACACTTTCTGGTATGCCTGAGCACATGCTCACAGGAATGTGAGTAGCAAGTACTTCTGAGAGTAACTGGCTACACCATCTGTGGAGAAGTCAGGTCAAATTATAGACCTAAGCACCAAAAACTATTGTCTTAATGCTGAACTGAACATATTATCAGCACCTCCAGTCATCTTCATTCAATTCTCTCTTCTCCTGCTCAGCCCAACAATTTATCAAAGATAGATGAAAGCATATCTCAATGATTAGGAACAGATCATGACGTAGCTGTCTGCATAAGCCCTTCTGTTGTTTGAATTCTTAGCAGCTGTCTCAGGACCAATGTCTAGCCACTGAATATTTTCTTTCTTCTGCCAGTAAGTGAAACAGATCTGAATTGTCTTCCATTATCAGTGTGCAGCTATGCATAGTAATCAAGTTACTGCTTTGTTTACTGAGAAACACTAACGAGATTTAAGTTTGGTCTGTATCTTAGAAGTGCTTTCCAAATTTTTTGTTGCACATCTTCAAGTACAGCCACCAGAAACAAAATGCAGGAATCAAGCAAGAATAACCGCCCTGCTTCCACTAATAGTCAAGGATCACATTCGCTGCTGATAGCTCCAACAGCAACTTTCTGTATATTGCTGTGACTTTTAACACCCTTCCTCACTTCTCTTTAGGTATTTTGAGACATTGTTTGCCATAAAACCCATGGTTTCTGTTTGACAAGTGTATTTCCCAGTGTATTAGGAATAAAAACACACCAGGTTAGAAAACAAACAAAACACACACACACAAAATAACCTCACTACAAGTCCAACAAAACATAAAACACTGTGCTTACATAAAAGGACAATTTACTAGTAGGTTCAGGGCCTTTCCTGATCAGCACACACATATAACTAACCTGCAAATGAACCAGCACAAGAAATCCTTCAGTTTGTTAGGAAATACAGGTATTTGTTCAGCAAGCCACCCTCCTAAACAAGCTAACTTCCAGTAAGTAGTAATTGCAATTTTCCTCCCCCTGCAATCTCCCATATCTAACATCCAGATTCTCAGGCTTCAATTATTATTTGCCTGGCTTTAAAACTGGTACAAGTTCTTGGAGTTCTAGAGGCCTCTCAGATCAGGTGAGCAGACTTGTTTAAAGAAGGCACACCTTTTTCAGCTGTAGTAGGGTTAATCTTACCAGCTCACAGACAGTTAAGCCTCAGGCCAGAGCAGGGCTTTCCCTGGATAAGGCTGGGGTTTTTTCCTACTAGGCTTCTCGTAAGTTTAGCTATGCACTGTGGACATCACATGACTTATGAGAAAAGCTTGCTCCCCAGCGTGGAAATACCTTGTAATTTCTGAGTTGTTTTGGAATGTCACCATCAAAGGTTTCCACCAACATATTGGTCAATAACAGAGCAAGAAACACACATTCATTATGCAGGATAAAAAAATCTGTTTGACCTCTTAGTCTCTTTTCTTTTTCCATTAAAATACAGAGGGTTTTGCGGTAAAGACACTGATCTATGGCTTCAATGAAAAAACCCAACTGACCACAAAGAGTTCAGATCTTCAGTCTGACAGACAACACATGCAACAGCAGGTCACTCATCTCTTTCTGGACCATTTAACTAGACATAGCTACAGGTACATGTATGCATACACACACACACACCAAACTGTAGGCAGGGAACCACAAAACTGGGACAGAAACCACCACCCTACTCAGTCAGCTTGAAAGGCAGTGGCACTTTGTGTCTCCTGCTCAAAAGGAAAATCACTTAAGGAGGATGCTGCTCAACCTTTCAGCAGTTTTGTGTCTTCTGTTTCAACCTTGCATCCCAATTATCTTTTCTAGTTAGGGTTACAGCCTGACCAAGATATTATGACATCTAGCATCATTGCTTCCCTTTTTAATTTTTTTGGATAGTCTCAAGCCAAGAGGAACTGCTATGGGAAAACACAGCAAAAAATTCTTCATCCTGCTGTGCAGAAGAAGCCTCAGCTTACAGCAATTCATTATCATATTCTCTGCACTTGAAGCAAGCAAAATCTGTAAGCTCCAGTCAGCTCTACAGTGAAATAAGCTTGAAGAAATAACAGCATCATGGGAATTTGCTGAGAAAATAACAATAAAAATTTCTGCTCCAATGAGACGTATTAACAAGCTGAAGTATGTAAGAAGTGCCATCCTTCCTCCTCCTCACTCAAGTGGGTCCTACTTTCCTGCAGAGTGATATGCAGAGACTACTTATGAAGACCAGGTGAAGGTCATGTTATGTGATCTGCTGCCTGTGAGTCTTGACACAGTTCAGCCTTCTATATCACAAAGGAAGCATGAAAATTATGTATGAAGCAGTGTATTTCCAAAATTATTCTGGATCCATTTCTAGAATTGGCAAAATTCTATTTCAAGTTATCTTGTAACAGTAACCATTAAGATTAGCCAGTTGGTCAAAGAGTACACAAGATTACAAAGCTTTGGCATAGAAGACTCCTTTTAAAGAACTGTTAACTTGCAAGTTGTCATTCATTTTAATTTCCCTCTTAAAAGAGCAAATAAAAAAACCCCAACAAAACGAAAGGCTTCAGAAATACAGATGCATGAAAATTTAAAAACAACACGGTAATACTTTCCATATCATCTGAGAGACAGTGATTATTCCCACCTGTAAAACTCTGCCTCTTGCAAGACTCCCCAGACAGCAACCCCTCAAGCAGTCTCCTCCCTCTGCAGTGACTGGGTATCACAAGTGAACAGCAATTTTTTTTCTTTCAGCTGCATGCATTAAGTACTGCTGATGAACTGTAACAACATACATACACCAGCCAAATACTGGAGCTTGCTATTAAAATGTCAGAAAAAAAATCTCAGGATATTCCTGCCAATTCCTTCACATTAAAAGATACACACTTGGTGTTACACTCATTTCTGTGTAACCAGCCAAAGTGAAGTGTTTCCCAGTGTCCTGTAAGCCTGACATTAGAACCTATGTGATTCAAAAAACACCAGCATGTAAAGTACCAGTCAACAAGCTCTTAGTGTCCCCTGCTATCGTAGTTTGTGGAGCCTGCTGGGACAGGTTTGTAAACGAAGTTAGAAATCTGGTAGAAATTCTTACAGTAAAAGCGCAACTCCAAATTTGAACAGCTGCCTCTGCTGAATCAAGTTCAAATTTACCCCAGATAATTTAAAAAACAACAAATTGGCATCTGAGACTTTCCAGGAGGAGGTTAGAATAAAAAGTCTTCCAAAAAAATTTTTTATTAAAAAAAGCGTCCAAGAAAAGCTGCAATACGAGTTGACCGGGACGGAGTCACTCCTGGGACTCAAAAGCGCGAGTACGCGGTCCTCTGCTGCTGCTGCTGGGATGGGGGCTGGCCTTGCTGCTGCTGGAGACGAACCTGCTGCGAGTACGGATCCTCAAGAGACTTCACAAAAATAGTTGTCTTAGGCCCAGTCTTCCAGACAATACCATTTGAGTCTATCACAGAGGACTCCACCGTGATGTTGTGGGTGCCAAGGATCACAAAGTTTAGCAGGAACTGAGTGCTGAAGTAGTCGTTGTGCGGTTCCACCCTCTGCTCCATTTCATTGGTCATGCTGTCAATAGGAATCTGAGAACACAGATGGAAGGTTAAAACACCATTTTACATAAACCTGCCAAAAATAAGTTTTCAGCTCTCCACTTGAAGGAGAGAGGAGAGAAAAAAGGAAAAATCTGTCCTCAGTTTTCCTAAACCAATACATGTGCATACTTGAGACAGCTTGACAAGCTAACAAGTCGTCTTCTACCCGAGGTTCTACTTTTCCACAAAGTATTATGCGTCAAACATTATACATTTCCCAGTCCTGTTCTTTCACGAGCCATTGACTTTCTCCTAGTCCCCCTCAAAAAAAACCCACACAACAAAACAAATAAAAACCCAACCCCAAAACCCACCAAAGCAGGCCTTTCACTAAGTATCACATGTTAGCAGAACCTAAACCTCAGGCATACAATCGTTGATAAAACTGTTGACTTAAATTTAGTAAGTGTCTCCTCAGATGCTATTTAATTTGGACAGTCTGTTCTCACAATTTCCACAAACAAAATAAAAGAACCTTAAACAGACTGTAAAAAATTCTAGAGACTATGTGGTAGAGAATAATCTACTCCCAGTTTGTTTTTTTTTCCCTGTGGAGTTTTGTGTGATATATAACTAGGCTGAGTTTTCCTCATCTCAAGCAGATTCCTAATGACTTGTTCTGAACATCACAAAGCCTCTTTGTTTGGAGGAAGAGCTGTTACAAAAAGGTATTGACATATTGCAGAGTTAAATTCTCAAATCCCCTCCACACGTTATGCTTGGCTCTGGCCAGTGCTTGAATGTCAACTGGCAGGAATGAAAGGATTACAGAACCACCCATTCATCTCAACCTGGAAATTCTGCTACCCAGAGTCAAACAAAAGAACAGCAAAACACACCAAAAGAGCTTAAGACTCCTCCTGGCTCTATTCTATCCATACCTTATAGTCTTGTCCAGATTTGCTCTGCAGCACTGAAGAGACATTCAGACAGACAGATTGGATTTTACGGAAAAGGCCTGGTTTAGATCCATGCTGAACCACTCCTTCCACCTTGAGGGCCAATTGCTGGTTGTTCTGTACTGCTATAGGTTCTGCTGGGTTCCTTGGAGACGGGGATAGAGCAAGCTGGAACACAAGTAATCAGACCAAAATGTAATTATAAGCTTCCAGAAAAGCACACACAATTCAAGGATGAAACAGGACACCTTCTTCTAGAAAAATTTCCAAGGAGAGGTTGGGTAGGAAAACCAGCACATGGAAACACAGACATCATCAGAGACTCATTACTATATTAATTAATAAACAACATCAGCAATACCAGATACTATCTTTGTATCAGTTTCATTTACTACACTTTTGAAAAAGATGTGGAAAAAATCTTCCACAAAATAGCCACAAGTATATTAAGCTGAACAAAGAAGCAAAATGCAATAAGAGTAAATATTTAAAAACTTAAGGCTTTCACATTTCCCAGAAAAAAGGAGCACTTGAGTAAAACAAAAAAAAACATGACCATAGTCATATATAGTCATTCTTAGTCAGTGAGCTGATATATATGACAATTTTCTTCCAAGATAGCGAACACTGCTTTTTAAAGGAAAAAAAACAACACAGATCTATAAAAGCTGCCTTCCCAGGACCAGAATGATTTCGCTTTGCAGACTCAGAATCAACGAAAATTCCAGCTACGTTTTATCTTTAAGGTTTTACAATCAAAGAACTGAACCCCACTTTCCTAAGTGACAGCCTAGTGGTTCTGAACAACGATATATACATGTTATTCAAGTTATTCCTAACAGATTCACCTAAATGCTATTTGCAGCTATCTATCTTCACTAAAAATGCTGAAGCTTTGTGCCTTCAGTACGGCTTTTCTCATGAAGTAAAGACTCTCTAAAGAGAAATTTGAGGCCCTATTTGAGCAGTTCTTACCTTAATACTTGTAGACTGCAGCTTTTGGAAGAAGTACCTTTGAAACGAGAGGGGCACCTTCAACAAGGCAATGACAGCATTGCACAGACAAGCTGTATGCTGCAAGAAACAAAAGCCAAAACGACTGAGAAAAAATATCATTCATGACACAGGAAAAAGACATGTATTTGAGGTACTGAAACAGCAGGAATTTCCATTTTAGGTCCAAGAATATATTAATACAGTCATAGATTTACAGCCACTAAGATGACAGTGACTACATTCAGCCTCTCTGTTTATGTTCTGCCCCTTATTGAAGGAGGTATTCTGCTCTGGAAAGAACAAGGAGGCCAAGCAAAAGAAAAATACAAACCTTTCCAGTCCTAGTGTGTCAGCAGAGCAGGATCTGTTTGAAACACTCATACACACAAACTCTCAAAAAACAACTCCCCTCCAAGCAAAGTAGACTGGCATCTCTCACAACTTAATGCAATGCAATAATTAAGGTTTAAACCTCTTCTCTACCATTCCTTTCCCTGCTGCACCATGAATGAGATGAACACAAGCAGTGCCACTGAAATCACCAAGCTGCCTTGGTGTGGAGCCAGTCACAACTCAGTTTACAAGGTTTACCTTTGCTGTGGTTTACATGGCTCATTCTTCTATTCTATTTGGAATTGGTGAGGACTGTTGGATTTAGAAACAGGGCAAATAGATGCCAGCCATGACAAACAAACTACCTTGCTCCCACTAACATGCACTTCAGCTTTATGATGTCCATGAGCAGCAAGAGACAAACCCACCAGCCCTGTAAAGGGGAGCGTTATCAGCTCACTGTTTGCAGCCAGCACACTCCACTTTGTGCTCTCTGATGACCTGCACCGATAAGAGAAATGCTACACTCACACAGCACAGCGTTCACCACCAGCAGCTCAGGGACCAAAGCTAGGCTGCTGTGGGGGAGAGGGAGAATTCCTTCACAGCAAGAACACGAGCGAAGAGAATGTGCTCCAGTGTTTGCATGTGAGTGTGGTGAGGGGTCTGACAGACCTGACAGTACTTGTGGTTACCTTATCAGCATCTGCTGTGCTCTTAGTAGGGGAATTTTTAAAAGATTATTTTTAATCAGACCAGTAAGGTTGCAGATGTTTTAGCAAAATGGTTCTTGAAGTATTTTTAAACAAGTGTGTTTCTGTAGAGACCATTTGTGTCAGTAATGTTAATTAACTGAGAATGCTTCTCAGTTTCTTGCCAACCACAGATGTATGGAGTTCTGGGGTTTTGGTCCCTTTCTCTACCCAATATACATTTAAAACTGTTACTTGCCAAGTAAGACACAGGAGCATACTTCCTGTTGAGGGATTCCACTTCCTCTAGCACATGATTAAATACAGACATCATTCTTCTTTCATATTCACTTTCAACATGAGCTGTTCCATTTGAACTATATTCCTGGAAACTAAAAAAAACAAATGAAACTTTTCATTGTGTCTAACCTACTTTCCTCATCATAATCTGGAAGGCACACTACCAAACAGACCCAACAGGACATTACAACATGAAATCCATTAAGCAATGTCTTTCGAACTGTTTACTCTGGGTTTTTTTTTATTATTTTTCCACTGTAACACTTGCCTTTTACATTTAAATCTTTCTTAACTACCACTTATCCACCACTTCTTGTCCCCACCCTCTCACTTGAAGCACTGACAGGTCTAACAGACTCAGCATCCTTACTTCCCCTGGCTTTTATTTAACCCTGCAGTGTTTGTAACACTTATAGAAATCTCACAACACAAAGCAAGAATGCCAGTCAGAATTAAGACTAAATCCGGAAGTTTATAATCTCCTCCTTTGAAAAGAATTCCATCTCCTAGACACCCAGTTTCATACAAATTTGACTAATACACCTTCTAAGCAATGCTTAATTCATAGAGAGTACTACAGTCACTTAGGATGTTCACTTTTATTACCAGCTATAAAATCACAAAGAGATTTTACCCACAGTATTTTCCATTTAATCTCAGCCTGAGAGTTTTAAACAGTGATTCAATTCATCAGTACTTCAATGTTGTTTGCTAGGGGATTTAAGTTCACTGTTAGACAAAGAGCCAGAGGTGATGGCTTTACATTAAACACTTGAAATAATTTAGTGCATGTATTTTCACAACGTTGAAGGAAGCTAAGGTGCACTTACGAGTGCAAGTAACAGGTATGGGATCTAACACACAATGACACAAATTAAAATAAGTGGCTAAAGGAGAGATTGAAAGTTCAAGTCTATATTTAAGACGAGTCCAGTACAGTGCTCTCAAGAGCAAAATCAGCATAAAATACAGAACCCAAAACAGAGTCTGCAGCCTGCCAGGTATAGCACAGCAGCAATAGATCCTCAAGCCTGCCCAGAATATACTTAGAAGGGTCTACTGAGAAACTTTCTGAACATTCCTTGAATTCCTAGGTTTAAAGCTCCAAGGATTTATGAATAAGCAGAAAAGGAGTATGCAGTTAACTATCAAACCTACCTTGCAGATTCTGGATCCAAAATCAGAGCTTCTATTGCATGTGAAATCAACAGGCAGCTCTGCTGTTGTCTGATATTAATACTAAGGAATTAAAATATTTTCGAAGCTGGCACCTAAAGCAAGAAATGCAGTGTATTTAGTGGCACTTTTCCTTGCTTCTGTGAAGTAATCCTACAGTCATTACTCATTTAGTAAACAAAGTGCAAGTATTGTGAAAATACCAAGTTATATGTTGCTCCAATTTTTGTGTCTTAACTTGTTTATGAATTAAGTCCAAATAATAGTATGGTAATGTTTATTTTCAAAAAAGTTTTGAGCAACTGAAAGTTAATAACGTAAAAATTAGCTGCCAAAATGACTTTGTGGCAGTCTTCATAGAAAAGAGGATTCTTACATTTCATGCTCTCCACATGAGAAGGAAAGTGGACAGCCTCTAGGATTTTAAAAGGATACAGTTCTACATTCCTTAGAGTTGCTGAGTCTGCATCAAAAGATGACTGATACAGATCTCCATACCGTGTAGCCAAGTTTCGGAATTCCTCCATTGAGTGTTTCATCTGCAGAGACAAATGTTACTAGGCAAAAACACAAAGCAAAACACAACAAACAAAACCCCACACACCCAGAAAACCACTACACTGTAACATACAACACTGAAGGAATAAGGTGGCATATTGGAGAAAAATTTATAAAGTTGTTGCTTCTTCACTCAGATTAAGAGTACCGAAGTGACAGACTGTTATCCACACATTAAACAGGTATTTTTCCTGTAACACAGCACCAACATACTCACCTTGGGTTATAAACAAAGCAAAACAAAAGAACTCCATCAAAAACCTCCTCCATCCCCTGCCGGTAAATCAAACTGCTCTGTCTTTCAATGACTATGCACTGGTTCCTTCTTGCAGACTACACGGATTTAGAAACAAAACTCCTTGGTGTTCTGTATGGTACCAAGGCAGTTACCAATTCTCAGCAAAAGGAGTTGCAGAACTACCCTCAGGTATATATATTCTCCCTTAGTGTACTCACAGTGTCTGAGGTGTTTTAAAGCAAGGTGTGAAAAGCCTTGCTGCAGGTTTGAGTGCACCAAATGAGTTGCTATGTGCATATCCTTGGAAGCTGTGTGCATCACTGCAGGAGAAAACACACGTGCACGCTCAGCCTTCAAAACACGGCCTGCTACAGGCAAGTGTTTTCAGAGCCACACGTGAAAGCCAAGGTCCACTATTCAAAAAAACCCACTTCACAACCGCTTTCCATTTCTTTTGTCAAATACGTCTGCTGAGAAGCAAAATCCATAGCAGAGTCACAAACATAACTGCACGAGAGTGGAACGGGAGCACATGCCTGGTTAGAGATGCGTCCACACCTCTGGAGATCATTTCCCGATGTCATAGCAATCGTTGTGGCAATAGCTGGAGGTGGACTTGTTTTCAGGCTGTTGCAGGTACAAATAAGTTGAGAAAAAGCTTGCAGAAGGTCAATCCTGAGTTTCACAAATCCACACTGAAAGCTCAGAGGATTAAGTGGCGTGCTAGCAGCCTGAAACACAGTAATAGGAACGTTGGCAAACTAGGTCAAAAGCAAAAATGATAAAATTACGTTGCAGTGTCACTGAACAGTCTCATCAGACAACTGAATCCTTAAGTTCAATTCTAAAACCTGTTTGTTTAAAACTACGTTTAACAGGTTGGCTCAATTTCAATCACACTAAATATAAAAGACATAGAAGTTACATAATTACTAAGTCATGTTCCAAGCATATCACCCTTGTAACAAATGTGACTTAAGCTGTTAAAATACTGTTAGGGCACCTATTTCATCTTTTTCCAAGGCCAAGCCATGGGGCATCAAATGATATTAGCCCAGATGATAGACTTTATCCTAAGAAAAAGTACACTGAATTGGATGGCAAACAAGTAACACAAGGACTGAAAAAGTGATTCTCTGCATCAGCCAGAAAAGAAAGAATTGGCTGAAGTTACCCACAAGAACAGGAAGGGGTGATTTTTTGGAACTGTGAACTGGATGGGAACATTATGAAGGCACCAAACCTTGCATTTGATGAAGAGACACGGTCTAGTGGTAACTAAGAACAGTAAATACCAGAACTCCAGGAGTGTAGACAAGCTGCTGCTGTTCAGAAAATACAGTTCTGTGAAGCTTTGCTCCCTAAGAGCTTATCTGACTTGTAGAAGCATCTGTGACAGCTTAGGACACCCCGGAGGGGGTAAACTGCAGTACTCAAGGTTTGACACTAGTTAAGCCAAAAATCCACTATTTTTTTTTCTTAAACTGTTGGATTTTGAGAAGAACAAGCCCTCTGCAAAAACAAAGCCCTGGGACTTTCTCTTAGACTCACGCCTATCTTCCCCAGTACTTCATATTCCTCACCAGGTCACTTCTCAAAGCAAGAAGTTATAACTTACCCCAAAACCTTACTAAGAATCATGTCTTTGCTGGCAGAAAACCAGCTAACTAGTTTCTCAGAAAACATCACATCATCTGAGAACTGGCCCACTACTGACTAAAGTGAGGAAACATCAGCGCACTGCAACCAGTTTAAACTACTGAACTAGATTTCAACTGAAAAAATAAGACTATTTCATACTTGAGCCATTAAGCCTCTCTTATCTGTCACTTTGCTTTTCCTTCTCCAAGGGCACAAAAAAATCCCTTTTGAATTCAAATTGTTCAGTTTATTCTGCAAGGATGGTTTCAGAAAACCCTCTGTGGAAGAGGGCTACACTGCACTGTAATTGCTCTACAGAGACTACATGCTTTTAAAGAGTAAAGTACTTATATCAGAAAATCCAGACATTTTTAGTAGCACAAATTTGACTTGATTCTTGTAAATGGAAATACAAGCTTGTCTCATTAATACTGCAATTTACCTTATCTGCCATGGGCAATAAATGAGTTACAATTCTTTTTGAAAGTGACAGAAACATTTCTTTGGCTCAGCCAAGTTCTTCAAACACCACCACTTGCTATCGACATATTTGGAATTGGTGCTACTTAACCAATGGCTGTGCCAGTGCTTTGTTCAAATTTTGTATCTTCTTTAGATTACCAGCAGTGAAAAATAAGCCCAATGCTTCCAATGAAACACATGATCTATGCCAGAAAGAGCGGGTCCCATTCAAAACCTTTGCTAACCCTACAACCAAGCACACGTGCTCCCTGACAAGTCCCTGTTCTCCCACAGGGAGAACTTCTTATCCATAAAGCACTGGGACTTCTTTCCCTCAAGTGCGCTAACTCCCAGGAAAGAACACTCTGCAGTGCAGGACAGAGTTTCATGTATATCAAGGAGGAATTGAGAAATCTTCCGGCAAGATCGGGCAGTGTCTGAATATTTCATCGTTGCTATACTGGGCTGACTGAACATCTGCAAGAGATTTACTGACACTGTTTTCCAGCTACGAAGTGGAGCAGCTACACAAGGTTCATCACATGCACCACTGGTCTGTGGTACCAGCAGTGCTGAGTCACTCTCTGCACTGTAATAGCAGCAACAGGAAAGCTCAAGTCAAAGGGAAGAGACAGCAAAAGCCTTCAGCAGCAGGGCTGTCACGTGCATTTTACGGCAGTTTGCTCCCCTTGGAGAGGTTGAGTTCTATAGACAAGCAGCGAGCGGCTCCTTTTGCAGATGACACACTCAAGCATGGCTGGGAAATTGTCCAGAGTGATGCAACAAGTCAGCAACAACCAGCAGTAAAACCCAATTTCCTCCTCTCTCACCTACAAAACCTGTACTTAACTCCCCTGGACCACAACCATCCACAAGGAGGGCACTGCACCCAGAAAAGCACTGTGTGCAACAGGAACTGATGTCAGCAGGAGAGATGAAGACAGGAATCCTTCAACAGAAAAAAAGCCCCAAACTTCATGGAAGGAGTAATTAAATTACTGGATCACAGAATGACCTATTTAAGCAAGTTATTTTCCTGCCTGTATTAAATATTAACATCTAATTAGATGAGGTCCTGCTCTTAATGTCTTCTTGATGTTAGAGAAATCTTGAAGTGTTGAATTAAAAGCCTTATTAACAGCCAACAGTTAAAGACACACACTTCAGGAATGACGGGTCTTTCGAAAGACAAAAGTAGAAATTTATGTCATTTCAGCTTATTCAGGGACATTTTATTAATAAATAGTAATATCTGAACTTCATTGAACACTAATGTCTGAATTATCATGACCCTAACTGTCCAGTAACTAAAACAACAAAGCTGCATCTCTGAAAAGGCACACAGAAAACTGTACGTAAAGATTTCTTCATGGAAACTAAAACATGAAAGAAAGTATTGTGTGAAGCTGGATCATCTTTTGTTAAGAAGCAACTTTACAGTAGGAACTGAAGGTCCCTATTAATTAATGCTTTTTTTTTTTGTTTACATTCACAGACATCACACAGCTTCTTGGTATTTTTACCACTTAGGAGAAGCAGAAAGTATTTGCATAAAAGCAGGTACCAGTTGGATTTGATGAAACTGAATTGTCTTCCCTCTTATTACTAGCTTGCTGTTAGGATTCCATGAGATCACATTGTCAAATAGAAGGCAACATGAACTCAGCAGGAGGGAGAAAGACAACTGAATCCTTCTCTATATTTCAAGAAGACAGCAGCCAATTTAGGCCAATTCCCAGGCCTGACTATTACAATGGCTTTTATTCAGCCAAAGCAAGTAGTGGAAAATTATAAGCACTGTAACTTTAATTAAACAAGATCTGTCACATTTCATATGATCTGATCAAGGCAGCAAATGAGGGGTGGAGGGAGAATAAAAAGCAAAGAGAAATCTAGCTAATCACACTTGGCTGAACTACAGGATCTTTTCTCTCAAGATGCAATGTGTTACAACTGAGATGCCTGCAGAGGAGAACCAGAGAGTCTGGCAGATGCCAGACACATTCAAGAACTTTTCAGAGAGTGAAGAACAGAACCCAAAGAGCCATGCTGCAGCACCCAGAAACATCACCACTAGAGATGTGTGCTGACCGTCAGTGACGCTATTCCTTTGTGGTAGGATTTTAAGGCTTCGGCGATGCAGGAGAGCGCGGAGCTGTAGTTGTCCTCCTGCAGGCCTGTCAGACACTGCTCTGCGTGGGAGAACTCCTTCAGGCTGTTCAGCCAGAAGTAGAAGTGTTCCGAAGCCACTTGAGTCAGCAGGCTTTGGTACAGTTCTCTGGCCATGTTGTGGTTGCCCTGTAACAACAAGAATGTTTCTGAAAGGGGACGTGCAAGAAGGCTGGGGATTCCTACAAAACTTACACAAGTAAGAAAACAGGGATATCTCCAGAACTACTCCCACCTTAAAAACAGAAATAGTGAAACTTTTTCCAATCATTTGATCGTGACAATCCTAATAATAAATAAAAGCAGAAATGCTTTTTTTGTAGAAATACCAGCCTGTATAAAGTATAGTATTTATTTACACAAGATAATTCAATAAGATGAGAAACAAACATGGAAATTTACCTCAGCATCTCATACTAGGGCTTCTGTGTAATTCTAACCCCAACTGTAAATTTAGTGAAGGGAAAAGGGAAACAGTATCTTTTTCTTCCTTTCCTCACATTGAAGAAAGAGAAGCATATATCAGGATGACCTGTATCACATTCTGAAGAGCAGTAAGACAATACAGATTAGGTATGTGCTCTAGAAAGAGCCAGGACATCACTTACTTCCTTCTCAAATACTTTAAAAGCACAAGTGAAAAAACCATTTTGATGGGATGAGTGTCCTAAATGATATATATCTGAATCAGCATTTCAGGGAATTAAGAAGGAAAGTGATTTTTATTTTTTCCCCCCATTCCCTTCTTCCTCCCAAGTCCTACAGTTTTCCTTATTCCCTTATCCAATTCAGAGAAATCCCTGGCATCCCTTCAATCACAGCAAACCGTTTTTCTCCAGGTATTTTCACTTACCATCCTGGAAGCCTGCCTGGCTATCCTGTAGGCTGTCCATCCATTGGAGGCATTCTCAAGCTGCTGTTTGATAACAGTTTTGATTTCTGTGGACAAAGCTTTCTGACTGGAAACAAATATCACTGTGGCAAGAGAAACCTAGTAGAAAGTGGAGGAGTGAGGAGGAAAGTTAATTTCAGTAACTAAAGAAAAAAAGGGAAAAAAAAACAATTCTGTTTTATTTTGGGCTCAAAACTACATAGAAGATTACATATATATATTTTAACTGCAAAACTTCTCAGTCATATATCTTTTAAGTAGTTACAGCAATCTAAGTATTTCTTGTAGATAAAAGTAACTTTCATTCACAGAATCTCTACTCTGCCTTTTAGCTGAGATATTTCAAATGCTCCAGATAAGTTAACAGAAAGCTTGTAATTTCTTCTTTAAAATTCAAATTCTTTTCTAAAGAGATGTGATGAAAGCATTTTTCTCTCTTACAGTATATTAAGTCATTTGCCTCAGAGCACCCTATATAAATGGAGCTAGCTGCCATTTGGCCTTTAACCACTACTTTAGAGATACCCCAATAATTTCAATAGCTGGGTTTGCCTAAGCAGTGCCATCTGCTGGAAAATCTAATGTACACTACATAGGACAGCTCCGTTTAGGAGATATTTCTACACTGAACACTGACATATGGAGTCAAGAGTTAAAATTGAAAATAGTGGCTACAGACTGGCACACCAACCTGGACATAACAAATGTCTCAGCTGCCTTTTAAAATACAATCCATCCACAGCTGTTTATACAGACTTTATCCATCAGGGGAGGTCTTACCAAGAGTTCCTGTTTTTTATCTGTGGCAGATTGCCCAATTAATTTATAGAGGTCCATTAAGTCTCCTAGCATCCCATCTGCCAAGACAGGCAGCTGCATGGCGATGGCTGCTAGGCAGTGGCACATGAGGATCCTGGCATTGTCCTGGGCACTGTGCAGCTGTGTCAGCAGCGATTCCACCACGGACTGGCTCAGGTGAGGGCGGCACTTCACCAGCTTCACCATGCAAGTCAGCGTGATCTGCAATTCACACAATCCACACCAATGCTCAGCACGACGTCTTCAAAAGCAAAAAAGCCAGGCACACTCACTTAGCTGCAAGTAGGACTGCAGAAATATAGATCTGGTATTTTCAGAACTATGTACTCTACACAAGACGAGATTTTTCTAAAGCCCAAGCCTTTGTCCCTGAGCTGCCAGCACAAAAACACATCACAAATTCAAGAAATATTGGCAGTCTCTCACACCATCAGCCTTTACAGGTAAATAACTAGAAAAATTAGCGATAGCAGTTTCTGAATTGGGAAAATAAAAATAATCATTTATAAAAATGTTGTGATCATGTGCATTGCATCTCCATCTCCAAAAAGCAAGTTCTCTCCAAGATTCTCTTTGTCCTCCAGAGACACCTCCATCCAATGTTCACGTTTTAGTACAGCTGTTCCTCTGAGAGGAATGCTCCCTGCCACCTGCAACAATCCTCTTATCCTAGAGCTGAGAGGAGATGTACTGTAGCTATGCTCAGTTTCTCTACTGCTCTGAACTCTGATTATGGGCAAACCAGAAAAATCTTCTTTTCCCTCCAGTCTGTTATGCTTCCACCAGAAAGGATCTGGTGCTCACCAGCCTCTCTGTTACACAAGCTGTTACCAGAACTTACAGCTGTGAAGGGGAAGACAACAGTAATGTCACCTTTAAGGTTGCCTGAGCTCCTGGGCTGTCATCTTGACTACAAAGAACAAGAAGAGCTTCTAAGCCAAAAACTGCATCTTGCTCCAAAGGCAGAAGATCTACAAAAAGAAAAAGAGTTAGTTTATTCCCTGTTCTGTTCTCTGACCATAGTTGGTGTAATGCTTGCACTGCTGTTGCAGTCGTGACAATTAAGAATCTTCCTAACACTTCTGCTTTGCCTTACTTTGATGAGAAACAATTCTGCCATTCCATGTCTTGGGTGACTATTCAGCAGTCACAGTGACACTTGCAAAGCGTGCATAAATCTTAGGACTAGGACTTCTAAATGCCCTGTTATTATTTTGCAAGAGACTTTGTGCAAAGGGCTTTCAAAGGTTGACCAACAATTCACTAGTCTTACAGCAAAGGTAAAACAAGCATTTATTAAGCACGAGTTCTACTGTGCACAGTAATTTTCTCTAAATTAGACAAAGATGGAACCTTCCCAACCATTCATAAAACCATACAGAGGATTCCCTACTAGATTATAGTCCCCATTCTCCCTAACCAGCATGAGGGATCAGACAGATTTACAGCCAGGTTCACAGACGGGACGAGTTAATACGTGTTAAGTGCATAAGCCCGACTGTAAACAGAGCCACTTCACTGCCCTTCCTTTCCCTTACCTTTTTCCTGGCAAGAGGCTGATATATTGGTCAGAATTCTCACTCCATGAGCTGCAATGCCACGGTTATTATGGTAACAGCACTCCTGTGCTAGTTTTACCAAATCAAATGATCTTGCAGTTGTAGCTACTGCTCCTAAATAAAAGCAAGGCAAATGGAACATGAAACTGCACAGTCCATAAATATACCACAGATCTTTAAGTACATTTCTGCAAAACAATTATATTGATTTAGGGTTATTTCTTACGTTTAAACACTAGGATAAAAATATCTTTCTCTCTTCAGCCAAAACCAGAGACTCTCTCATTCTCATTACACGAGTTAGACACATGAGAAAGAACATCTGGACCTAAAGGTTGATGTTTCAGGACTCGGAGAAATATTGCCTTAAGAAATATTACGTCTGATTAAAAAAAGCTGGTGAGTGTATTAATTATTAAGCCATGCCAGAATGACTGAAGAGGATGTACTATTTTTTTTTCCATTTCAGCAGCTCATGTATTTGAGCTCATAATACTCATTAGGGCAGTCTGGCTTTCAAGAACAAAAAAGAAAACAGCATGACCGTAATTTTGAGAACAAGATACCTTGAATCACTTTTAAATGTCTACTCTTTTTCTACAATTTCTCCAGACTACTGTCACAAGGCAGAAAGGCTCACCTGGTACTGCTGCAGGTCATGCCCACAAGAGTGGCAGGGTAGGTAATGTGCCAGCCCACTCTTACACCATGAAGCCTCCCTGCTACTCAAAAATGATGCAAATCCATGGTTTCAAAGCACCTTAAGCAGAACGCAGGTCAGCCATTTGAGAGGCAATACATTTCTTCACAAAATGAAGAAAAGTAGAAGACCCAAAGGCAAAAACCCTTTTCATATACCACAGTACCCACAAAACAAAGCAAAGCCTGAGACCATGATTATTCATGACTATACAGTGTCCCATTTTAAGTTTACATATGATGAACACAGTCTGACTCTCAGTGTTCTGAAGTTCAAAAATAGTTTTAGAAAATGCTACAAAGTGTTTATATGAAACTGATCATCAGCAGAAAACCAACCTATTAAAATGCCAGAGGTAACCATCTAATCCAGTTTTCTTACCTGGAGCACTGCTGAAGTACTGTTTAATGGCAATGGTCCCTGATAAGGTGGAAAGAACAGATAACATGCCCATTTTCAAGCTGTCATAAGGAGTGTTAAGAGCAGATTCACAGAGTGCCTAAAAATCAGCAAGAAAAAAGATACAGAGGTAAGAAGTCCCATGAGCTATCTGTATGAAAAATTTAGTTGCACTTCTCTGAAAAGTTTTGAGAGTAAAGATTTTCCCACAGGCAATACTGTACTAAAATCAAAAGTCATGTCCTGAAGCATCTGGTTTAGGGGATTGAGGATGGGGCTTGCAGAAAAGTGACAGTGGGGCTTACATGCTAGGAAACATCAATTACAAGTCATTTATTAACTAAAAATCAGTGGCAAAAATATTATCAGGCCTCATTGATCCAATATTATAAAAGATTTTAAGACAGTTTGAGGCATACTCATTATTTTGCCTCGTAACAATCTGCAAGGTTTTATATAAATATACGCTGCTGAAGAGCAAAGTTTCAAGTGTCATTTCTTTTCACAGTACCGGTGTCCAAGAGGAGTTTAAAGTTCTTGATACATAAATTAAGGTTTATTTTATGTTTTAACCTGTCTGTAGTAGAGCTCGTCTTACTTTTGTGCCTTTTGCCAGATCTCATCACAAGCCTTATCAAATCTAGGTTTGAATAACTCTTAAAATACAGGCCTTGCCATGGGAAAAGGAGGGTCTGTTCCAGTCCCTGTTGTATAAACATTATTAAGTCATTTAAATATATGGAAAACAATTTCCCAACTCAAAACATCAACTTTTTATTTCAGAAGTCAGAAAAACTCTTATTATTTCTACATGCCATTCAGCAAGCAGTTAAAAGCTTCAGACAGTTAGTTTTGTTTTAATCTAGTCACTGGTTTAGTTCTGACATCAATGGCACTTTTCCCTATGCATTTCAACCATCAGGACACCCACTTTACTTCAAGACACTACATGACAATGAAAGGCACATTATCAATGTCTTTCACTTGTACTGAGATAACTACTAATGAAATATAATGGGATAGAGCAGCATCTTCTCTGCAAAAAATCCATAAATCCATAATTCCTTAAAATTCTTAAAAGAAAATAAATTTCTGGAGTTAACCCATTATGAAGAATAAAGCAGTTCACTAAAGCAAAAACCTCTGCACACTCCAAATCATCATCTCCAAGAACTGGGGACAAAGCAGAACAGGCTTTATTTCTCACATGATTGTTAACAAAAACCTGCCTAGTTTTTCCTCCCCAGCTGCCTTATGCTCCAACAGCACAGAACAAAAGTAGCTTCCAAGAGTAATAAAAGCAAAGAAAAAAAGACCCAGGAAAAAGTAGAGCTGTAACCCTGTGCCATTAAGTTCTTAAAATATTTACTTTCCCATTAATCTAAACTGAAGTTATTTTCCATAGTCATTTCTACCAGAAAAAACTGGTTGAAAGAAGGCAGCAGTAATATCTACAATATAACACCGGTTTCCCCAAATAGCACAGGTGCACTATAAACACCTTCTCGTTCATACAACAGGAGTCACAAAGCTACTACTGAAAAAACCCCATTAATTCTAAGAAATGAAATCAAAATTCCATTTGTCCTTTCAAGCACACCTTGCTGGATGACATGTTTTGACAAATCCCAGAGGCTCTGTTTTGCACCAGAGCACTGGTGCATCTCAGTGTGGTAAGATCAGTGTAAATATTCAGCTCTCATATCTCACCTGAGATGAGTCTGTCAGATGGAAAAGCTACTTCCTCACTGTACAAAGGCCTCCTACACAGCACGTGCCTTCCCTCAGTAATAATGCTTCAACTTTAACCCCTGAGTGTCAACTTATCCAACTGAAGACATGCTATGAACTGCTTGGCAGAGTAACCTAACTTAAGGGTATGGAGATGCATGTTATTCCTTTCTTTATGACCCAAATTGTTCTTCTGGAAAGAATTCTACAACTCCTTGGGAAGTTGCAAAATAAACTTCAGCTTAAAAAAACTTACAGACCTGAATATTTTCTCTGCTCCATGTATGTGGTGTCTTGTTGGCCAACAACTTCAGATCCTGGATTGCGAGCCTCTTCACGGCCTTCCTGGGGTCGTTTTTCAAATACTGCAACAAAAGTTGGATCTGCAAGAAAATAAATTTATCGTTTCAGAGTGATGCTACTAGAAGGAAGTATTTTCAAAAGCACTCAGGAAGAAATGTTGAGCACACTGAGCCAAAATTAACTTGAAAAAGCATGAACATGCCAGCCATGGTTTTGTCTCCACCCCCACCCTGGCCACATCAGTTTTATGCAGTACTGGCTGTTGTGCTGCAGAAATATAGCCTAAATCTCCATGCTTACTGCCATTAAAAAAAATGAAAGCAGCACATTAAGTGTTCTAATGTTGTTTCAGTAGACTTAGATTCAGTGCCATCAGAAGCATCATCTGAAATACAGAAGTGAGCCACAGCAGAGAGTTTCAGACAGATCAATGCTATTATCTAACAGTGACAGACACCAGACTTGCACGGCTGTACAGGGCTGAAAGAAAGCAAATAGATTTTCCTGACTCCTTTACTCCTTTAGCTGGATGAGTCTCAAGTGTCACTGTGTTCAGGCCTGCTCTATAAATCACATCCACAAAGCTCATTATCAGAGCATAAAAGCATTGTATTTTTCCATCACTGCTTTCCCATTACTTGGTTTATAGTCCTGAATTTAAGCAACCGACTGAAATTCCTCAAAGTTCTCCGAGAAATACATTTCAAATGCAATCTGTGCGATTGAAATATTCATGTGCTTGCATGAAAGAAAGGCAAAAGGCACACCCACAACCGAAGACAATATACAGAAATGCAAAGTGAAGCGTGGCTTCTACAGGCAAGTTGAAGTGTTTTCAGCAAAAGCCAGGGTGCTTATTTTCCTGCATGCTGATCTATCTGTGTTTATTTGAATTCCTGATTTAGAAGAAGACATGTTATGAGCTGTAAAAAAAAGCTTAGTGTGTTTGATGGGGTCACCTGGAAATGGAACCAGAAAAGGCAAAAAATATGAAAGCAGCAGCAGTTTTCAGGGTTCTCTTCCTCAACAGCACACCGGAGCAACCAACCCAGCAGAGCCATCACCCTCTGTTTTCATCAGCAGCCAGAATCTGAGCGGTTTTTAAACGAACTTTGTACTTCAAGTGGGAGGCATGCTTTAGGAAGAATTACCTGCTTGGGAATGTCAACCAAAGAAGAAGCAGCAAGCAGAGTAAAGGTGTGCAGGGTGACAATGACCATCTTGGTGGAGGGGTAGGATGTCACCAGCTGCTGCAGCAGCTGCCGGGAGCTGGAGGCCAAGCTCGCGTCGTGGTGCATGTGCTGCAGAATAGGGATCAACTTCAGCTTCAAGTCCACAGGTGTGGCCAAACCTGCAACAAGGAAAAGAAACACGGGCAGAGTCAGTCCTTGGGCTGGCTTTTTTCGGCAGTTCTGAGGCACAGAGTACGTCTGGATTGCTACCACTGCGGAAAGGAGATTGTGCACACATCTGCAGTGGCTTCAAATAACTCATGTCCTAGCTAGGTGTGAAATGACAGCACTATCAAGCACTTTCATGGTTGTTTCAGAAAGCTGCTCCTTGCTTCACTGCAGGTAACACACAAATTAACTCATCTGAAGCAACCTGTGAGAGTCTATGCAAATTTATTCATCACATTATAGATGGGCTTTTATTCTGCACCAAACAAGTGCTTTGAAAACTTAGATTTTAAGGATTTAAGATAACCAGACAGATAATTGGTCAGCTAATTCAAAAACTGGAATCATCTAAGGGCAACAGCATTCTGGTATCTAATATGCAAATAAAGAATTTTCAGAGAAATTAAAGCTTTTCCTCGTTATCATTCAACATACACACGTACCTTGAATCATCTCACTGATTTTATTACATATTCCTACAGCAAAATCCCTGTGGGGAAAAGAAAGTACCAGGTGAAATGAAAAATAAAAAACTAAGTAATTCAAAATTTAAAAAAAAATCAACTGACCTACCAAACACTGTGTTTTAACAATTAAAAGTTACACAAAAGAGTGCCTGCCAAAACCTAAGTCTTTTCAGAACTCCTACACACAGGCATGACCAAATGATAAAATGAAAGCTGTCAAAAACTGACAAGCAGCACTACATTTTGCTAATATAATTTCTGTAAAATAATTCATTATTAAAGCTGCTATTCCACTTTTCATTCTCATATTTATGAGCTTTCCATTTTAGAAAATAAAATCTGCTGCACTCATATTCAGATTTCCTTACATCGTTATTACACATAATTGTCTTGCTATAAAGGACAGCACAACAGAAAATAGTAATGTTTGTGAATGTCAGTGTTAATGGAGTTTCCATTCTCTGTAATATGAAAAAGTGAAAAAAAACTAGATCTTACTTAGATTGTGCAGAAAAGTTGGCAGCAGCAAATATAGCAGCTTCAACTTCCACATTATCATGGGAATCCAAACTCTGGCGAATACTGTGATGTGCATTCTTCCTTTCTGGAATGATAGATGCCATGCTGCCCAACATCCTACGGAAACAAATCACAGCAAAATCAGGAAGAACAATGATCATGAAGAAATGATGAAACCGAACAAAAATATAAAAAAGACTGGTTAAAAGGCTGTGCTTATATAAATATGTGCTCTTTCATGTCTACTACAGAAATAAACAAATGCTAAAAGTAAGCATGTAATTAAATGTAACATTTCTCATGTGGGTTATGTCAGTGGTTTGATAAAAATCAATTACATTTTGATACCTTTTAGCTTGAAATTGGCACAGTGAGAAACTTACCAAAAACTCTTAAAATTAAGAGTGCACTGTGGCATGATTTATTTCCAACATCTGATGTAAGATAAGGTTATCAGTGAAAAAAGTGCAAAACTTTTTGTGTAACTGCTAAAAAAGTAGCAAATCAACCTATACTTTGCCAAAAATATTTCAGAGATACCTTCCAGGCATATTTAGCATGATCCAATTAAAAGAGGAATGAATGCAGGATTTATATTGATGGTAATTTTAGCAAGAGTTCTGTGCAAATATTTACACAGTTATCTAGCAATAAAATTCCACAGACAAAGTTTTATTTTAGCAGCTCTTTCTTTCAACATGTTCTTCCTTATTGACACTATTCAAGGAGGACAAAAATCAAAAGAAGATTTTAAACTGGAACTGCTGAACCGATGTATCCTGTGAATTTATTAGTAATTTAAGTATTTTTGCAAACTGAGAGGATTCCTGAGACTTGTAGCAGTCCGTGAAGATAACCCTCACTGCCAGTCAACAACTGCAACCTTATGTTAGAACACTAATGTGGAACTCCAAGAAAACATGCAGACATATTGTATTTACGATTTCTGAGACTCCAGGGCTTGACAGCATAATCTCAAATGAAATATCAAAAGAAAAAAGAAATGGACATATGAGCTAATCAATCAAAGCCCTGATAATGCCTCCCACGCCCCGCTAGTGAAATCAGTAACAGTTCTAGATGGAGGTACAAGAAGAATATAAAGAGAGATAGAAAAGTGCTCTCTTCGCATTTGAATTCACCTGCACAGGGGCTGGAAGATGCAGTTAAGAGGATCATGCTGGATAGCATTAGAGACACGGACACCAAACAGCAGGACAGTGACATGAAAGATAGATTAATTTTATTAGTTTTCCCACTTGATTCCAAGAAGTTCAAAGCAATCAGTAATATAACAGCACTTCCTTAGAAGTTATTGATCAGAGTCAACTTCTAGCTAGGACAATGCTGACAAGTTAACAAAAACTATTTTGACACAAAAGGAAGCACTTTCACTTAGTCTAAACATATCATAGGCAACATGATATACTGCATATAGCTACTGTCTGGGTTATGCATACAACAGGCCCAGTTTTCTTCTCTGGAGTACACAAAATTTCAACACTGCAAATTTTGCCTGGGACCATCCGCAAAATTCTCACCATAAGTGGTTAATAACCTTGTTCTTCTTATCCACAAAATTCTCACCATCTTAAATAGTTAATAACCTTGTTCTTGTTATCACCAATCCTTATCACTCACCCCTTTTAAAGACAGACATCTTTGCTTTTAACTCTATGAGCAATGTATAAAAAGCCTCCTTTATTTCACTCACAGAATCACAGAATGGCCTGGATTGGAAGGGACCTCAAAGACCATCTCCTTGCAAACCCCTTGCCATGAGCAGGGACACCTTCCACCGCACCAGGTTGCTCAAAGCCCCATCCAACCTGGCCTTGAACACTTCCATGGATGAGGCATCCACAGCTTCTCTGGGCAACCTGTTCCAGTGCTTCACCATACTCATAATAAAGAATTTCTTCCCAATATCTTATCTAAACCTACTCCCTTTCAGTTTGAATCTATTCCCCCTTGTCCTGGCACTGAATGCTCTTGTAAAAAGTCCCTCTCTGTCATTCCTGTAGGGTCCCTTCAGGTACAGTAAGGCCACAATTAGGGCACTCTGAAGCCTTCTCTTCTCCAGGCTGAACAATCCCAATTCTCTCAGCCTTTCCTCATAGCAGAGGTGCTCCATCCCTCCAACCATCTCAGTTGCCTGCTCTGGACTCTCTCCAACAGATCCATGTCCTTCCAGTGCTGAGGACCCCAGAGCTGGGCACAGCACTGTAGGAGGGGTCTCACCAGAGAGGAGCAGAGAGGCAGAATCCCCTTCCTTGGCCTGCTCCTTTTGGTGTAGCCCAGAACACGTTTGGCTTTCTGGGCTGCCAGTGCACATTGCTGGGTCACATCCAGCTTTTCATCCACCAGCACCCCCAAGTGCTCCTGGGCAGGGCTGCTCTTGATCTGTTCATCCCCAGCCTGGATTGGTACCAGGGGTTGCCCTGTCCCAAATGCAACACCTTGCACTTGGTCTTGTTAGCCCAGACAAGCACATTGGTAGTTACCTCCAGATCTGAAGTCCATCAGGACCATTCACGCCATACATACCGGAGTGTGATAGCCCGAGCAACCGGATCGTTGCTATGGATTACTGAGAAAACTCTCTTGACAAATTCATCCACATTTAGGATCTTCTCTAAGTGCTTCTCACTCTGCTGAGTAACTTTAAGCACACACAGCCTCAGGAAGTTGTTCCTGTTAGAAAATACACACGTGTCTTCATCAGACTATCTTGTAATAAAAATTCAAGCACTTTAAATACTGAATTATTTAAATACAACTTTTGAGAGCAAATTAAAACAAATGTCTGTGCTTTAGAAACACTTGGGTAGACTGATATAGTAAAAAAGAGACTATTAATATACTATTGCTTTATTTTCTAGGTAGTGTTAAACTTAGGCACAATTCCAGGGAAATGAACCTGTCGACACCAGGTGAAGGGGGCTGTAAGCAAATGCCTGTTTAGTGCACACACAGGGATCCAAATCTGCTGGTAGAACACATCCAAGACTGAGAAGTCTAATTACCGCTATCAAGTGCTGAACAAATTTATTTTCCTTCCTGAAGACAAGAGCGAAGACCCCATGACAACAACATACACTTTTGTAAGCTTTTACAAAGTAGCTTTGTTTCCATTATATACATCATTTAGACAGCAGGCACTTGGAAAAGCTATACTTCGAGTATGTAAGAGATTAAATTTGCACATATCATTCATCCATTTTTGTGTTATGATTTGAACGTGCCTACAGAGCAAAATTTACACCAGCGAACTTAAATCAGTCAGGGAGAGAATCCTCAAAACAGGACTAAAGAAGTGGAAAACAAGTTTCAGTCAAGCAGAGCCTCTACAGACTGGGTACCACAGTGGTGCTGCCAGGCGAGCCCGACACTCCAGGCTCAGTGCAGCGACACTCCAAGGGACAGCGCGCTCCTACGGATCGGACTTGAACGGACAGGAGCAGACCCGCAGCACTCACCCCACCCTGAAAACATCGGCCAGCTTCAGGAACGCCGAGTTGATGAGAATGGGGAACGGGTATTTCTGGAAGAGCCTCGGAAAACGCACGACGGCTTCGCACTGCTCCCCGAGTTTGCCAGACCTGAGGCCTAAAGGAGACAGCAGGAATTACAGCAGGAATTACCGCAGGCACCTCCAGCCCCGGGTCCTTCCTCCGCCCCCCGCCGCGGATAAAGCGCTACCAAGCAAAGCCCCCACCCCGGCCCCGCTGCCCAGGCCGGCGACAGCGCCGAGCCCGCGCGGGCTCACCTTTGTCCAGCTCCATGAGGGCGGAGTTGGCGTCCAGCTCCTGCTCGCCATAGCCCGCGTCGGCCAGGAAGGACTTGGCGCTGGCCGCCATCGCTGCCGCCGGCGCCGCGCACGCGCAGCCGCGNGCCGCGCCCGCCCGTGAGTAACCGCGCCGCGCTGCGCCTTGCCGCGCAAACCCCCCCGTCCCCGTCCAGCCCCGGCCGCCCCGCGGCTCCTGGCGCCCGAGCCTCCGGTGTCTGGGGCGCTTACGGTCCGTCTGTCCCGTTGTAGGTCGGTCCTCAGCGCTTCCCCTGCAGCATCTCTTGGAGAGCTACCAGTGCAGCCAAGAAGATGACCACCTGTCTTACGGGGAAGCGGGAATGCCGGTCCCTCCTTTCGGCTGCACCTTTGCTACGGGTAAAGTAACCTTCTGAAAGCCCTTTTGGGGGGCAGGGTACGGGCTCTGCCGTCAGCAGAGTTTCTTGTTTTAAAGCGAGCTGGTAGCAATGTGCTTGTTCCTACACGTGATAAACATTGAATCGTGGTGCTCCTAGATATACTGATGGAAAGTATTCCCTCAAAGAAGCAACTGCAAAGCATTTATTTTAATGTTTCTTTGTTTCGTCTGTCTGTTTCAAGGTATGTCCTCTTGGTGACAGTGTGAGGCTACAAAGGTGAAAAACTGGGCTTTGTTCAAAATATATGAAAGCCTTAACAGGGTGGAGAACATTAGGTGGCAATCAGGGGCGAGTTGATGTTACCAGGCAGTTACACACAACATTTCCCTGTGATAGGGGGAAGGAGTAAGCAATGAAGCTCCTGGATCTTTAGGGCAAAAATTTTTCATTCATTGTACTCTAGTTTTGGCATGAGAGTTTACATTTCTCCAAGGTGGCTTCCTGCTTTTCTAACTCAGATCGTGGCAAATGCTGGAGGCTGTAGATGATATGTACTCTAGATACAGAAAACTGTGACTAGAGAATTGTTATAGCTGGTGAAAGAGTCATTATCTCAGAAGTTGCTCCTGGAGCCATTTGTTTGCCCACGTATAGTCACTCCTGAATGGAACATCTAGAAAAAATGCTTGCCAATATTTTTGTATTTTAACGGTTAGGTTGCTATGTACATGCTGTTTATTTCACAGCTTTATGTTTGCTGCATTCCCTATTTAAAGTATCTGTGGCCTTTCACAAAGAGCATGGGCACAATTACATATTAGCTACATAATATGATACGTTTCAATTTCTTTTCAGCCCCAAATTTGGAGCATGTGCTGGCAGTTGCAAATGAAGAAGGGTTTGTTAGACTGTATGATACTGAAGCACAGACCACCAGCAAGCTCATTTTTAAAGGTAAATGTTGTATAGAAGGTAATCTTCGTTTGATGTGACAAATATGGGACTTGCTGGAATCAAACAAAGCTTTTTGCAAGTCCTTAAGATGTGAATTGTTGGCAGTACTTAAATCCTTTCATATACTTCACTGAGTCTTCTTTACAAAGCAGCAGCATGAATGTGCTCTTAAAACAGCAGTAGTAGGTGAATTGTTTTGTCTTGCTTTCATGCCTGAGGCAAACTGTTGACAAGATTTCTGATTTCAGTGTCTGATGTCATTTAGTATTCTGCAAAATATCATGCTGCAATGCACTGAACTAATCTTGGCTTTTGTTTTCTTGTTAGAATGGCAGGCTCACTCAAATGCTGTATTTGACCTTGCCTGGGTGCCAGGGGAACACAGGATTGTAAGCAGTCTTTTGTTGTCTAACTTTATTTTTAATGCTTTGGCAACTGTGCACAGAAAATGGCTAAAGCTTTTTATTTTTCCCTCTGAAGGTCACTGCTTCAGGAGATCAGACAGCCAAGGTGTGGGATGTGAGAGCTGGCGAGCTTCTTGGCATATGCAAAGGTCACCAGTGTAGCCTCAAGTCAGTTGCTTTCTCTAGATTTGAGAAAGGTAAATGTTGATATTCCCTGTTGTCTGCTTTTTCCTTCTTCTTTCCCCCTGGCAAAGTATTTCAAGGGCTGAAAAAAGGGCTTTGGAAACTGACAGGTACAGGCCCAGCATAGGCCTGGGCAGTGTCCCAGCCAGGAAAGCAAAACTGATGTGTTGGAACTTGATGGTGTCCTGATGCTAAAATCTGCACATTTCTGATTTTAGGCAAAGATAGGATATCTGCTTCCATACCTAAGTGTGTGAATACACTTTCCACAAGCTGGTTTCTCTAGTGGGAGTAAGAAAAGAGTTGTAAGAGTAAGGGAACTAGTCAAAAACCATGGCAAAACAATGGCCTGAGTTTTGTATTTCCAGGACTGGCATCCCAAGTTGGGACAGAAGAGCCAGAGGTGCACAGATGGCATTGTACTGCATTCAGTTGATTAAATTAATGCTTTTGGAAGCTAATAACACTTTTTTTCTCTTAGCTGTTTTCTGTACTGGAGGGAGAGATGGAAACATCATGGTTTGGGATACCAGGTGCAACAAGAAAGGTAAATAAACTTTCCAGCTATGTATCAAAAAAGCTTGGTATTTATGTAAAAGGACTGCTCAGATGGACTTGTTGGACTAATACTTTTGATTACAATATAGGCAGCAGAGGATTCTCAGCTGTACTGCTTTAGTACTGTCAAAGGATGGAAGATGTATCTCTGCTATGTATGATACATTTCTCCACTTTGCAGCAGTCCCAGATTTGCAGCATGATACGCAGGCTGGTTTGATAATTCCTTGTGTGTAGGTGAGGAGATGGGGGGGTACAGAATGCATCCCTGTTAGGGCAGCACAAAAGCAGATGAGATGGGAGAGATTGCTTAGGTCAGAGCCATCCAGAGGGGTGAAGAAAAGCTGGAAAGGCTCCTGCCAGAGTAGGAAGGAAGGCAGAAAGTGTAGAAAAAAAGGAGCTTGTGAGTGTTGGCAGCAACTGAATACATTGTGGGAACACCTACTATAAATATGGTGTGAGCTCATTCTGCTCCTCTGTTTCCTGGAGCTTTTCCTTCTCCAGACCCTTCCCCTTATGCCTTTTCCCAGTTCCCTGCTCTGCCACAGCAGTTTCTTTGCCTGAACATGTCTTGCTCTTCCATCTGTCCCAGGTTCCCTGGTTTTTCAAACAGGCAAGTGGAGGAAAAGAGTGACTCCACATGACTGAAGTGGAAGGTGTGGGGAAAAAAATGTAGAAAAGTTGCATTACTCTAGTAAAGCAGTACATTTCATAAAGTAACAGACAAAAGGCTACACAGAAAGTTATAAAATAGGGTGGAAAACCACTGGAAAGCTTCCAGTGAGTGTAGTTCTGCTTGAGATGAGATGGGTTGAATGCTCCAGACCAGAGTGCATGTGAAAGACAGACCAAGGGGTAATGATTTCCAAAGGCAGCCTGCCTAGATCAGTTTTAGTTTCATTGTCCATGCTACACTGACCTCTGTATTTTTTTGTAGCATGTTCTTCTCACTGGTTTTGTATGTAAGTAAATTTTGTTTTCAGAATACAGTAATGATTTTAAAGGTTAGCCTCAGCCACCTTTTAGGACTAATCCCAAGCTGATGCCTGTTTTCTTAAAGTGATACCAAAATTGCACGTAAACTACTAATTGAGATGTCTTTGATTTCTTTCAGATGGCTTTTACAGGCAGGTGAATCAAATCAGTGGAGCACACAATGTAGTTGACAAGCAAACTCCTTCCAAACCAAAGAAGAAGAGGCAGAACCTGAGAGGACTTGCTCCCTTGGTGGTAGGTATCTGGGGAACAACCAAAATGCCTCTTCCGAGGACAGTCTTATTCACGGAATTCTTCCTGAGTAAATACAGTGAGAAATATGTGGCTTGTATGTGGTAAATGCTTCCATTTATCTTTGCAGAGATAGGTTTTTGTGTCACAGTCACTTGGTATGGCTAATTTTAGACATTATTTAACGACCCACATGTTATAAAAACCGACTTTGGGCAAATGCTATGTGAAAATACTTTTTTTTTCCCAGAGAGGAAACGAGTAGCCAGCATTCCTTTTTTCAGGGGGAGATATGGAGGGTTGTGATTTTTTTTTTGTCTTTTTTTTTACCCCCCTAATTTGACCAGACAAATTACTGCCTTACTGGAGTAAGATCTGATTATTTTTAATCTATTAAACCTTTTGATGAAGGCAGCTCTCTTATCTGTGACCTGAAAGGTGTAATCTCGAACTGCTGCCTAAACACTTATCTCTCAGTGGCAATTTCACTGGTGGGAGTGTTTAAAGGATTGTTGTGTCCTAAATGACACCTGGTGTTTCTAGGTTCTCCTGCCTGGCTAGGAGGAGGTTTTCCCTTCATTCACATGGCCTTGAACTAAGCAGCAGGATCTTGCTGACCTCAAAAGAAAACAAAGTTCTTTTTTCTTCTCTTTTTAAGGATTTCCAGCAGAGTGTAACCGTGGTGCTGCTTCAGGATGAGCATACTCTTATCTCTGCAGGAGCTGTTGATGGGTAAGGAGGATGCCTGCTTTGCTGTCTATTCTGTGTGCTCAGTGGCATAAAAAGACAAAGACATTTTCTCTCTAAGATCACTCAGTGGCCAACAAGGCTAGAGTTACTGCTAGGTGGAATCAACAGCTATGCTGCCAGCTTGTGCTGGCTTTACTTCCTTACTGGAGATTGCTGCACTGGACAAATTGTGCATATGTGGTAAATGCTTATTTTAGTGTCTTAGCTTTGGGGCAGAATGAGAGCAATTCTCTCTCTCTCTGCTCTCATGGACCTATGAGACCACACATAGACAGACTATTGTTAGACAGCCTTTTTGGATGTGAGTGGGTGGTCAGGGCCTGGATATGTGTAGGCATGCTTGAGAAAATGTTGCTTTTAGTTACAAAAGATGCATTTTCTTAAGTGCCAGATCCCTTGCAGCATCTTGCAGCTCAAGCAAACTGTCTTATTGATTAGCATGCAAATGACCCTCTTGGACTCGATTCTTTAGCAGGTTCCATGTGGTCAGAGCCTTTCTGAGGCAGATAAGACTGCCTTTCCTGCCTATGGTTTGTGACAGAGACTTGCTCCCAAAAAGCAAGGAAAAAATTGGAAGACTCAATTTTTAATACTACTTGTCAGAAGTATAAAGGCATCTTCATATTTCCTTTTCTAGCTGAAGGAACTTGGCTTGTAGGCTCTTGTTCTATCTTGTGTTAGTTACAGAAGGCAGTGCTGCCTCCTCACCCTTGGCCAGCAGAGCAATTGTTTGGCTTTCAGCACGGCTCGGCTCTGCTCTGCTTCTTCTCAGTTGTTGTCTCCTTAGCCCTGGACACTCCTCAGTCATGAGCAACCTAACTTCCTGTGCTCTTAAAAGGCTCTGTCAGCGTGGAAAGGGAAATTTGGAAGCTGAAGGCACTTGTGCTTTTCTGTTGCAGTGTGCTCAAAGTGTGGGACTTGCGCAGGAACTACGCCGCTTTCCGGCAGGACCCGCTGCCCGTCAGGTCTTTCTGCTACCCTGGAACCAGCACTCGCAAGCTTGGTAAGGCACTGGACACGGATTTATTAGAGTGCAGAGTGAGTTTAAGAAGCACTGACAGTGACATTTGTTATCTTTATAGCCAATTGTTGATCAGACTGGCAAACTCTGCAGGGTATTTTGATTGCCATTACCAAATTTTCAGTTAAAGAGCGAACATGCCTGACTTTTATATCCCTGCACCAATGATAAAAACTTGCATAAAAGCTTCAGCAGTGCATTTTCATAAACAGAGATGGGGAGCAGTAAAGCTCTTGATGAGGAATTTAGCTAGTCATTTTGATACATGAGTAAAATTCAGATTGAACTTTCTTTGCATTGTATCTTGCAAAGACAGCAGACTGGTCTGGGTTTTTATATTATCACCTCTTGAAACTATTATCAAAAACAATAGCACACTTGTTCATGTTTCTCTGTCTTCTTTGTACCTTTAATGCCTCACAATACTCTGATGCAACACAGTAATTCCTGGTGATTTGTCTAATCAGTGTAGTAATGGTCAGTGTCAGTCCCAGGAGCATGAGGGAACTCCTCAAGGAGTCAGCTGTGAAATTATTTGCCTTCAGGGAAAGATTTTTCTTGAACATGAATCACTAGAAAATCAGAGGATGGCTTATTCTACCAAAGCGTGAGGGTTTCTCTTTATTTTTGGTCTCTGCTTCTTCAATTGGTTGTTCCTGTTATCTGTTTGAAACTATAAAATAAATTACTTGCCTGTTCTGAAGGTGCAATTCCTTTCTAAATACCACCCTGAATCCTCATGAGAAAATGTAGATGTTATTCTAGAGACATTTATTTTTCAGCAAATGCTCTGTCTAACATAGAAACTTTATCATGGCAATCTCATACATGTTACAGATCCTTTCCAAGTTTCCTTCTCTGGGCGTTTCTTAGGGAATGTCTCTTTTCCAAATTCTTTTTCTTACCAAGAACTTCTCTCTTTGTCTATAGGATATTCTAGCCTGGTTTTGGATTCCACGGGTGCTAATCTGTTTGCTAACTGCACTGATGACAGTATCTACATGTTCAATATGGCAAGTTTAAGGACCACTCCAGGTAAGCATGATATCTGTGGAAAGAGCTGCAAAAAAATACATGTTACAGAGTGTAGAAAGGTAAGTTTGTTCCTCTGACATAGAGAGACAGGGACCAGGTTCAACACCTAAAGGAAACCTATTCCATGCTCTTACCTAAAGCTGTGCAGGAGAGATTCACATTTTGTGTTAAGCTATCCACATAAAATCAATAGCACAAAAACTTTTATGAGTGCAGTTACTGGTTCATCCAGACAGAGATTGATGGTAGTTTGCGTGTTAGCTCTAGTTATCCAGTGAGGAATGGCTACTATCCAGCCTCAACAAGTTTGAATCTTCTCCTTACTGGCAGTCGCTGATTTGTCAGACTTTTAGATACAAATCCATTGAAAGTGATCACCTGATAACTTCAGATATTTTAAGGCGTCTTTTAAATTTAACTTCTACCACAGTTTCTGGGAGAAAGGATCCCCAGCTTATTGAGGTGCTTCAGCCTTTTGGTTTCCTTCAGCTCTGCATCTGTGACCTTTACACACACAAGATGGCCCAGAGCCTTTGGTGCACTAAGCTGCTTTGTCATAGGCCAGTGGCAAAACTTGTTAGATGCATTCCAGCCAGACACATAATTCATTTTCCATTGCCTTTTCTCAGTCTCTCTGTTGACTGAAATTAAATGAACAATGCATCCTTCTGTCTGCTCTTCAGGAAGGCAGTCTGGTGGGTGGGAATGCTTCCAGAGTGGAGAAGTGCTGTGAGTAGTAAATATTAATGGCTTGGTGGTTGAGGTTAACCCCGGGTGCCACCGCGGGCTGCTCTGAGGGCATGGGCTGCCCGGCCTGTCCCCTCACAGGAGCAGGCTCTCGCCAGCGCACCCCTCGGCCTCTTCATGGAGCTGTCGCCCTGTGTGTGCAGCCGAGGTGAGCAGTCTCCATTGCTCCAGCTGGAAGGAGCTCCGGTGCAGCTCCTTGGAGCGCGGCGGCTCCCGCAGAGGGCAGCGCCTGCCCGCCCTTGTGCCGCCCGCACCGCGGCTGCAGCTGCTCTCATCCAGCACTGAGGCGGCTTTAGCTCGTCAGGAAATCCTCCCGTGACAGCACTTGCTGCCTGCTTTAGGGAGGGATTCACTGCCTGGTGGCCACTGCACTGGGAGAGCTGTGGGCAGAAAAAATCAAAGGGTATTTTGGGGTCTTTCAGCTCTTCAAAGGCAGCCACGGGTCCTCTGGTCTGTGGGTTGTTTCCTTTGCGAGAGCCACTAATAAAACAGAGCTGGAGGAGAGGGTGCCAGCCCGGCCTGGGACTGCACTGGGACACTTGTCCTTTGTGCCCCAGGAGAGGACAGGACATGGTGCAGCCAAGCACTCCAGATCCACACTTGGCTCTCGTGCCAGCTGAAGGCCCTTGTGCTCGGGGGAATGTCAGCCATTCGGGGTGATGGTTTCAAGGCTTTAGCAAACACTGCTAAGGCTTTAAATACAGGGGAGCATGACTGACAAAATGCAAGTTTTATTGATGAAATAAAGCTGCTGGCAGCGGGAGGAAGGAGCAGCCAGTGCCCTTGTTGTCACCTGTGTGGAAGAAGGCTCCTGCTGCGGGACTGCCCCTGTTGATGTAGCGGGACTGGTGATGGTATCTGAGGGAGGAAGAGACAAGGAACCTGAACCAGAGTAGTGGGGGCAGCCCAGGGGATGGCTGAGCCTGCTTGTGATATGGGTCAAACTAGAGCTTCAATGAAACTGCCATTGCTTTGTTTGGGAAGCCTGAAGGGCTCCAGCTGAATAATAAAGACTTCCTGCTGCCAGAGCCCCAGAGCAAGGGAGCAGTGAAACCACTTTCTCCAAAGGATATGTGGCTAGGCAGGAAAAGCCTGTGAGATCAGCCCTCCTTGCACAGCTGACTCCAGGGCCGTACATTGAGTGGGGCTTCTATTAATTTTTTTAATTTATTTTCACAGTGGCTGTTTTCAGTGGACACCAGAATTCAACCTTTTACATCAAATCCAGCACCAGCCCAGATGACGAGTTCCTGGTCAGTGGCTCGAGTGACTGCAATGCATACATCTGGAAGGTGAGGCAATGGGAGGAGACCCAAGCATGCAGCCTGGAGCTGCTTTTGCCTTTCATGTTCGCATAGAACACTCCTTGCTTCCCAGTCCTACCCAAAGCACAATTCCTGGCATGTTGTGCCTGGAGTGTGTATGTTGCTGTCAAGGCTTCATGTAATTGTTTAATGTAAAACAGAGCTAACCTCCTGCCATCAGTACGTCTCTCATCGCTGCTGCTTATTGCAAGTTGCTGTTCTTAATCTGCTTTTAATGGGCATTAAAATCCTCTTTCAGTCCTGTTGATTCAGGCAGCTATGAAAAGTAGATAGACAGTTCTCAGTTCATATTTAGCAATGGAGCACATTAGCAGAAACCTAAAAGTTTAATTGTTTTAAAGGGCACTCTTTCCCTCCACCTCTCCCTTTTCCAGCTCCTGCTTCAGACACAGCTTTTTCTCATGCTTAGTTTACAGTAGTTAAAGCCTTTGTATTATAGCAAGGGCTCAGCCAGAGCCTTCAGCAAAATTCCAAAGCAGTGTCTGACAGCTGAAGGGCTTCGTCACTTAACATCTTGCAGTGACGTGTAGGAAACGCAAATGTCACTGAGATAATAGCAGGCACCTCAGAATAAGGCATACTTCATGTTCTGTTCTCTGTGTTCCTCATATGGGAACTGAGTAGACTTACTGAATAGACAGAAACCACAGGTGACTGCCTATTTCAGGTTTGGGATAATTTTTAGGGAATGTTGACTTGTGTATCCATTTCACAATGAGTTTGAAAGTAAAATACAAACCTCAGAGGAGAGGGTCAGCCTGCCGAGGTTGTGGTTTGAGCATGTAGCCTCTTCAATTTGGAGAACACTTGTAAGCAGCTGGGTTGCTCACTCAGTGGAGACAGGAGTGTGGTAGCATGACTACTATGCCAAGTGGTGTAATTTTAACCTTCCTCGTGTTCTGTGCAAGTTCAGCAAAAATGCCTGTGTGAACTTGAGTTGCACATTCTGCATCCATGTGTTTTGATACTTCCTTGGAACACAGGCTGGGACTCAGCTGACACTATTCAAGGATGTCATATCTCAAAATTTAAGCATTTGAGCACATTTAAAATGCATTCGTATACAGAAGGCTTCTGTTGCTATCGTGTATGAGTGACAAGGTCATATTGCATATTTATAAAATAAATCATCAGATGATTACTTTTATTTTAATCCCATCATAATATTAGAAAGTGGGACTTCCAGTGAATTTGTCTCTTTCAAGATCTGTCATATTCAGAGGCTTCTAAAGTTAAATGTTGACAGATTTGACTCTGAAACATATGTATCTTTTCATGGCATGAGGACTTACTATGCTGTGAAAAAAAACTGCGGTTAGATGTTGCATGAGCAGTTTACAGGTAAGGTTGTAAGGACCTTAATGAAGAGCACTTTCTGTATCTAGAGAGGAATAAAATGCAGAGGAAGACCTTTTCCACCTAGATGATTTCTTTGAGAAATTTTGCTGCAGTGCTAAGTTCGTGTTTGCGTGAGAAACACTGTGGATAGAAATTATTGCTGACAAGGGATGCTCTTTCAGTCTGTTTTCATACATAAGTCACTTCTAGGCAATGAACACTTCCTTTAGTGTGTCGGGTTTGGTTTTCTTTTTAAATTACAAGTTTATTAATTAATGAACTCTCACTCTTGGACAACCAAGAGAGGTTTTTCTCCACAAAGATGGTACCTCTCTGAGGTACCTTCCTGGTAATGAAAAAATACCATTTGTGGACACGTGCTTCCATTGTCCTTTCAATCCTTTGATGTGGATCACTCCCAGGAAACCATATCAAGTTACGCTTTGGTCTGTCCCAGCCCTGGAATGTGCGTGCTCCTGTATCATATAGTGCACAAAACCATAGACACCATTTTATGCTGCATCTTGAAGATGGATGTAACAGCTGTTTCCAGTGAGCAGAGTAACTAAAAAAAGTCCCCCTTCCTAGGTTTCTCTTTTTAACCTTTCCACAATAGGCCTCACTTCCCCAACAATATCCTGTCAAGTCAGGCACAAAAAGCAGCCTGTGCTGTGGCTAATCCTGGCTTTACATGCGCAGACTGGCTGACAGTCTTCTGCCAAACACAGTGGACACGGCCATAAAACTCTGCACTCTTCACTTCACAGCGATATAAATCGGGTGTCATTGATTTAATTTACACTACTATAGTGTAAAACCACTGTGTCCTAGAAAGAGTCATTCCCTTCCTCTGCCTTCCTTCCAGCAATCAGTGGCTGCTGGACCACTGTTTTGGCTGCTATGAGTGTATAATAGCAAGACTGCTTTTAACTGTAAGTGAAGGTGTTCTCTGCACCAAGATCTCCTGTTGTTTATCCCCTAAATAGGGATTTCGTTTCCATGGCATTGCATGTTTTGGCAGTGAAGGGAATGCTCTGACCAAGGCATTTAGTGGATATTTAGTCAAGTGATTGCCTCTATCATGCCAGGGGGAAAAAAAGGGTCCTGTTAAGATGATCCTGTTTGTATCAGAACAACTTAAGTTCTGAAGCTGGATATTCAGCTACAGTTTTGCAGGCTGTTGTAGGAGATGATCCACAAGAGAAAAATGTGTGTGAATCAGAAGCCTTCCCTGAAGTCTTGCATCTTCCTTTGAAACCTATATGTAATGTCTACTCCTTTTCCCACACAGCAAAGGATCTGTTCATTCCCTTAGTCATTTATGCAAATCCCCTTGATAAATCTCCCTTATAATGTCACATCAGTGATGGTGACTCACAGCTCCAGAAAGGATTGCCTGCTGAAAGCAAGCAAAACTTGGATAGAATCTCTGTGTGTTTGTGTTCATGTGTGTGTGTTTTCTTCTTTGGGCCACTTAATGCTGGCTTCAGCTCCGTCTGTCATTTACAGGAGCTGGAATCAAAGACAAGTAGCAATACTGTAGAACAGGAGAAAGACTTTTATGAAGAGTGTGAGAGAAATGGAGATAATTTGAATGAATGTGGGTGATTTAGAGAGTGTTTTTGTGAACTCTTAAGAGGGTCTCTGGTCCAGCTGATTGGTTGGAGAAGGAACAGGCACTTAGCAGTTGCGCAAATGCCAGTCCTGAAGCCAGTGAAGGTTCATCTTTGGGATTTTCTTGGCAGTGGTTTTACTTTTTTAATAAACCATTGACCTGTGATGGGACATTGGTAAAATAGCAGCAGAAAATATTTGCCTAACCTGACTCAAAATATGAGCCTCCCAACATTTAAGCATCTTAACTGGAACAGGTAGAGGTACTTAAAATGCTTGTGTCATGTTTTGGGCTGACGACTCCGGAGGCAGAATTCCTGTGTGCAGCAAGAATTGAACAAGTGTTTCCATGAACTGCTGCTTAGGGCTTCCTGAGTTGTTGCCTCATGATGGCAGGCTGAGAGCATTTGATTTATGCATTTCATACAGGAAAGATGGGAAGTATCCACATACTTCACAGCTGGGATATGGGGTCTTTTCTTGGAGATGTATATTAGGCTGTGTGCCTTCTGACTGTTTGCTTGTTTTTCTATGGAATTTTTAAGGTTTCTGAGCCCAGCCTTCCTCCACGGGTACTCCTTGGCCACTCTCAGGAAGTTACCTCTATTGCTTGGTGTCCTTCAGACTTCACAAAGGTTTGTCTTCTGCAAAATGGTCTTTACTGTGAAACAATAGATGTGATGTGACAACATCTGCTTTTCAAAACGGCAGCAGCATTTGTTGTTTTGGGAGGAAATTTTTAGTCAATTATTTCTAAAAATGTTCATTTAGGGGACAGTAATCAACCTTGTCATATTAGCACAATGTACCAGAACCTTTTTATTATTTTCAGATAATTTAGGCTAATTGAGAAGTCCTAAGAAATTGCAAATCAGCAAAGACGTCTCCTGATGAGAGCTTGATGCTACCCGTAAGAGACAAAATTATGAAATAATTTAATCAGGGCTTTCATAAGCCAGAGGCTTGTTTTGTTGTTCCATATTCACATCTTCCTTTCCCTCTGACCATTGATACATCTGCTAATCTTGTACAGAGTGGCAAGAAGTTTTGAATGCCTTTTAACAAACATATGGACTCCTTTCATTGTGACCTCTTTCCAAAATCTAAACTGTTTTTATGACAAAAAGGGCCTCCAGTGAAATTGGGTCAGTAGTTATGCACCAGGTGTCACTAAAAGGAAGACAACTGAAGTAAGAAATTGGCTCAAATATTTGGCCTAGCTCAAAACTAGAAATAACCCTGAAAAATCTTGAACAGTGTCCTAATGATAGCCAGAGTTTCTTCCACAATGTTAAGGAAGTCAGTTGCATTGCAGCATCAGGGCTTCAGAAAAGCATTACAGCGCAGGAGGTTGGGAGTCTTGCAGGGAAACATCAGGAATTGTTCTAGTTGTGTAAGATGCACAATATGAGAATTGGCATTTCAGATGAAATCTGTGATCTAGAGGTAGCCCAGCATCCTGATCATGATGCGCTGGAAACGCAGACCAATTCAGTGTTTAAAATTGTTACTGACACAGGGAAGAAATAGCCATTGTTCAGATGCAAAAACATGAGGAAAAGTGGAAAATGTGGAGCTAAGACAGGTCAGGAAGCTGCTTGATGTGATTTGAGAGGCAAGGTTGCTTTTGGTAGGGACAACATTGGTGTAACAAAGGTTGGAGTAGAGACACTTTCCCAATTCAGATTGCTATGAACTTTCACCACAGCATTTCCTTTTTCTTTCTACTGATTCCCTGCTAAGTCACCAGCTAATCTGCCTAAAGAGAGCCACAAAATGTGAGCTAGATGGGTGCTGCTCCTGTGGTCGGGATTCCAGAGATCCTCTTGGAGCGCGTGATGCTGCGGCAGGGCTCTAGACCAGTGTTCCTGGCAGAGTTGGGTTCTCTGCCAGATACTGCTGACGTCTGACTCTGAAGAGATAGCACAGCTCATGCAACAGCCTTCCAATGTCACCTTCTCGGTGTGTTGCAAATGTTTGTCCCCAAGAAGAAGATGTCCTCAGCAACAGAGGCAGATCAAGATGCAGGTGCAGAAAGGATCGTGGCTGCTTTTGTCTGCCGAGGGATTGAAATCTCAGAATGTGCTGTGACCTGAGACCAGTGTCTCTTACACAGCCGTGCGAGGCAAATAGTTGGTGGTGCCTGAGATTTCTATAGCAGAAAGACATGGATGCAGCAGCCTTGCCTGCTTTAAAGCACATACTGCTGCTTGGTGAAGTAATGGAACAGGGTTGGGTTATTTTCATTGTTTAATGGTCAATCTTGTACCCCTTCAGCCAAGCTTCACCATCATTCATCTTGGCGTGGTGTGTTGGATGTAGCTGTTCCAGTTCACTCATCAAGTGATCCATAGGATGTGTCCTGGTTACTCTAACACACAAATTTATACTTAGATTGCCACGTGCTCTGATGACAACACTGTGAGGATTTGGCGCTTACGGCGTTGTCCTGAGGAGGAGAAATCAGTATCCAGAAAAGCCAACTTGGTGGGCTGGGCCACTCAGAAGAAAACAGAAGAACAACATGGAGGAGGTAAGGCTCCTGAGCTGAGCTATTTCGCTCTGCAACATGGCTGCTGAATTTTATCTTTTCTCTGCACCAACAAAAGCCTTTGGCTTGTCTTATTAGCCTTCTGAGGTTTTTCTCATATTAGGCAATTACTCATACAGCCAGACAAGCACTTCTACTTGTAAATACTTCTGCCATCAACAGGACAAGCTGGCTGAAATAGCTTACAAGTATGGCAAGTCTGTATGGCCAGACTGCAAAGCAGATATTCACTGACATAGCTTGTTGGGCAGCCAGAACTTCAGTGGGTTTCAGCAAGGTTCGATAATTGAACAGCCAAAGGAGATGTCACTGTAGCAACAACTCACTTCTTTTTTTTTTTTTTTCCATATCAAATAATAACTGAGAGCAGTAAGATCATATGATTTTTTAGTTTGGTAGTTTACCCAGCAAAGGGCTGATAGTGCAATAAGAGCTTTGGAACTTGAACGGTTTGCTTCTGCCCACAGTTGAATTGTGCCCGGATTTCTCAGGTGCAGTTACCAGTATTGTGTCTCTTTCTTCATCTTTTAGTCGGTGGAACTGACCATATACAGCCAAATGCTGTGTAGTGCAAGTACTTCAAAAAAACATGTAGACAATTGTGATGGTTGTAATGTCCCAGAATTAATCATCTATTCATGTATTAAGCCTAGTGAACAAATGCAGTACCTTCCTACAAAGGCTGGACACGCTGACAAGCTGTGCAGCGTGCTCTGAGCTAGCAAGCAGATGTGGGCTCTGTAGAGAAGGTAGTCACTAAGCAGGTAATACCCTAGACCAGAACAAAGGAACCCTGGATCATAATATTGCTTTGATTTGTCTGAAACCTGCATTTTGTTGCAGTAGAGTAGGTGAAAGGAGGAGAGCTGCCCTCCCCCCAAAGTGAAGTAAGATGAGCTTCTCTGTAACGTAGCTCTGAAACTAAGAATACAAAAGCTTCCCAGCAGCTGCTGCTGGGACTTCCTGCGTTCCACCTATCTTTTTAAACCACCCTCCAAATGGATTTCATCTTGGCTAACACAAATAAAGGCTGAAGGTCTCCAAATCCCACTAATGGGATAACATTACCTCTAACCTTTCGCCAGTGAGTAACAAGTCTAGCAGGAAGTTTGCAGGACAATAGAAGGGAGAGTGCCAGGTCCACTCCATAGCTGGTAATTGTTTTGTGTGTGCACACACTCTTCCTCAGAGAGGGCTCAAAAATACTTTCGTGTCCTAGTTTCAGAAAAATAGAAGCAAGCATAGGTTGAGACCAGAAACGTGAAATATAAAGTATCTTATACACTAAAACTTTACAAGTCAGATTTGGCAATAATACCAGAAAAAAATTACTTATTTCTCCTTGCTCTTGCTGCATTAAAGTAACACAGGAGGGAAGAGGAAGTATACGGACACTGCAAACACAACGGCAGGCTTCCTGCTGGCCTTGGCTCTTGAACACAAAACACGTGCTGTTAGAATATAGGAGTTATCTGCAGAGACTGATTCAGAGCTAGCGTGCAGAGTACTATTTCAGACCTGCTGGGATGAATCTAGGTAGTTCCCCACCCATTTCTGTGGAACAAATGGTGAGACTGAGGTTGTGTATTGATTGTTGACCTATATCATCAAGTGTAGCAAGCAGAGTTTCCTTTTCTTTGGCAATTACTTTTGTGGTTTCTTTAAGTTGTACTACTTTCTCTGTGGTTTTGTGTAGCCAAAGTTCTGGAGCGGGCCTGGGCGTGAACAATTTCTGATTCTTAATCTGGAGATTGATAATACCATTCTAGAAGATTTGTGGCAGAGAAGGTAGGAAACATCCAAAATAACCTGCCTTGGTGATGCAGGTTGACTGCAGGTATTTGCGGTATTGTATTACCTGCAATGGCAGCATAAGTGGAAACAGCTTGAAACTGCCTTAGTAGAAACCTGAATAATGCATGCAAACTTAGAAAAAAAAAGCCCAATCTTCATATTCTTTATCTCAAATTTGTGTTTGCTTCTTGCCATGATGTTCATTCTACTCCCAGGATAACTCTTTTTCCATTAATCAGTGTGTCCATAGCATAACTTTCCGACTGGTTTGGGATTCAGAGTGTTCATACCCAACTAGTCATGCAATATTTCTGCTGAATTAATTTGTAATGGTCATTATGGATTAAGAGTTGCTGAGCTTTCTACTTTCTTCTCCCTCTAGGAGCTTAGATTTTTGAGTGCAACTAATTTCCCAGCTGAGTAATTATTGTCTTGTAAGTGCTCATTAAACCAAAGATTAGGAGAAGAAATCTTGGCAGTTACATTCTCGTAGTCCAGATTGAAGCAAGTTGTTATGACGTAGCATATATTATCAGGAAAGGAGCCTTTAACTCTGTTTTTTGTGTTAAAGTTACTTGTAGTGGGATCCTTTGATATGGGATCCTATTTAATTTTGTTCTGATGCAATACTTGTATTTTGGATAATAGATAATACAGTTATAGGATCAGAAGAGGCTTAGTGTGGTGTATAACCAGGCATGTAGGTACTCACTCAACACGTGTGTGAGACAGCCCAGCATTGTAAAGAAAATGGCAGGTTATTCACACTAGACTTCTCATTGTTCTAATGAAGTGCTTTATAGTGCAGTGCTGGTGCTGGGAGTGGGGGGTTTGGATTAAACCCCTGGTATACACAAAATGTTTAGTGCTCTCATGCCCAGCAGTGGAAGTGCACAGAGTAGCTTCAGGCACTACCCTATTTGATTGCATCACCGTGAGGTAGGTGAATGAGAAAGCAGGCATCTCACAAACCCACTAATGTGCTCCTTGTGGGAGGGAGCTGGAAATAAAAAAATTGAAAAAATTAAAATAACTCTCTAATATTGCCACAGACCGAGATCTTTGCTATGTGTGATTCCCACTGTTGTTAGTGAGGTCCTTAGGCCCCTACCTATGACTGCTGTTTTCTGGGTGTTCAGAATTCCTCTTTTACAAGCAAGGGCATTTATATCTTGGCTAGTGAGCTCAAAAGCCACTGTGAAATACCTGTTTGGGAATCATTTGTTGAGAGATTTTATTTCCTTTGAAATTTAAGTCCTTGTTCAGGAGGTAAAGAATTTCTCAAACTTCTGTGGGTGTGGTAAATACCTACTGTCTCCATTCTAATACAGCATTGCAGAAAATCCTCCAGCAAAAAGACAAGAGAATGAAAGTATGTCCTTCACTGTCCTCATACTTTAAAAAAAATCTTTAAAATATGCAGGTAATAACACCTGACTAGGAGCATTATTCACGTGGTAGAGCATCACAGTGTAAGGCTTCCTTGGTATTGTAATTAGCCATGGGACCTGCTTACAGTACCTTTGTCCCTCAGCTTAGTTATGCAGCTGTTAAAGATGCAGGGCAGGTGGGGATCAGCCTTTTTGCCAGGCAGCTGTCTGGGAAAGCAAAATGCAAAGCTCCAGCAGGGCTAGATAAACTTGGAAGATTCAAGATGGTTTTTTGTCTGTTCATTTTGGTTGTAGCTCGTGTAAGAGCACTCATTACCGAAGGGATAGATGTCAGACATTACACAAATGTACTGCATTATACTTTATCAGTGTGATACAGGATTTTATAAAGGACTTGTTCCAGTTTAACTGAAATCAGAGGGATTTATACAACTTCTTAGTTCAAAAGGATAGGTCTGAGGCACAGGGTCAGCACTGATTCATCTCCTGGTGTTGGAAGGGGTGTTTTTAAAAGGACTGTCCTTAATTTGCTGTTCTGTGTTCCTCATCAGACTGCTGATTTCTCCCCTCTTAGGGCCACCAGCCAGCCCACAGAGCACTCCTGCCAAGGCCTTGACAGCGGGCAGCGTGTGCATTTCCTCGCCACGGCCCGCTGCCTGTGCTCCCGCTCACTCCGGAGACCTTCCTCTGTCCACCAGCACTCCGACGGTCGCTCTCAAAACCCTGACCGCCACAGCCTCCACCCCAGCCAAACCACCTGGAGCCAGCCCCTCTGCCTCTCCCAAACTGATCCCTTCCTCCAAAATGTCCATCAAACACTGGGTTACAAGGACTCCGTGCTCTTCTCCTCCAGAAGTGGAGAAGAAGGCTCCTTCTCCTAGGAAAGCCCTCACAGAAGTCACCCAGGGTGTCCTGGAAGCTGCTTGCCCTCCTCAAGTCCCACCCTCACAGTTTGAAAAGCGTGCCAAGAGAAGGCTTGACTGCAGCAAGGAGGGTGATGCAGGACAGAAGTGTCTGCAGGCCTGTAGCTGTGTGACTGAGCTGGACCATGCAGCTAAGAAATCCAAGCTGAATTTATGTCACTTGGTTCCAGACCAAAAAGCTTCTGATGAAGACTCTCTCAGCCTGGCTGACTTGGGTAACGACCGTGAAGGCTCCAGCCACAGCCCAAAAGAGCCTTCCCTTTCTGGAAGCCATATTAATCCACCAGGCATTCAGACTTCCCCCCATGTTTTCAGATCTCCACATGGGAAAGACACTGAGGTAGTAGATAAAGAGAACAGTTCTCCTGAAAGAAAAAATTGGTTGTCTGCTCTGGGAGAGAAGCTACGGACTGGCAGACCTGGCAGCCAGAGCATGTCAAACAGCCCCCTGTCATCCTGCAGTCCTGGTGCCAAAAGACAAGAGTCTGTGGCAGTGGCCACTTCGCCGAAAACTGTAAGTAGGACAGCCAACAACATTGTCACGAGAGAAGTTATCCCTATCTGCCACTCTCCCCTTGTTTGTTCTCTCCTGCTCAGACACAAAGAATTATCTGATCCTTCTGGCTATGGACAAAAGGGATGATTTCTGGCCTAATAAGCCGGATACATTGATGCTGTTATCTACTAATCCCCTCCACGCAGGGACAGAATTTTTATGATGTGTCCTTCATTTTCGAGGGACTTAAAGCACACAGGAGCTCAGAGATCCTTGCAGCTCCCAGCTGGATGTTTGAAGGATGTAGCCGTCATCCTAAATACAGCTCTACTCTGAGAGGCACAATAATGCCAAGAGCTTTCCTGGCAGATCTCCTGTTTGTGTATTCACCATCATATCTGCCTGTTTATGTTACTGGAAAGCCACTTAAGCATTGGAAGAAAGAGCTAAATTCTCTTCCAGCTCAGGTAGCAAACGAATTTGTTACTCATGTTAAAACTGTGGGGCATTAAATAATGCCTTCAGTTCCTTCGATGGAAAACTAGCAGAAAACAAGAGTTGTGCAAGAGTGAGAGGGCAGGATTTGACCTACATCATCCTACTTTTGGTGTACAGGCAGCCTGGCCCAGAGCTCATCCTAGGATCTGAAATTAAAGTTAAGCTTATAAAGCAGTTAAAAATGTTGGCATGAGGGTTTAACTAGGAAATTACAATTACGTTCTTTAAAACAAGCAAAACTTGACTTGTCTCTGAAACTGGACTCCCAAGTCCTCCAGTGTCCTTGACTGAGTCTTATTCCAGTAAACGTGAGGTAAATTTTCAATCATCAAATTTTAATTGTACCCTCAATTGAATATCTGATACTAGAAGTTGTTTCCATCATTGAGGCTTATCTCATTTCTTACCTGATTTCATCCCTTCCAACACTTCTATCAGATATGACCTGGGCAAGCCACCATTCCTTAAGTTATTCATAGCAGCTGGACTCTTCACGTTGTGGTTGTACCAAGAAATCTTGGTTAGAGGAAACCCACAACTACTTGTGACCACTTGTGCTTTATGCTGTATGTGTTTAAACACAAGGCAGAGGGATTTGCCCTGGAAAGAGATTACTACAGAACAATTACCTTTCCTGTCCAGTATACTCTGGTTCAGATTTTGGGATGCGCCTGTGCTGTTCTCATAGCCTGAGGAGATGCCAGGACTACCCGACAGCATTCATTGAATTTGCTGTATCTTGGAAATCTGCAGCTCTGTTATCTGCTGTAGGGAAGCTGGAACTGCAGCTGGAGTGCATTTCTCATGGCAGTAGGACAACCCTAGGATTTAGACAGTGTTTCTTGTAGGTGCTAAGCCTCTCACCTGTGAGACAGACTGTAGTAAAGAACCTTGCCTTTACTCTCTTAGTTGGGAAGCCAAGCAAACTGGAACAATAATGGAGAGGAGACTGAGAATCCTGCAGAACTGTTAACCTAGAAGTGTTTCATGTTGTTTTTGGTTTTATTTCTTGCTAGGCTGCAGCCACATCAGTTTCCATGAGGAAGATCTGCACATACTTCCACAGAAAGCCACAGAATGACTGAAGCAGCATGCTGTGGTTGCACTTGAGGGATGTTGACACAGAGGTATCAAGACCAGACTTAATGATGCCAACAACGATGCACCAGGATTACACAATTTGTTGTCAGACCTTCATAGACTTGAGGTTTTAGTCTTCCTGTTTTTAAAGCTGTTAGCAGTTGAAGTGAGCTGAGTGTGTAAAATCTACACAATACTTACTCATGGTCTCTTTCTGACTTAGGGTATGTATTTTTTTATAAACAAAGTATTTTTTACGTGGCAACTGTTCTAGTCCAAAGACAGCAACAGCTCTGCTGTGTATTGTTGACAAGCACATATAGCTTGTCAGTTTATGTTACTAATCTGCTGCTCAAACTGCCTCTACTTAAGAGTGGTGTGTAAATCATTACAGCCTCCTGAAAAGTAAGTGTTGGAATGTGTGTACAGAAACTTACTGGAGGTACAGCTGAGCCTCTTCATGCCGGATGGCATTTCTGCAGTTATTCCTCTAGTACTGCAATGACTGCCTGTCTCCAGCAGGGAAGTTAGCACTGTGTTAATTGAATCTAAATAAACTTTTAAATAGCCCACGTTCATCTGGTGGTGCCTATGGTGTAAGAAGAGACAAAGTATAATCAAGTAATTAATGCCTCTGCTCCTCTGGCCATCCCCTTTCTTCTCCCACCCTGGAAAACACTGTATTACCTACTTAGCTGCCTCTTGAACCATCAGCACTACAGCTCTTATGACCAAAACTTTATCACTTTTCTGAAATGAAATACTGGCAAGGTATGTTAGAATAGATAGTTTGATCTGTCCTAAATAGACATCCGGTAACAGCCCATTGCCAGTCAGCTCTTGCAGGTTCAGCAAAGGCATTAGTAACTGCTTATAGCATATCTTCATAACAGTTTTATAATACAGTAGTTATAAAATAATACCTTGTGAATTGTGAGAGAGGCAACTGACACTTTAGAAAGCACTTGAGAGCATTTACATATTCATATTAAATGTTTGCCATTGTAAGTTGTCCACGATGCTGATAGAACAAGGTCACTGAAATGAGATCACTGTCCTGCTGGCTAATGACACTAATTCCCCAGCCATGCTTTCCCCAGGATCTTCTAGAAGAAGTAGGATCTTCTAGTAGAAGAGCTTTATCTTAGATTGGAGAATTTACTCTGCGTTCTGGTATAATAGTTCCTATGAACTTCAAAACCAATCAAACCCTCTGAATCCCTATTAAGTTTGTCTGCTGCAGAAGAATTGAGGTATTTGAAGGGGATATGATCCCACTAACTTATGTTTTCTATCTTAAATTTTAACACCTACTTTACAGTGACATTGAAAAGTATGGTAGCTGAAAGGGATTAGAAGGAAACATGCTGGTTTGTATTTTATGTGGTAGATTGTATTTTGCAAGAGAATAAATTACTTGAGAGAAAATGGCTTTTGTGAAAGGTCTGTTGCAGCTACAAAGCAAAAGTAAATGTGTAGTGTGCTTTTTTTTAAAAAAAATAAAAGTAGTTATTATCATGTTGCATCTTTTAGCAGAAGCACTTGGGTACAAATAGGGGCCAAAACAGCTTTTTCTTGTTTACTGAATTACAGGCCATCATCCTATGAATGCTTCAGGCATTTTTTTATAGTTCTTTTAAAAATGGATTTTTAAGAAGTGATTATCTGAATAGATCGAGTATCTTAGGCAAAACCGGAATATTAAAAAATCTGCTAGTTTAATTTTAACCTACTTCTGGATATTAAAGTAGGTGGAAGTAGTAGAAACATAACCTAAAATAAGTAGGTTTGGGATTTAATTCTGTCTTAATTTTAATTATTATAGCAACTGTGTGGGGTACAACCTTCCTTGCTTCAACCAGATTTTCATGCAGGATTCTTCCATGCAGTTTGTAAAAAACATTGCAGAATAAGGAGATGTGAACCCTATTGAAGTACATGAGAGTCGTCAGACACTTCAACAATAGGATTTTGTGTTTCTCCGTTCTTCCACAATATTTCCCTCGTCCAGAAAGGTTCTGCAGCCAAACCATTATCTCCTATATCTTGTAAATGGCTACCTAGAGATGATATACACTAATGGGTTACCACTTGGATGAATAATATTCTGTGGTGATGTGAGATTTTCTTCTTTCAGACGATTCTTGTTTAGTGGAACAACTTGTTTTATGGACCACCAGGCATTTATTTTTTCGTCTGAAGCTGGTGTCAACCTGGTTGAGAGTCTAGGAGAATTAACTGAAACCTATTTTTCTGTGTCCAACTGCCTTGACCTTATTGTGATAGAAACAAAATGGCAAAGCACAGAAAAATTGCAGATACAAATCGTATGTCAGGTGTTTCAAGGTACCCAGTGCTATCTTTACCTGAGGAGCTTGATAAAATAAGTATTCAGAGAACTGCTTTGAATTGTTTTGGGCCAGCAAGCTATACCTCCAAATTTTCTTTCCTTCTAAAGGATTTACAGAAACTCTGACCTCCATGTTTTATAATCAAATTAAGCCTTTTAAGGTATTATTCCCAAATCCTATATATGGATGTAAATCCCACCTTAAGTATCTTACAGGTTTTTCCAGGCAGATGATAGTGATTCCTGGTGTCTTGTCTCTGTCTTCAGTGTTTACCCGCTAACTGCCAGGTGGGATTTGGGGCTGACCACAGCAGTTTCTGATGGTGCTATATCCAACAGCTATTGCTGCTGCTCTCGTGGAAGTTGTGCCTCTCCCTGCTCAGCTCTGAGCAGCCAACCAGTTTGGATTTAGGGCAGTTTGACAGCCACTGGGGCTAACCCTGCTGGGCAAACCTGAGCAGGCTCTCCCAGGATCTGTACAGATGCATGGTCAGCAAGCCTGGGCAAGCATTTCTTCTGGGAACAGCACTCACTTCTGAGTCCCTTGGGGAAACTACCAAGAAAACTTAAAATTTAATTGCCTCAGTTCCCTGCCTCAGCAGATAGTTATAGACCAAAACCATGGAGGAGACAGATGTGAGCATGAGGGGACAACATTGCCACCAAGGCGACTGTGCTGTCAAACTGTCTCTTGATGTGCAGAGCTGGCTTCTGGTAGAGTTCAGCTTCTTGTTGGTCAGGGAGTGCTTGAGTCTTCCTCTGGCATGGTTGTTTCTGCAGCCACTGAACACGGCTGAAATCTCCAATATGGTCCATCTTACCTTTGAGCGTCCACCTCGTAAACTGACTGCTGAGGTGACAGAAAAACACACCATTGTGGCATTGAAAAATAGTCTAGTTGCTCTCTGCATGTGGTATATCATTTCTTAAGAAGTTTTGTTTAGAAATAGATGCCTTTCAGCCAGGGATTTGCCAAAAGTATTTGGTAGCTGGGTATTTTTAGAGTTTATGTGTGACTCTTTTAAAAGAGACTCCTCAAGGTCAAATGTTAGGAGTTTTTTATCACCAATACTTATTTGCCAGTAAATGGGAAATGGTGTTCATCTTCAGGCCCACTACGATGAAATTTCATTCGTTCCCTCCTGAAGCTGACCTAAACAGTTTTCCAAGTGGAAATTATCACTCTCTGTTTCTCTACACAGAACACAGAACCCAATGGTTCACGTTTTTCCCTCTCTCTGATTTATGTATGGCCCAGACTACAAGAAATAAAACACATCCTGCTACTGTACAGCGTCCATGTGTTGTTCTTCAAAGAACAGCTTTACCTATAACAAACTGCTCTACATCTGCACTGCACAAAATGCCAAATAGAATGCATAGCATGGATGAGGGGAAGCAAACATGAAAGAGTCCATATGTAATTTCTTTTAAAATTAAACATTTCATGTCAATTGTTTTATAGAATAATGCATAGTTAATATGAGGATAGCATGAACCCAGAAGGAAAAAAGCAAAATTATAATCGAAGAGAACCTTTCAATTTTAAGCCTCAGTTTGAATTACATATTTTTCCAATTACAATAACTAACTTTCCATCTTAATTTGTGCATTATGGAAAACTTCCAGGGACTAAAAGTACAGCAGGAAGACACATTACTCCAGTCTTGTGCAGCTAGACAAAGACTCAAAGATCAGAAAGCATTAGGTATAATGAAGTCTGAATACCCCATCCTAATTTTTCAATATGGTATTTTTAACTCTGCTGAAGCTACAGCAGTTCTTATTTTTGAAGTTGTTCAGTCCTGATTTAAACGCTTTGCATGATTACAGGTCCATTACAGTTGTACATAAATTATTCTAGAGTTGAGATACTGTGTGAAAAGACTGGCTTTTTGAATTTGTTTAGCTTTATCTTTTGCCTATTAGCTCAGGTTACTCACTTTTTGGTCTGGGTTAAAGATACTTATACTACATTAGATCTTTTATCCAATTTGTAGAAAGCCCAAACATGAGACAACCACCTCTTGTTCTCTTTTATGAGCTAAGGACATTCTACATACAAAACCTGAAACAGCCAAGGAAGTGCTTCATTCCTTCACGTTAAAGAACCACAGTAGTAGCTCCACTTATACTAATACCAAAGCCACTCTGTGTCTTCACTCAGATTTATGGTTTACTTCTCTTGTCTGAAGAATGACTGAATCCTTTGGCAAAGTATCTTCAACCACCCACTTCTGTGCCATCCCTGGATTTTTTCATTTGGGCCATAAATTATGTAACTCCCTATTTGCCTCATAAGTGTGCTCTCGTGTTGTATTGTGAGTGTGGCAGAGGAGGAGATGGACACAAAGCCAAGCAGCAAAGACAAGGCTGACCTAGTAGAGCTGATCATTCTTACATCAACTTGCCTATAAGTGCGACAAACCTGTTTTGGTTGGGGTTTTATCCCTCTAGTTGTAACATCATTATGATAAAAATATCAGTTTATTCTCCTGTTCTTGCAAAAGGTGTTAAGTATCCAAAACCCAGACTAATAATAGTCCATGGGACTGTAAAACCAGCTCCAGCGACAGCAAGGTAGGCTGTGTTGACAGGAGTTTAGCAGATATTGTCAGAGTGTATTACTGAATTATTCAGTGTCACCGTTATTTTTGTTTTGATTTTCATGGATTCACTGACAAAGGAAGTGACAGTTTGTACACTGAGATCAAGAGATCCCTTGGAGTCTTGAAAATAACCTGTGACTGACATAACTGCAATGAAAAATAAAAATTATTTGCTTAAATTGACTGATTTGTTGCAGGTAGTTGACAGCAAGGCGATTATGTGAAAATTGGAAGTGTTACATCATAAGGAATTGGCTGTTTGTACACATCCAGTTGTTTGAAGAAGCAGGACTGGAAGAGTGATAAAGAGAAAGCTGATGTTTGCACAAGTTGGTAGGGGGAAAACAATCACAAATGTAAAAGAGCAAAGTACATTGCATAAGACAGGCAACTGACAGGAGAAACTAATCTTTATCCAGTTGTTGCATGCTTAGAAGGAAGAGTAGGGCTTGGGTGGCCCATGCTGCACCTTTGTGTCAGACTCACATCGGTATACTCCAATTTTTTTCCTCTGTGCATGGGACAGTTGTCCATGCTTGCCAATTCACTCTGATTAAGAGAGGGTGTGAAATTGAAGGCCAGTCCTGATTCTTCTCTTTGTGGACACTCTTCTTCCACCTGTTCTGATTTAACCTAATCTGCTCCTAAAAAGAAGTCTGTTTTGAGAGAGTATTAAGATTAACCAGAATAAGGTTTTCTTGTTTCAGAATAAGCCTGGTTTTGCGCTGGCTTGTTCAGAAGCAGCTATTCTGAAAAAGCAGCATTCAAACAGCCCTGCAGTAACTCCACCACGTAGGCGAATCTTCAAGAAAGTCATGCGAGACTGCTGGGGGAGTGGTATAACAAAAAAGTAAGGATACTCTTAAGCATGAAGGCAGTAGGAAAAAAATTTGCCACGAAAATTAATTTCTGAATTTCCTTATCTCAGCACCCCCAGGCATATCAGTTAGAAAGCATGACACAGAGAAGGGCCCTGGCGCTGGGTCACACAGCCTATGGTTTGGCTGTCAATGGGCTTCTGCCCATCCAAGGCTGAAGGGACCCCTTCTGCTGCCCCTGCTTCCTGGTGGCAGAGCCCTCCTCACCTTCCTGCCGAGTGAGAAAGAATTCCACTCTCTTACGGGTTTATACAAAGCTGTGCTGCTCTGCTTTCCCAGCACACGCAGCCCCATGGAATCGGGGGAATTCCCGTAGTGGCCGCATCCCTGGCCCCAGAGGGTCTCTGAGGCTGTGCCTGCATCCCTGCACCTCCACCACTCCAGGCACAGCCTCACATCCACAGCCCCGCATCCACAGCCCTGCATCCATCACAGCCTCCCACCACCTTCTGTCTCCGCCGCTGCCCCAGAGGGCCCGCAGTGGGTCCCCTACTGTGCTCACACAGCTGAAGTGCTCAAAAAAGCGTGTTCTGGCTGAGCTTTTATCTGCTTGCTGTGCACCCAGCAGGGACACCACCTTGGGCCACCCTTACCACAGGGCGTGCATGCAGCCTTCCTTTTCATTTTCTCCCTGGGAGGCGGAGAAGAGTGAGTTTTAAATACAATGCTGCAAGTTCAATGCTGCTAAGCAGAGCCTGTCTGATTGCAGATGCAGCTGGAGCTCCTGGCTTAGTCCTGGCACGAGCAAGTTAAGGACAAAAGGTCTTCGTTCCTCCTATGCAGAGACAATTTCTGTGGCAGCTGAGGGCAGCATTAGTATTCATGCCTTGGCTGGTCTGGCAGCAAGGCGGCTAACTTGATATTAACTGTGGCACAATGACTGGGGTTTATGGGCTGTTTCTTAATATATATCACAGGTAGTCAACCAAATGTCTCTTTATCCTAATTTCCTTGGGGTACCTGCTCTCCTACCTGCTCCAACAATGGCCTCGGGTTTTTCTTGCAATGGTGGTGGTTTTTTTAAGAGCCACAGGCAGGTTCCCTACTTGGCTCATTTTTTGTCGTGTTGTAATTTTGTATTGGTTTATTTTCCAGCTGACCAAGTTCCTCTTAAACTCAAGTCATCTGTGTTTACAAATATTTTATTGTGCAATATACTAAAGCTTTTTCCCAGCATTTGAACTGGACCATAGATCTGCTGCTGAGACATTTCCACATTGTATGCATTAGAAACGTGTTACCCTGAATGACTAATGGAAATTATTTCTGCTCCAGGAAGCAAAACGATGCCGAGTGAAAGAGAGAAGAGGGTTTATATGGAAACAAGAGGATATTCCCCTTTGCTTGGGCCCGCTGAAATGCTCTCTCCCCTTCCCCCTAGTTGTGTATCTCACCACAGCACAAGGGTGTGCCAGAACATGTTCCCACAACCTTTCAACCCATTCAGCACAGCCTGCAACTTTCCTGGCTATTTTTGTGTACTCCACTCAATGATTAAGTGCCCAGGACTGTGATAATACATCCTTTCACCACTGGCAACCAACAAAATGCAGTCTCAGCTGCTCACAGACAGCTTTTCCAGTTCTTCTTCCTTAAAAAAATGGATTATCGATAGACTATCCTTCTGATCATAAGGGTGTAAACTTGGAGACGTGTTCTTCCTGGCAAGGACTTCAGCTCTTAGTAATCAAGGATTATTCTTGTTGACAACAGGGGTTCTGCATCTGACTGAAGCCCCTTGCAGGCTGCCTTTGCCTGCTCTAAACAAAGTGTCTCATCTGCAGCTGAAGATTAACCACGTCTGGGTCGAAACAGGGCAGCTATTTAATTTCACAAAGCTGTAGCACACAGTGGTTTCCTGAACACCTCTGGTTGTATAGTGGTATTTTAGCTTTGCTTCAACCTCTCAGTCTATTTACCAAATAGGCTGTAACCCTGCTGATGATTTATCCTTGGTAGAAAAGCCCCTTCCCTCTCTGACATCTGACAGTTTTTCCATTGCTCAGCCACCCTCGGGTTCTGTGAGCCCCCACTCCCACAGCAAGATTAATTCAATCTCATACTGACCAGGTGAAAGGTTTACCATCAATTCACTGCAGTTCATCATTCTTGTCAACACCACAACAGAGTCTTATGGTCTGGGTCGGGGTGCAGTGATACCAGCCCAATAAACCATTTCAATTGCTCCCGCAATATCGGCTGACAGGGACCAAGGCACAGCACATCCATTGCAGCTGACTGACAGCTCACCGGCAGCTCACAACCCAAATCACCTCTGCTTCACATTAGACCCTGGTGAACTAATAAAAATAAAACAACAAAATGGGAGCTCTACCATTGAACGAAGTAGGGGAGCATCAGCCACTGCAATGTGGGCAGGACGTGACAAAATCAGAAATGGGAGCTTTTGGTTCCCACCTTCCCACTCATCTTCAGGAGTGCCTGAATCCTTGAGGAGCCTTCATTGCCTGAGCTTCCAGGCAGGCTCTGCAGCAATGTTTGAAAGCAGGAGTTTGTCTTCCAAGGACCTTTGGCACCAGTGAACACTTCGACATTAAAGCTTGACTCACTAAACAGAGCGGGGGTTAAATGCAGGGAACCACACTGAGGGTCTGGCCCTGCACATACCTGCAGAGACAGGTGATTTTTGGCATCAAGGTCACCTGCTAGGATCAGGGTCAGGCAGAAGAAGAAAGCATTCCCCTGATGGGCTATCTCTGATTCTGCAAGACATGTCCTCTAAGTCCCACATGGCAGCCAGAGGAAAGTCTCTATCCAGGCGCAGAAAAGGAGGCTGTTTTGGGACCTGCCAGTCATGGCCAATAGGAGTTATGCAGGCAAACGGCCAGACTCCCACAGATATAAATCAGTCAGGCTCCACTGACATCACAGCTCTGCTCGTTCACACTAAGGGAAGGTGTTGCTCACTGTATTTCAGGTGTTAGATTCTAATTTAAACTCACTGTCTATCCCACTACAAGGTAAATCACATTCATTGGCAGGCTCTTGGCTGAAGAGAGTGGTGCATTATACCACTGGTGTCATTTTAAAAAGTAAAAGCAAAACCTTAACTTAGCCCTTCCAAACTACGGTATGAAAATTCATGCCAAAACTGTGCTGTAAAAATATTTGGAATGTTAAAAATAGATTGGCATTCGAATAGCTGTTGAAAGGGGAAGCAGTCCCAACTAAACCTGGCGTGACCAAAGCTGTTTATTTTCCATACACTTACTTCCAAGCAGGTTCAGCACACGGAGAGATCATTTCCTCATAGGGTCTTTGTATCCCAGGTACCACTGGTGGCAGTTCCCAGTGTAACTGTAGCTGGTTTCCCACTGCTGTCACCTGCCTTCCTGGCTCAGCATCCAGTCTGGGCATTGTCGTCATCAAACAGGAAACTTGTTCACCACAGGAAACCATGAAGGTTGAGTTAATGAGAACAAAAATCTCACTTAGGAATAAGACTAGCATCTTCAAATGTTAGCCTCTGAAACTCTTCTATGCTATTTTAAAGGCAGAACCTACTGATTTATCAAATCGTCAGACAGATCAATGCATGCAAACATTGGCTGCTTTCTCAGTGCCCTGCGCTGATGCGCTTGCACATCGCTCATTTTCCACACTGAAGTCGTGCTGTGCTAAATCAAACCTTCGTATGTAAGTCTCTGCAGCATCCTATTCATGGCAAAATAATGATACCTTAGAAGCATATTTTTCCAGCTCGACTCTAAAGTACCAATGTATTTTTATACAATCGATATTCATCTTTAAATATGAGAGACCTACAGAATTTCTTATGAATCTTTTGAAGGGCCAGAGCATAGGGTAAGTGGAAGGGCCATACTATGGAGAGGGGAACTGATATGAAGAGGAGTGATGAAGTCAATGCTTTATGAAGCCAATGGATAGACAGAGAAGCAGTAGATAGATAATCACGTATTATACTTGTCCAATTTAAACTGCAAACCATCATTAGGAAGAAAGTGCTGCCAGCAGAATTATGAACGTCTTCTCTGATATTTTACATGGCCGTATTTGTGTGTGTTTCTAAATAAAATCTCCTCTGCAGCAGACTGCAACAGTCAGCTTCACACTTTTTCAGGGCAAAAAGCTTCACCTTTGTTCTTTCTTGCCAGTATGCCTCACTTAAATTAAGCCTGGGTTTTTGATGACTGCCTGAGGTGGTTTCTCTGTGTGCTAGAAGAATCATTTCAAAAGGCTTGCTTGTTCTAAAGTGCACCAGAGGAATGCAGGGAAGTGCACTGGTGAGGGAAAAGATAAACAGAGCAAACAAAAAGAGCAGTTTAATCTTGCTCAGCTGTATCTCAGCTGCAATTCTACTTTCTCTGGGCAGCTTTGACACAATCACGATGCAAGCGGATGGCGAGGAAGTGAAATTTGCCGTAGCACCCAGCCCCACCTTGAAACAAGACTGAAACACCCACAGAAAAGGAAAGGCTTGCTCACCAAGCTGTAATACACAACAAAATTTTGCTCTACCACGGCTGCAATTTGTTGGTAGTCTCTTACATTTCTATATCCATAGCGTTTAGCAGGAAGCTATCATCTGCATTATCACAGACAATGTTTTTTGCTTAGCAAGCCTGCAGATGAGTCATTAGATCCACCAGCACAAGCCCCGTGTGCTGCTTCATGGCAGGCACACCCTGAGGAGCCAGGGCAGCAGGGTGGCTGTGCACCTGTGGCTGCTCACAGGACAGGAGGCTGGAGCCGAACCCTGTTCTTGCCAGCAGCAAGTTCTCTGCAGGTTGTTCGGCATTTTCCTCTTTGTTTCTCTCCTTTGTAAAGCTATTCCTCTCTATTTCATCTGATGCTGTTGGCATCTCCCACTGCAAAGCACTTTAAAATCGCTGCATGGAAGGACATCTACAGAGATGCACTTTACAGCTCCAGGGTAACTGGTGGAATGAGGAGAAAGCACACTGCCCCCCCCCAAAATCCAAAGAACTAATGTAATTACAGGCTTTCTGCCTCACAGCTGGGGAAGCGAAAAAAAAAGCTTCATGGTGAACTCTCCTTTCTGGCATCTCAGTGTGGATAAGCGTGGGGAAACCCAGGAAAGGATCACTACAGTAGGGCTGTGAAATATATTTAAATCAACATCTTAAGGCAATAAAAAGGGGTTCACTTCACAGGATGATTTCTTTATGGTGGGCATTTTATTATACTGGTTCATGTTTGCTGAAGCCTTCCAAATGAACAAGTACTTAATTAGTAAAAAATCCTCTCACTCTTTGCATGTTCTTGCAGTGCTGCCACAAGCCACCCAAAAAAAGCAAGCTTGGGCCAGGGTATCCCCCACTGCCACATCCACAGCAAGTCCTGTCCCGGTGTTCCCAGGAGGCTGCCTGGCTCCTGCAGGGTCCCTGGGGCTGCACTGCTGTGCCTGCACCTTGGGCTTGGCTTTTAGTCTCACTGCTATTTACCAGAACCCACCCTTGGACCAAAGCAGGTTTCCTTCCTCCATTGCAACGACTTGGAAAAACATGGACTTATTTCAGATAAAGCCCCAAGAGGTGAATGATTTGAGGTGCGTCACAGCGGATTAACAAAAATCCTTGAGTAAGAATAAGCCTCCCCTTTGAGCTACTTTGAAATAACCTTTAGCACAAATGTCTCTCCAGGCTCAGGACAGCTGAATGCAAAGCAGACGGGTCCCAAGAGCTCGAAGAGTTTTCCCCTGCACTCTTATACTTCCTCTCTACCTTTCTGCCATGATGCATTTGCATTTAAAAGTAACAAACGGAGAAAAATTACACCTTGTGGAAAGTTTAGCTCTGTTCACATGATTTGCTTTCTTTTTTTAGCAGGATGCTTCCTGTATGCTCAGGGAGGTCGGTCACTGTTTCTGGTAGAGTACATTCCCAGAAGAGAAGGGACTGCAGGATGGGCAGTTTCTGTGTAAGTAGCTAAGTAGTCCCGGACAGCACAGAGGATTCAAAGGGAAGAAATTTTTTTTCATGCAGAAATCCCCCTCCCTTCAGGCCTCCTGAGATGCTGGCAGAGTGAGCACAGCATCTCTTGTTGCAAACCCGTGCCTCAGAGATGCAGCTGCTGAGTTCAAGCGTGAGGGTGAAAGGAAGGTCACAACCACCGTGCCCTGCCGCCTGCTACTGCGGAGAGAGGCGCTTAGGTCAGCTCTCCTTGCCCCTTTCTGGAGGCTAAGCTCGGGGCACTGCCCTCCTGCACCTGGACGCACCCAGGGAGAGGGAAGAGAAACCCTGGGGAGCAGCAATGCCCAGCATCCTGCACAGCCCCTGGTGCCATTTGGGTTCAGCAGCCTCTCATGACATCCCCAGATTCAGGTGGGAGAGCAGAGGACATCCCTCCTCCCTCCATCCCCCAGCACCACTGTGGGTCATTTGGCTCCTCGGTGTCCAGGACCTGGCTGGAGACCTCCTGCCCACGCTGCTGGCAGAGGCCGTGGTCATTCTTTCCATGTGATAAATATGGCAACAGAGTTTGCACAAGGTCAGAGCTGGGAATAAATTCCATTGCTCAAATAGGAGAGAGCTAGGTTTCATTCACTTGCCCGTGTTCCAGCTCTGTGTCAATGCTGTTTGTTAAGGGTGACCTATTACAGGTGACTACAGGCTGCCCTGGAAACCAAATTCACTTTTTATCTCTCCTGCAAGCTCGCAAAAGCCCCTCGGTAGAGGCAGTGCCCGAGCACGCTGGATGTGTTTGCTGCCAGCCGGGCTGGTGGTGCTGGCACAGGCTGCTCCTCGGGCAGCACCGAGGACACACAGCACGAGGCCAGGCCCAGCACGCTTGGGAGCTACAGGATCTCTGCCTGAGCCCTGTGCCATGGACGCGAACGAGGCGGCAGAGTGCTGCTCTTGGCTGCCTTTGCTGCATCCAGAGGTCACCCGCTTGCCGCTGGCGCTGCCCTCCCAGGCCACGCCAAGCCACCAGCCCGGCATCTTCACACGGCCATCGGGCAGCCCCAGAGGCACATGCCCTGTTCCCAAAAGGCTCATCTTGGCTCAAGTGGGAAAATCCCTTTCGTGCAGCTGGATGTTGAAAATATGCCCAATCACTTGCCAAAAACTAGCAGTTGGAGGCTGTGCTAATAGATGCACAAAGAGACAGAAATATGCATTACAGACAGTTAAAAAATATATATATATATATCTGGCACTTCAATAGCCCATAGCACTTGCCTTTGCAACTTACAAGAGGGAGTAAAAGGACATTAAATGTTCCATGTGTGGTGTATATTAAATATGGCAATTGTATATTGAAGATCATTAATCTCTGCTACCTATTTTTCCCAGATCACATAGAAAACACTTACTTTGGAATACCTGAAATATGCAAGTGTTGTCCAGGTTAATAAATCCTGGGCAAATCAACTGTCCATATGCATAGCAACTGTTTGCTGAATATGAGAGAGGAAAAAATTCTCATCTGAACACAGCTGATTGCTTTTACAAGGTTCTGAGTAGGAGGTTACCTAACAAATGCACATTTTATTTGAATGATGGATCTGCCTCACATCTGTGCACCAGTGTTTGAGATCTGCTCAGATTCACCTCTCAGCTGAGGTTAAATTAGTATTCGTACACATTTATCTCTGGTTGAACAGCCAAGAGTGTCATTTCAGGTAATGATGTTTGGAATGGGGGGAATACACCGTGGAATAATAAAACAGCATTCTGAGCTATCAGACAATAGATCATGTTGGATGGTGTGAATTCTAAATATTAAAGCTGCACCAAGTGAAGGTGCTTCATCCTCATGCTGGTTTGGATACTCAAGAAAACCATTCTCTGTTTTTGCTATCAGGAAGCTGGACTAAGTGAAACTTAGGTCACTCCTTCCCAAACCATACCTGTTCATTAATTCAGTTTTGAGAATTTAGAGGAAAATGTCTTTTTTATGCTTTGATATATGGATGGAGAGGGAAAATGTGGTTTTAGGATGGCAGGTGGTGTAATTTACATGAGGAAACTCTAACACTGAAAACTGATCTCTGAAATCCGATAGCTCACCACTGTACAAACCTAGAGCTACTGTAGTCTCAGTGTGCAGAAGTTTTAAGACTCTTCAGAAAAGCAAAGCAAATTACAGTCATTTCCAGATCTCCTACCACACACTAATAATTTTTTAATTGTCACCCATATGTGCACCACAACCAAAGGTAATGCCTGCCCTAAGGAATTATCAAATTTGGTTGACTGATGAAAGTATAATCTATTACAGGTAAGCCACTTCCATATTTTAAAAGTATCTAATTAAACATGAAAACATGCCTGCAGAATCTGCTGGTACCTTGTATTTATACAGATACAACTTCTCTAATTGATTTAGGAGAGAATATGTATGCCCAGCACACATCAGCAATGCTTGCTGATAGATTTGCACCATGTTCCTCCAATCTTTCTTTAGAGGCCCTTGGGCCAATCTGAAATCTGTACCCTGTTTATTTCCATTTCAGGCTTCCTCAGTGAGCACACCGTTTGTTCACTGACAGCACACTTAAGAGCCTCTGTGGCTCGAGTTGTTTCTACTTAGAGGCTATTTGAGATCCTTTTGGGTGCCAAGGTGATAAGCATCACACAGGTCTGTAAAGCAGGCTAGCAGGGCTCACATCTGATGAAGGTGGTACGAGGGAGAGGCTAAGGCTATCTTGAGAGAGCATAAACAAAGTTATCTCCTCAAGGAGTAAACAGATCCGTCTCTTGGCACGGAAGAAGAGTGGGAATTACATCTGAATTAACTTTCTCTGCTTGCATTGCAAAAGATTTAATGTGTTTGTTGAATGAATTTAAAGAGACATTCAGATGTTTACAAAGATCTTCCTTCTGTTTTCTATTCTAAATACATTCTCCTTTGAAATACTGAGCCTTAAGCCAAATGCTTAAGTCTTTAATAAGAATTTTGACTAAGTAATAAAATTAATAATGACTTCAGGTTTCAGCCATGGATAAAAACAAATCTTCTGGTGACAGAGGAAAACAATCCATTGATATGAGGTATCTAAATGCCCAGTGACACAATAAATCGCTTCATAAATCCCTGACCACTGATCTTTCAAATGCTTTGTAGTTTGGAACAGATACACTGCATGCTTTGGAAAGTCCTGAATTATGCACTTTTTCCAACAGAAGTATTCAAACCTCTCACGTGATTAATACTTGTTTTTAAGACAAAGCCTTGAGAGGGAGTGAGATTAGCTGGCCTATAGCATGATGGTTCTCTCCTGGGCAGATGTGCTGGGAAAGCCAAGGGCACTTCTGACACATCTGTCCAGAGGCAGCAGCGGTCTGGCTCTCCTCTCTGATTGGTAGCACCAAAATATTCCTGTTGCATCACCGACATCAATAAATCATCCTCTCCCTCATGACATATTAGGCGATATTACTGTGTTTACATAAAGCATAATCAATGCTGCTGACTCAAACAGTTCCCAGTTTGGTGCAGCAGAGGATATCCCTACAGTCGCCAGGGCCTGGCCCACACACTTCTCAGGAAGTTAAATACCAGGAAAACAGAGCGCTGCATTGCAACTTCTGTCCATGACTGCTCCCAGTGAATTATCTTCTCTCCTGTTATATTTCAGAAACCTCTTCAGTGCAGAGTTTTTTCTCCTCCTGGATACAGTATCCAAGGGACAAGCAGAGGAGATTTCAGCAGGAAAAAAAATAAATCCTGGGTAATCTGCTGAATTTGATTACTTTACTGAAGGTGATATTCCTTTCCCAAGTTGCTTTAGCATCTCTGCACTGTGCCAAAATTGCTTCTCCTGGGTGGGTGAGGTAGAATACCTAAATATTTCCTAAAGGATATGGAGTGAAATGCATCCTCAAGATGCACAGTAAGAGATGAGTCCACGAACCTTCTGGATAGCCTTGAGTTTGTCACCCCAATATTGCATCATCTGTCCAGCTGTGTGTGTGCTCTTTCAGGAACATCTATGAACTGATGGGAGATACAAACAGGACAACACACCGGGACTGGCCAAGTCAAGCAATATACTTCCCTCACTCAGATATTTGGACAGGTGTTATCAAGGAAAGCAATAGAATATTTCAAGTCTAAAACCTACTAATTTTTTCACACTATTGAAAGAAAAGACAGATTAGAGCGTATTTCCTTAAGCTAGGCTTGGATCAGTAAACTTGATACATTCTGAATGATGAATTTTTAAAGATCAGTACCTTCTGTCTGTAAATTAGCCCATTATCTTAGTGCAAGGTATCTATATCTGGCAAGGGATATAATTTTAGTAATAAGGCTTTTTTCTGACCAGGACAGACAACCTGATTTTTAAACAAAACTAAAAGAATTTTTTTTTCAAATGCACTGGAGGAAAAAAAAAAGGTGGATGGCTGTATTTGTGTAAAATCCTACTCCCACTCCCTGTATTTTGTCAAGGAACAAAGCTCTTATCTTGGATGTTTAAATTCCACAAACCCAACAACAATGGAGTGCTCATCCCTGTGACGTCTTAATTTCCTGAGTGGCTCAAGCCCCTCCTTAAGCTATCCTTTGTCATAGACCAGCCACTTTTGAAGTTGTAAGAAATCCCTGTAAGATGGCGGGACACTTTTTAACATCACAGCATCTGCTGTTCTAACCTCCATCCCAAGGCAAGCTGGGAGAGGTACATGTGGGCTGGCTACACCTCCCCTTGTGAGGTGCAGCACTTTGCATCATCTTCTGCAACCGGGAGGGTCCCTGCAGCAAACTGAAGCCTAATTCTGTTGCATCAGGCAAAAAGCTTGATAAAGCCTTTAAAAAGAAGGACCAAAAAAAAAGTGTGTATTATTTTTATTCTTTTGCTGGTGACCACAGTTTTATGCAAGAGTGTAAGGAAGGAAGTGAAGAAAGTGGGTTGTTGTGCTGTCTCACTCACATTAACAACATTCTGGAGCTCCCCAGGCTGGTGAGAAGGGTATCTCAAATGTGCTGTGAGAGGTAAACAAAGCTCTGGGTGTATGAAGGATATTGAAGGCAGTATTAATCACACCTCACGGTGTCTCTTTGTCTTCCCAGTTCAGACCCTATATGCAAACATCAGATATATAACAAATAAAGTATGTTACATATCAGTGCCATGACTATGCTTCCAAAGGGGATGAAGCAGGATAGGACTTTGCCAAGTAGCTGCCCAGAGTTATGTTTGCTTTATGAGCCAGCTTTAGCTGCACACAATTTTTACTGGTGTAACACCTACCTACTGCACACCTCAGCTAAATTAATTGCTTGTCCTTATCAGTTACATAGTTTGCACTTCTGTTTCTCCTGACCTCAGACACATTTATTGTCAGAGGAGAGTTGATGCACAAATGGCATTTTCTTCAGCAGTGTTTCTGTTCCTTGAAAGGAAGGTGGTTTGTTGATTTTTCAACCAAAAATTTCTAATGATACCTTTTTTTCCACAGTAAGAGAACACCTCTCTTTTCAGCCTTTACACACACGCTTACGGCTCTGAAATATGTGTCCCTTCAACAGACCCTGCACAGCTGGACCCCAGTTGTGGGCAAGTGCTTCCCTTTCCACAGAGAGATTTAATTTCATCCTAAAAACTAATCAGGCACTGGCCTACAATTAAACATCCAAGCCTCCATCTTCAAAAGTTTTCATCCTGTGCTGCCATCCCCACTTTTCCTCACTGCCAAGAGTGCTAGTCCCAGAATGACGCCTGTCACCTTCCCGGTGGTCCCAATGAGGAAGAAAGAAATGGAACAGGGATTATGAGGGTCCCCTCAGCACTGGGTGCGTTTCGGCTGCTCTTATTTTAAGTTCAAAGCCTTCTACATGGCAGCTGAATGGGAGACTTTCCAAAATCTACAGGAGGCTGGGAAGGAATCCAGCATCACAAAGAGTATCCTGACAGAAACAGAAGAACTGGCAAATAAGCATATGTGAAACGTACCCCTTTTTGTCACAACCAGAGGCACTGTTTTCCCAACAAACACTCTATCCATCTGGTAAAGAACAGCCACTACCTGGCTCTGTGGATATGATCCTTGCTTTCCAGACAACGGGATTTTAAAGCAAGCAATCCCTCTGCCCAATGCATTGCCTTCTTCTTACCCCGTTATCTTTTCAGTGTTGCTACTCTTTTGTAACAGATGATATTTTTCTGAGATCCTAGACCTACAAAATGATAGCAGTGTCATGCAAACGGGTTCATTTGCAGAGACAAGAATTCATCATGGGCACTGTTTTACAGGACTGGGCCCTATATTTCTCCTTGAACTCTTTGCAACAATTTCTCTCCTGCCAAATCCCTTTCTGTCTAGATTCTGCTCTTACATTCAGACTCCATTTCCTGTGGCTTTGGTTTGGCTGGAGTTTGTACTCTCTTTTTCTTCCTAATCCCTCGACTTTCTTTTGCTGTATTTTATTTTTGCTTCTCAAGCTCCTAATAGTGTTTCTGTAATCAGACTTCTTCTGCACAGCTTCTGAAAAGGCAACACTGCAGGTCTGTCTCAGAGCATTAGTTTGCAAGCATTGGAAGAAGCAGAGAAAAACTCTGTGTCTAAATCCTGCCATTTAAACTACTATAATGGACGATGTTTGCAGAAAGTCCTTTAAATATTTTTTTTTAAGGGTATCTCAAATGTCATACACGCTGCAGGCACAGACCTTTTAAGTCAAGGATTCACACTGACATCGGCGTCTCCTCAATTTTCTTCATAAAGCAGTGAACCCAGCTCTTTCCTGGTATGTCCTTGCCTTTCTCCAGCGGCTGCAGTAACACCAGAAGTAATTCAGAGGAGCGAGCAAGAGGCTCCTGCTTTGTGTGTATCAGTGAAAAGCCCAGGGACAGAGCGAGCCAGTGCTTCTGGCAGCGCAGCCAGTGATAATTAGACAGCCCTGGTTACACATCCGTTGGTGCAGGAATGGCATACTTTCCTGGTGAGTTGGCAGGGGCAGGTAATAAAGCTTGCATGCTTACACGTCCCTTATGAACAGGCTTATTAAGAGCCTCTCCTCCCACAGGAATGCTGTAGTATACATGGAAATGAGTCTGTGGTCACCCAGCGTTTCACAGGTATCCAGCTGCACACTCAGCAGACACGGAGCACGCAAAGCTGTGCCAGCCTCCCAGGCAGAATCCAAATATTCCTGCTTAGAGAAGCAAGATCCTTTTAGTTGGAGCAAAGACAAGGCCCATTTGCTTTTAGCGCTGTTTGAACCACAGAAAAAAAAAGCCATTTCTCATTCTCTTCAAAGAAAGGTGGTTGCACATATTCCTCCAGGCCCCCAAGGATATTTTGTCTCCATCTAAAATCCTCCAGATTACTTCACAAGTTTCTTAGCCAATATCTCATTGATTACCATTGCTATAACTCCTCCTAAACAGATAAAATATTTCAAGTACTTCAGAGAAATGTCCCCTCTCTGCACTGACACATGTAGAAATGCCTCTCATACCTTCTGAATCTGGCTTATCTTTCCCAAGGGCCAAGGCATGACAATCCTTTGCTATTCTTCTCCCTGGTGTTTAAAAAGGTGCTTCTGGTTTTGGCAAAGGATGAGGGAGGTCAGAATCTTCCCCCATAAATTTTGTTGAAGCTACAGTATTTGACACAGGTTATTACTGTTAATATTACTAATTGTTTTAGAACATATTTTTACTGCCTTATAATTTTTATGGACTTCATTGTGAATGCTACTACTCCCTTCTAACTACCAACAACTCCCTTCAGGCATGCTTCCTTTGAAGCAGCAGGTACAGGGTAAATGCTTCAAAACTCAGGAGCTGCTAGGGTTTAGAATGCATATGATGACAATCAGTTTTTCCTTCAGGAACTTCATGTTTCTGAGATATTCTTAACATTGCACTCTTGCATCTCTCAGACACTCAAAACTCCCAGGGGATCTAGGGAAGCTGCAGGCCAGCCAAGTCCACTTATTCCCACAGTTCGCTTTCCACACCTCATTAAAAAAGTGATTCAGGATTTCTCTTCAAAGCTTCAGCAGCCCTGCACATTAAAAAAGAAACCCTTCAGAACCAAACCAGCATATGCTGTTAAGTGCATGCAGGACTCTCAGTGGGATTATATGGCAATAAGGAAATACTTTTGGGTAAAACACCAAAACAGAAAAACATTTTTAAAAAGCAATGCAATACAAATGAGGCCAGCAGCTTCACATGACTCCAAACAACATTCCAAGGTCTTCAAGGATTCATCTATGCTTACCAGTCCTGCTGCTTTAATTATGCTAACACAGAGCAGCATAATGCCTTTCTGGCACAGTAGCAAGTATACTGGTACAGTTTAGTCCAGTTACACACACTGAAACAGGGTATACTGGCATATTTTTTTATATCTTTGTATGCAGAGTGCACATTTTACTGGCTATATGTATATTTATCTATCTATCTATCCATCTATCTCAAAAGAAAAATTACATGCTTGTTAATAAAACCTCTGTGTTGATTAGGTATAAGTTCCAACTAAATTCAGCTTTACTTGAACTTGCTTATTTCTCTATCAGTTCTTCTGGGTTTTCTTTGGGGATCTCTTTATCACGACCCTGCTTTGCCTTCCCTGCTGCACTTCTGTGTGTGCTGCTGCAGCTGCCAAACCTCTTCACAGGTTTGATTCCAAGCTTGACTCCTCCCAGTCCTCTTGCAACATTTTCAGATCAAACCTACATATATGATCATCTAAATTCCATTTTTCCTGACAACATTCACTTCCTCTTCTTTCCTGTGAGATGCGTTAGCAAACCAGCTGGAGCAGAAGGCCAGCATGAGCCTGGTTATTCCAGCAGGACAGGTGGATGTTAAGCAATACTGTTACCTGCTTATTCCTGCATTTTCATATAGAAAGGTAGGGAACGAATACAATTTGAGAGAGGTAGTTTTCCTCTTACCATCAGACTGCCTCACCAGCCTATTTTCCATTGCAAAGAGGTTTCCCTAAGTGCAGATCCTGTTTTTCCCCACGTAAGTTCTCTCTGAGGCTCTTGCACATTCAGATTTATCAGACATTTGAATCAGAAATTAACAGCCACCCCACAAATCTGGGTAAGGTACCTACATGCATACGTCTATCTTCCCTACTGCTCTGGTAGCAGCGACATGATTACTCCTGACAACAGGAGATCACTACTGGAATAACTCCTCCATGCCCCCTGAAGGGAGTCAGCATCCCCTCAAGCCCCTGTGCATACATCAACTCGTCCTTCTCTGAGGCAGTCACAAGCTGGAGGCAGAAAGGGAGAGAATCTTCCATCTGAAGCAAAGACAGCCACCACCTCTGAACACTTCTTCATGCCACAGCTGGCACTGGCAGTCAGAGGAGAAGTCTGAGAGCCCAGGCTCGTCTATTACAAATTCGTATGGAGAACTGTCTGTTTATGTTTACCACAGCCTGACTGTCCAGGGAGAAGTCCTGCAACTCTTTGGACTTGTAAATTTACAGATGATGTCTCTGCTGGTTGTGTCAGCTGCAGAAGCAGTTGTATTTTCAGAAGGGCAGCATGGGAAGGACATTGGAGAGCTGCCTGCACTTCGCTGATGTTCTCCTTGCAGATGGGGTAGGTACCAGGCTGCTGTAAAACATCACTCAGGGGACTAATCTGCAACTCCAGACACGAAGACTCGCTTTTGCCTGAAACACTTTCAAACTTTCATTTCTGGGAGCTGGGGAAGCAAAGGGCTGTACAGTGCTCAGTGTGGTGTGTGTTTGATCCCTGATTACTTCATGTCAGTCACCTAAACAACCTAGGGACAGAACAAGGAAAGAATCTAACTGATGTGACTATTAAAGAAAAAAAGCCAAGGTTCAAAATCTGATTTCTTTCATATTTACTCCACTTGAGTGAGAACAGACACACTGCAAAACACACAGTGTTAGGAGTAGGAAACTGAAGTCCCGTATTCACTCAAACATCAGCCTGAATCCTGCGATGACCCAGATCACAAAGATTAAAGGCAACACAATCCCTGAACTAATGAAGAAGGTAAGTGGATAGGACTTAATGACGGTGTGATACTTGGGTTATGGTTGGTGTGCATTTTGCAATAAATAGAAACTCTTTGGCTAACTGATGAATTTTTTCCCCTTTTTCTCAGCCTCTCTGGAACCAGCGCTCACACTCTCAAAGAGTCTTGATCCTGCCAACAATTCTGAGAGGGATGCTAAATGTCACAAATGCAGTAGTACAGAAATGGCTTAACCTTCTCCAATCAGTGGCTATTTTTTTTATTTATTCAATGTAAGCTGTTTAACTGGGGCAGGGACAACTCATTTGTATGGATTTGCATACGGGATTCAAACTGCAGCTCTTGTATTTCACTGGGAGCACCCGTAGGTGCTTCCATAAAAGAAGTGAAGTGAAAAATCCTACAGTGATGTGCAGTGAGAAAGTCTAATGATTACTGAAAAGGGCAGTAATCCAAGGATGAGTGACATCTAGTACAGCTCTGTGGTAGTGACAGAGACAGCAAATAAGGCACTAACAGCACTTGTTAGCAAAGGAACGATTACAGCACCAGCAGCTGTGGGTGAATGTGAAATCTCTGTAGAAAGGCCTGTGCCTCCACCACACTGCTTTGACAGCGAAAGCAAACGTGACACTGAGCTCCCCAATCACTGCACAAAGAAGGAAGATGACACAAGCAAGTCAGACATTGTTGTGGGTCTCTTCAAACTGCAGACAGCCCCAAAATATACCACACTTCTTAAGCCTATGTCTAGGCAAGCAGCAGCAGTTAGAGCTCGTGGTGATGGTGTTTGAGGTGTTCAGACACCACAACAGCGGCTGCCACAGGTGTACCCAGGCTCAGAAAATGTTTCATAGAGAGCTGCCACTGTGAAACTCTTCTCCATCGTCACGTGAGTGGGACTAGACTGCAAGGGATGTCATGCAGTGAGGGAGACTGCTTGTCAAGGTTAGAGACCATAAAGGACTGGGAAAGTGGAATTTTTTTCCCCACTTTTGTATAGGAAGAGACAAATCACAGAAAACAATGCGCCACAGCAGGGCCATCTAACTCCTGGGAGGCAGGATGGCAGTTTTGGAGCACTTTTGTGGACCAGTTCTGGCACCTCTGAGCCCCATGAGCATAGCAGGTGGCAGGGCTCGGGGTCCACCCAGGCACAGGGGCACTGGAAAGCCTCAGGCTATGGCTTTGTAGTTGGATATCCCTGTATTACTGTCTGCATCTCTTCTAAATCTCCTTACGGACTAATTACTCGGGAGATCCCTCTAAACACTGCAGGAAAGCATCTCATCCTAGGCATTAATATGGCTGCCAGCCTGTACATACTGCTGTTTTGTAATCAAAGGAGTGAAGACTGCAATTAGTTGCTCATCTTTCAAGCCTTTATTTTGAAGAAGGTAACACTCCCAGTTACAACCAAAATGATTAAGACGCCAGAAACTGCAGAGCTGATGAGTAAATAATAACCATATGACTCATTTCCTAACTCAGAGATGCCTGGAAACTGAAATTAGCAAGTCACAGAGCAAAAGGCTTCATCTTTGAGGGGTTTCATCTTGTCTTTTTATTGCACATAAAAAGAGAAAAGTCTGCAGTGCCTGGGCCTTTCGGCAGTGTCTTGCCAAGTTTATGGAGGAATCTGCACTTTGTTGTATTAAAGGCCATGCCTTAAAGTACAGGGCTTAATACCACACCTTAGAGCAGAGTGGATGGCCAGGGGTCCGCAATGCACCTTTCTCAGCTGTTGGCACCACGGGGCTCTCTGTTCCCGGGCTCTTCTTACTTTTCCAGCTGCACATCACCAGTGGTTTGGGCTGTAATTTATGGAAACAGTCAGATGGATCAAGAGGGACTTTAAACCCAAATTTCCTTGCTGCAAGAAAGCTGAGCTTTAAAGGGTAATTAGAACCTGAATTAGAAGAAACCACAAAGTCAGAGAACGCAGCTTATGTTCATGAGTGAAGGTTGCTGCTGCTGACACCCAGCCTGCTTTTCTTTGCAAATATGTCAGATCACAAATGGGCCTCAAAGATTTAGGAACTAAATCCACCCCACTTTGCAAATCTTATGTATCCCCTAAGAGGCAAAAATCCCTAATTTTGAGGGTGAGTAGTACATAAGTGCTATATACAGTTCATGTTCATCTCTGCCCAGGAAAAAATTTATTAGAATATTTAACCTAATCTGGCATTCTAGAGGGAAGCCTTACCTTGGTTGCACCCTCAGAAATTTGTTACAAGAGTAAAGTACATGGTACAGAAACAATTCATTTCACCTTGAAAACTTGCAGTCTGGATTTAGGAGGTTAAGAGACAAAACGTTGAATCAGGTAAGAAAACTACTTCATCTGAATGTAATTTGAATGTCCAACAGAATGTCATTGTAGTCCCAAGTCACCCAAATGAATGACTGCTCAGAAATGAGACTCAGAGAACATTATTCAGAGTTTCAAATTAAGGAATATAAAAAATGGAGAGAGCCTACATTATTCATAAAGGCTGGTCCAGTGAAAGACCCAAAGAACCTGAGCTTTCAGAAACTTCAGCCAGTGCTGATCATCTGTACAAAGCCATTGGACCCCATAAATCACTCAGCTGCAGTGGACTTCAACACACACAGCAGAGAAGCCCAGATAAAAAGAGTAAATATTTAAGAATACAAAAAAATCAATAACAGACCTGAGCAGCAGAAGATTACTTCCAAGTCTATGAATCAGTTCCTTCATTCTTATGTTCACATAGTGCTCACTTGTTCTCAAGAGTTTATGGAAAATAACATCCTTTCAGATTTGAGGAGAACAAACTGTACCAAAACCATAACCAAAACATATGGTTTGCCTACAATTTCAGCAATTATCAAGTGGGTTATTTTGAGCTAATACAATTATTAACAAGGGCTTTGCAAACATTTTGGATACTCTGGTAATTCAAAACAGGCATGTTATGTACTTGTCTGTATTTGCAGCAGAAACAAGGTCCTGTTGGCCTCTGATCATGCTCTAGAGCTGCTCACCTGCCCCACCAGCCTCAAAAATGGGCCGAGGTTGTCCCAGTAGTCCCAGCGCAAGCAGAAATAGGAGGCCTCCCATCTTTATGCCCTCACCCCAGCTTCAGAACTCAGACCTGCTTTTTGTCTTTAAACATTTTCCCAAACTGGCCATCCCCCATTGGTCCTTCCACAGACTGTATTCCCAATCCATTACTTAGCTGCCCTTCAACCATTTTCCAGTTATCAACTCTCAAACCTAGGAAGGAGGTAGCAGCAAGAAAACCACAATTTTTACCTCAAACATGACATCGGCCAAATAACCCAGACCACATCTTTCTCTGACACATTGTCTTTTTCTTTGCCTTCATCTGACCATGACTCCAGTAGGCCTGTCACACAATTGTGTGCCCATTTCTCCTACCTGTATTGCTTCTCTCTGAGTTTTCTGGTGAAATTCCTGGTTTGCACTAGCATGACTGTGCATACACAGCCTGCGCAATGCAAGCAAATTAGCCTTTCACCCAAGGTGACACAGTTACCTTTCTACTGCATCTTTCAGAGGTGGAAACTTTAGCTCAGTTTCACTTCAAAAATTAGCTGAGCCTCTTAAACATCAATGCCTCATCACCCCCACACTGAGAGTTTGCAAGAATGCAACTTCAGCACATCTATCAACTGCATCTCCACTGATTGTAGAGGGAGCATAGATCTCTAATTCAGGCACCTTTTGTGCCCAAGATAAGTTCATACGAATCCATCTGAAATACATATGTTATTTAATAATTAGTGTATTTCTGTGGGCTTATCCAGCACCCAGGAGAATGGGTCTGCAGCTATTCTGGAATACAGATAAAAATAACAGTGTGCAGAAGTTGCATGGCTCGTGTAGAAGTGCAGAGTCTCAAGCCCTTGTAGGAAAACTGCCCTGGGCAAGGGCTGCTTGGCAGGCTCAGGTGGGTTCTGCATCTCAGAACCTCACCATCAGATGCAGGCTTCATGGGAAACAAACATACCAGGTCTTTAAAAGGGGTGACTTTGGATCCTAAATTCTCCTACCTGAGCAAAAAAGTGAGCACTTGATAAGAGCACTTGTTCTCTACACCCCATTACCAATAGTGAGAAGATGTCAATATTCAACATGATGGAGTCTTTTCACCATTATGGATAGGAGCACTACCTTCATCTGTATTTCTGGGCCCTGGAGTCACATCTGCTTTTTCTTCTGTACAGTTATTGTAGAGTAAGACAACCAGCACAGCCCAAGGATTTTGTTTTGTTTTGTTTGTTTAAAACCTGCTTGCAGCCATGAGGTGTTGAAATTCACACTTCTTTTCAGCTGCTGAAGTAACACTGGGATGACATATCACAGAAGTGAGGCCTGCTGATTATCAGAGAGATATATCATAAAACAAAATAAATGACAAAGAAAAACAGGCCACTGTAAAAGCAAAATAAAAACAGTGCGAGGCAGTAGCACAAGCAAACAAAAAAGAAAAAAAAAAGTACAAGCGCTCACACACTCTTTCAAGCCACAAAAATACTCAAGGGCAGCAATATTCAGTGAAAACTACACAACAGCACCATAGTCCAGCTGCTTTATTTCCCTTATGAAAATGGGTCTAATATTAAACATTGCAGCTCCTTGTTAGAACATGAGGAACTAATGCTGGCTGCACACAATGAATCATAGTGAGTTTCTATCTGCATTTAAATTTACTGGACTTCGAACAAACTGACCTAATAGCTAAAAATACAGTCTAGTTCCCATTTCTAAAATTCCATTTCTGTCCATCCTAACAGTTCACAGACAACGATGGTTTGCTGTGAAGATACCAGTCCCTTCTCTTTTCAAAAGAGAGGTGATGCAAGCTCTGACTGATTGGCATGGACAGATATTCAAGCAGACAGTTCTCTGAGCTATCAGTTCTTAACTTCTGGGTTGCTGGGACATGATGACAGGAATCTAGAAGTTAATTACCTTGCCATTTTCCTTCCTTAAAATTATTTTGTAAGACTCTGTCTCCTGCTGTAAGATTGTGGGAACACTGCTACTGCCTGTCTTTGGTCCCGAATGGCACTGGCAGTAGCAAGCACTGAAAGATATTATCTTCTTCTGCCACAGAGATAAAGCAAGAGAAAATAAAAAAGGGTGGATTTTAACATCAGAATTACCACATATATTATGGCTTCTCTAAAAGATATAAAGTTTCTCACACTGATTTAACAGAAGTGTCTGATTTAACAGAAAAAGTCTGATTTAACAGAAATGTCATCCAAAGATAAACTAATAAGTGGCTGTATCTAGTTTTGCATAGGCAGCTGTCTAATACCATGCAGCCAAAGCTGATTAGATTGAAGAATTTCCTACAACACATGTAGATGAACACCTTACAATACGGAATTGAGGTTTTTGTCATGCGTAAAACCAAATTCAAGCATCCGCGTTCCACAAGTCAAGCATGGAAAATTATAATGACTCTCACATAGTCATGTCACTGCATCATTTAGAAATTTCACCAAATACTGCTAATCTTGCAACACATTTGGCAATTCAGATAGGAAAAATAAAGCAACTCCATAAAATAGGGACATCCCCGGTATCCAGCATATGTATCTTCCTAAATTAGTTGCACTTTTTTAAAATAACCAACAGGTCTGACTTAAGAGCACGCACTCCTTGAAAGTGAAACCAGCTTTTTCAGAGGAGTGCTGCCTCATAACTCGTGCAAAAGCTATAATTCCATTTATCTGGCAACTTCATCTTTACAAGAAATAAGTACAATTATATTTTCAAAATTTTTTGTCCATGAAAACAAAAAATCCCTACTAGCTCATTAAAAAAAAACCAAACCATGCTAGAGAAGACTTCTGCAAAACTCATGGTGGTAGTAAAATTATCTTCATTATAAGTTGAACAATTTACCTGATAAAGAGGTATAGGTATCTGTACCAACTGAAAGAGCTGTAGAGTCAAATTTGAAAAATTGATTTGTTCACTGATAGACTAAATTAACTATGTAAACAGAGGAGCAAGTTTTGTAAGCTTATTTTCCAAACAACAGTACATTTTTTACCCCTACATCATGCATTGTTTTTGCCTCATCCTCATTTTCTCTGTTCTCCTGTTCAGACCAGGAGCAGCACCACAGCAAAGCAGCCAAATTGTGACCACCATTGGCAGTGCCCTTTCATTTTGAGAATCGTGTCCCTATCCTGTCTTGGAGTAGAGCGTCATTGTGCTCCACAGAGGGGGTGACCCAATCTGGGACAAATAGGAGAGTCAGGATATTACTTGTGCTGAAGGTCATTATCTCCTGGGAGCACAGCAAGGATTAACCACAGACTAATGACCTTTCCTGGCCCCCGTGGAGGAGTCTGGGGGGTAGACAAGGAGGGTTTCAGAAGCAGCAGACCTGGACCTGCCTCGTACATGACCCCAGAGCTGCCAGGGACCCATGGGGACAGACCCCGCACAAGCTGAGGGACAGGCCCCGTGGTGTTCCCTGGCACAAGGACAGCCATGGTGGCCGGGGTGGCCAAGGGTGGGGCACAGCTCCTGCCAGGGCTGAGCACACGCGGGGTCAGGCTGCAGGTGCAGGGTCTTCTTCTGCTGAATGGGGCGGCGGTGCCCAGCTACGCCCCAGCTACGGCGCTTCCCAAGGTCTCCCTGGCTGCCACCTCCAGTCCCACCTGGGCTGATGTGCTCGTGTCAAAATGCAGGTCACGCTATTGTCGCAATGACGGACACGGCCCGGGGAGGAAGGAAAGAACCGAACTCCGGAGGGACTCGATAGAAAAGCCCATATTTATTTATATACAGAAGAGTTTTATACTCTAAGTTATAGAAAAGCCATTGGATCTTAGCTGACCACCCATCAGGGCTATTGGCTAGATCCTAAAAACACACATTTCCTAAACAGACCTTGGTCCTACAATAACAACGTCCAAAAACATCTCACAGGTGCAAGATAGACGAATTATTTACAAAAGCTCGCTAGCTGTTTTGCAGCTAGTTCCGTGAGAAAGTGAGAATGCTCACGGACACAGGCAGATACTGAAAAATCTCTCTGCCACCAAGCTTTCAGCGTCCACAACGCTATTACTCACACCCAAACCTGCCGGCAGCCCCATCTTTCCCTGCTTTCTCAAGGAAGTGGGACTTGCTCAATCACGCGTAAGTCTGCTGTCCTGCCCGTTAGATGTACCCCTACAACAAATCCTGAGTCTGTTGGCCAAGTTTAACCACAGAAGGGCAGGGGTCTGAAAGATAAAAGCGACTTCTGGATGTCAGGCAAATCTGCACGTGGGTCGTGGTGGGGATGCCACAGCAGTTGCCCCAGCACGAGAGGATCTCTTTGAGAGCTGCACAGCCCTGGGGTTTGTGTCTGGTCAATGCGCAGCAGACCCCAGAGCCAGCCCTGGCACCACCCGTGTCCTGCCCTGAGGAGCACTCGGGCACCAGGGAGGTCGCACAGGGGACATCTGTGGTTGGTGAGGTGCTGCAGGACCTCGGGCACCTACCACAGGAAATCTGGCCCCTTTAGTTCTGCTGCACAGCTGGTCGTTCCCTTCTTTGTATTAATCTACGGAAGAAAAATCCCGGTTAAAGGTCACAGCAACACAGATAAGTTTGCAAGAAAGTGTTGTCAAGAAGCCAGTATTTTAATGTCGGATAGCTCCAAGTGCATCACACTGACATAGCATGGAAACATTACACTGTTCTAATATAACTTCTGATGCTCACACAATCTGGAGATTACCATTCCGAGACACGTTTTAAAAGAGAATTCTACTGCCTTGTCGTTGTTTTTTGGAATTTTATGTTGAACTAGACCTTTAGGCCTGTAACTCACATGCAGCAATGGTGAAAACTAAAGAACTTAAACAGTTTTCCAGTGTTATCTCTTGTGGAGATGAATATGCATCTTTGGAAACCATTAATCCCCAGCACTGAAGGGAGCAGTAAGGGAAATCTGGTAAGCACACTAACACCAGTTTGAAGTCAGTTGACAATAACACTTCCTAACTTTGAAAGCATCATAAAAATGCGTATTTCCTTGCCTTCTCTATACCCAACAGCATTTTCTGCAGAGAGCTACCCTCATCTCCTGGAAAGCATCACACCTTTTGGTACCAACCACAGGAGGATGTGGTGTGTGCCCTTGGGAAAGCCCAGGATCACCAATTTGACTGGCTGAGGACGAAGGGAAATGGAAAGTTTCTGATCTCGGACAGCAACCGTGAGAATAGCATGCTGCTTCTTTTAACCATTTCCTGACTAGAATTGGTAATGTACAATTTACTTTCTATAGAAGAAATTGGAACCAGTATTACTTTGTTCAGTTCTGTTTATTTATAAGGGAGAAAAAACGTCCTGTGTCCTTGAAAGAAAAACGAATCAAGCAGTAGAAGAGGCAGGCTTTGCTTACAAATCAAATCCCCTTTTTAGCTAGCAATATGGCCAAAGGTTCTCTTTTTTAATTATTTCTAACACTGCCAGACTATTGGTGCTTCTGTGGCTGCAGTGATCCCTTTCTTACTGTCCTGCCTCAGTTTCTGCTTTTTCTGCCCCTCCTCACAGAACCATAAACATTTACCACATCGTACTCAGTGAAACCTTTTTACCTGCATATGCTTGCACATTGGAAAGCAGCTCCTATTGTTTTGGTTGCCTGGTCCAAAAAAGATCCCTTTTCTTAACAGGTTATTAACATTTACCTAAATGTACTAAAACTACTTACTCCTCAAAACGCCTAATAATGTTCAGACGTAGCCAAATGATAGCAGCATGCAATCTTGGTTAAAGGCACCCAGCAAGACTTGGCCTATGAAAGTATTACAAAGATTTTCAACTCTGGTCTGCAGAGTTAAAAGCAGCAGTAAATCACACAGAACTACAGTTCCTACAGTGACAGAGTGTCTGCAGCTAAAAGAGTTCAGTGGTCAGTGAAAGCAGCAAACCTAAAAAACTAAATATGGCTTGGGGGCAGAAAAAAAAGAAACTTCTTCAGAAAAGACTGAAGAAACTGCCAGATCCTCAACTAATGTCAATCAGTATATCTTTGGTGAAGGTGATGAACTTCCTTAATGTAATGGAGCTAAAAAAGTGGCCCAAAGCAAGTACTAGATGGTCACAAAAGTACAGGGCAGGGGGGAAAACAGAAATTAAAGAAAACTATTTTCACTTTGCATTATCTAACAAAAGAAAAAAATACTTTAAACAATGTGCTTATTATTAATCAGATGAACAGAATATTCCAATATTCTACTTATAAAGAAAACAACCCCACTCTCCCAAGTACTGCTCACTGTCTCTCCTCGTGATCTGCGCAGACTTCCAAGTTTCTTCAGACCTGTAATAATACTCCTGAAAAGCATAAAGTGGCTGGGCTGTGGCAGCCACTTTCTAAAGTGTGAGGAACAAAGAGGGAAGCACCCCTTCCCAAAGGGAGGGCAGCTGGACAAAGAGCAGCAAAGCACATACAGGGTTTGTGGTTCGGGATAAGGGTTTTTTGTTAATCCTTTGGTACAGCTCCAGCTTTGTAGGTGTTTTTCCATGGTATTTTTTGGCAATAGGTCAGATCTCCTGTAGAGTATCCAAAAGCTTCCTGCATCTCACCTTGTCTCCTCAAAATCAGAGTGCCTTTCTTTGTCATTGTAGTGTCTCATAGTTAAATGCCCTTTTCTTCTGCTTCAAAAAATTGTCTTTCTTTCCAATTCTAAACCTTTGAAGGACTCGTAAGTCTTCCCCTATTTTCCCTCTGTGAGACCCTCTGGAACTGGCATTCTTTTAATTCCTGTTCCTTCTTCCTGTTTAAAGACTTTCCACTTTATCTGGTACGGCCATGAAAGTGAAGGGCTCTTCATCACTCTGACAAATATGTGGTATAGACCCAGCAGCAAACTGCCTGTTCCACATTAAAACCACGACATTTACAATAACATTGTCCAAAATTCATCAGACGTGTAGAACATGCAGGCCACCCCATATGTCTGGGATCAAACAGAGTTTAAATGTCATTTAAAAGAGATATTTTATGGGTTTTTTTCTAAGACAGAGTGCAGGACTGAGCCTACTTTAACCTCATAAATGGCAGCTGACCAGCCAAGACAATTGACACATATATTTAAGTAAGACTTGGGTAACGAGGATTTTGAATTTTCCCTTTCTTTCCTACAAAAAATAATAAAGCTGCAGAAACAAAAGTGTTTGAAATCCCCACTGCCCTGTAGGACAGGGAAAACAAATACGAAAGACATTTCAGTCACAATAGTTTTGTAGTGTTTAGTAGTTATGTGTGTAGACAGCAGTACATTCAACACTGCACTACAGCAAAGACATTTCTATCTCAAAAAGCCAAGAACTCATACATCCTCTGAAATATCTATAGTTAAAATTGTGGAAGACAGAAAACAGTTTTTTATCTAGGACATATATTCAGAGATATGAACCACAGAAATAAAATATATATGGTTAGTGTATCAGTTTGTCTGCATTATTTTGGAAATGTGGTGAATATTAATAAAATCTTCTATCCATTAGAGTGATCTAGAAAAATGATAGTTGACTATGCCTCTACCAAATAAAACTGGAAGACATCTTTTAACTACAGAAACTACAGAATTCAGTTTAGAACTGATCCTCTTAGAACAGCATTGAGTTTTACTTGCACATCAGCTCATACTTCTGCTGCCTACCACGGCTTTACTTTTCAGGAACCCATTTTAATGTTATTTTTTAAGGAAAATTCAGTATTTAAAAAAATTAATTTCAGAAAATGGTAACTTAAGTTTTTTATTATAACATCTGACCTTTGGGCTCATTTGAGGAGTTTGTCCTTAATGATGTGAATTATTACATTTTATGTCAGTGTAAATTTGATGACTTTGGTGGTTCTGTGGTCTTCAAAAACTAGGGTAGAGAATAATCAGGCCACCAGTTTTTAAAGGAAAGGTAAAATGGAAGGGGAATCTGAGATACCCCTATATGAGAGCATGCATATAATTTGATAATCTAGAAAGAAATTAGAGTAGGTCCTTGGTTATACTATAATTATTCTGCTTCACCTCAGACAGTTCTGAGGTCTACTAAGGAAGAAAATAGTTTGAATTTTTTCTTTTCTTATAAGTTGTCAACTTTTTAACAAAGAGATAGATTGAGTAGCATATGCAGTCATTGTGATCTGTTCTGACCAGTGCTGGCTAACGAAGGCTTTAGCTAATTTATTTTTAAAAGATGTCTTGAGTTAGAATCTGAAAGCTCTTGTTAGGTAATACAAACAAGAACTGGAAACATGTTACAACCGAGAATGAAACAGCACTTGGACTTCTCATCTTAGTGGAGGCTGTAGGTGTTACTGACTGCAGTTCATTTCACAGTAACAATTTTTACTCAAAGAAGACAACATCTTCTTAAAGTGTGAAATAACCTGCTGGTAAACTCCAATGTTTGAAAAGGGCCACTAAAAATTAGAAGGTTGAAGTCATAAGTGGTGGGCTTAAGTGGAAAATCTCAAAAAAAGGCTTTTTTTGTCTGTAAAATATCTTTTCCAATGAATCAGTTTTGTTTCATTTGAAGAAATATCAAATGAAAGTTTGACTGGCTATGTGGAATATTTTTCCCAACACCTTGAACTAACTGTCTCTCCTAGGACATCAACAGGACAAGAAGATTTGCCATTGCTTCTGAGCATTTTCCCAAAGGGCTGAGTAGGACTGGTAGAACTCGTATATGTAAATGTATATATATACACAAATGTGTCCATATACATGGGGCAGCTTATACAGCATGGCTGCTCCCTGGTATGGTGTGGTTCAAGCCAGAATAATACTGAAGATGTGCTCATCATTTACATCATCAGAGCACTGAATTATCTGAGTGTTGTCCTGTATGCTCCTTCCCCAGGAAAGATGAAATTTTGAAGAAATGCAGTCAGGTGGGATGGTGGTAAGACCAGACGGAGGGAACCCCATCCCTGTCCACCTGCTCCGCCTCTCCAGGGGAAAAGTGGGTTGTGACTTCTGAAGCCAGCTTGGCACTGAAGCCAGGGTGCCTTTTAATGACATGGTAAACACCACAAACTTTAGAACATACATTGAACGGCATTCAGTATAAAAATTCTATCTTTTCATGCTTTTACAGGACTGGGTAAAGATAAATATGTCTACAGCAAAATTTCAGGTTGAAGCCTATTATACTTACTGTGGTCAACTCATTGTACACCGTTAAGAAAATACATACATATAAAAAGATATGGTTGGCTCAACTTCTAAGAATACTCAAATCTATTTAATATTCCAGATATTTGGCTACCTGTTTGCATTCACAAAGCTCTTTATTGAAAGTGAAAATATAGCACTATTTCCCCGGCAATGTATGACTTTATTAAATAGCAAAGGAATACTGCTATTTAGATTGCAGGAACAGCAAGAAGAATATTTGCCTGTTTAAATCTTCCCTTCCTGGGAAACAAACACAGTTTGTTTATTTATTTACTTATAATTTGTGAAAACACACTTGATAATTGGTTTTGTAAAAACAATAATAAAAGGAAAAAAACAGAGTTATGAACTCAAATTACTACAACAGTACAAAAACACTTCTATTCAGAGGTTAAAAACATGCTATGTTATTAACTGGTAAATCAGGATGGAATTCAGCTCTTCCAAAAACGGCAAGGTCACATACTGTCTGATCACATTCATACTACATGCAGTTTTATTTCACTCAAAATCTTTGTCTTCTTAGTTGGTGTTGATCTAAGATATTAGAAATGATTGCAGTCTACAGAAACAAGGGGGGAAAAATCAGTTGTTAAACATGTCTGACTCTTGGAGGTAATTCAAATGGAAAAAAATCCAGGTCATTGGCCTTTTTAAATAGACCCCCGGCAATATTTACTCCTCCATAAATAGCACAGTCACATGAAATAAAACTGTGTTCAGTAAAGCCTGCAAAACAAAAGAACAATTTACAGACTGAAAGGCAAACTGTGGCTCATGTGCTCGCTGGGGAGGATTAAGTGAGCTTGCTGCACGGTCTGTGCTTAGTGACTGCGGTGTCAGATCCGCTGCAAGGAGAGCAAGTCGGGTCACCGAAGGTGCTCCATCCTTCAGCAAAAGCCGGGAAACGCCGGGATCCTGCTCCAGACCGTGACTTGTGAGGGAGAGCTTTTGCTGTAATGTCACGTTTCACTGGGGCAGAAACGAGCTCCACTGCCTTCACCCTCGTGACTCAGAGCACATCTACATAAGGAAAGATCACGGGCATTGCTGCGCTGCTTTAATTCAACCGCTCCGGCTCTGGTGCTGTAGGAAGGGCAGCACATTTCCCCGAGGTAGACAAGTCCTAACATGGAGGCACAGGCTTCTGAAATACCAGTAAGACCATTTAGTGCATCTGCTTGCAAAAACAGATATTTTTGCATGTTACAGACGAAAGGACAAATGACTAAATTACTATAAACATTATTTAGATTTCTCTAAAGCTCATGTCAATCTCTTCCGTGTGCTTACCCACACTTATGATTCTATTTCAAGTTTTACTTTTTCATTTTTTTCCCCAAAGATCCAGCTCTGAAAATCATGTTATTACATAAAAGACACAGCTGTCTCTTTTAAGTCTCTTGCAGCTCTGAAAACACTTGAAAACGTGAAACTACAGCACACAAAAACTTTGTAACCCATACTACAAATCAGTAGTATCCACAAGGGCATGTGACTTCATTTCATTCATTAACCGGGGAGTGGAAAGATTGATTTTAATTAAATCAATATTTAGGACTCTTCCTTACTAGTATCACTCATTCCGGTTTTGCAAAATGAGGTTAAACAATGCTGCTGAAAAGGGGTTTTTTTTGCTGAAAAGGATCTGAGCGTGGTTTGAGGGCAGATTTGCAGGCGATGGGTGCCAGCCCAGTCACCAGTGGGCCGTGGAGAGCTGGCTGCTCGGCAGACTTGGCTCTTTGTTTCCAGTCGCTAAATCACAGCAGAGACACATGAAAATATAAAAATACTTTTCTGCCATTATTTTCCGAGGAGAATAGAACTACAAGGGAATCGAATTACAATTCTAGATGCAGACACAATTCTTTACAGAAAGTATTTTACACTGTCAAAGTGCTTGGAAACCCTGGTACAGCAAAGCCTTTCCACCTTGGATTTCGGGGGAGATTTCCCCTATCCTCTTCATTTCTCTTCACTACAGCCTACATATATCTGGTTTGCGACTCTTGGCCATGTTTTGTACTTTTCTGGCTGCCACATTCATTAAGTTTCCAAGCAGCTGATTCTTAGCATGCAGTAATTCTTGTTAGCTTGCTAAGAAGCTGACAGAATAAACCTTGCTGTTTGTTTAATTCCCTTCACTGAGCATTAGGAATTATTTCTGAAAGAACTCGGGCTTCCAGATGTTCTTTTTCACATGCAAACATTTCATACCAGAAGCAGTTCCCTCTTATTTACTAAATGCTGTGTTGAACAACCTTTATAGAAGACTGTAAAGCTGAAGATAGTGCTCGTGGGCATTTATAAGGGTCTGATTTGCCATAGACAAAAGCATGTAGGAAGTGGTACTGGAAAGGCTACAGTGTTTTTTGTTGTTGGCAGTGGCTGTTGGTGGGGTTTGGTGTCATTTTTGCATTTCAGTGAATACGGGTACCATTCGTTACATTTAAAAATACTATGAATCCACTCCTCTTGCTGAAGATCTTTACCCATTTTATATATGTAAAATGCAAACAAATCTTCAGCACAGAGAACGGATTAATTAATGCACATATGCTCATGTTCTGTAGATTCTTGCTAAGGAAATGTCATTATGGCAAAGATGCTAACTGACTTTGAAAGCTTAGTTGTAAACCTATGTCCCTAAGGGATGCTTTGCATCTTACTGAGCCAGAAAGATTGCTGCTGAATTCTCAGACAGCACTGTTTACACCCAAAATGACAGTTCAAGACACAGGCAGAATTAAGGAGTTAAATTGGGATACATTTTCATTGGACTATCAGTTACAATAATCAGTGTATTTGTGCCTGTGCATACAAAATCCTTGAAATACATTTTTTATTTGCAATGCAATCACACTGGATTGTCTGACAGAAGATTTAATATAGAGGTTTTTAAAATAACAACAAGAATCAGAGCTAGTTTTAACAATCCATTGCCTGCACATACCCATACACATAGTTTTGCCTGGAAAGACTGTAATGACGTATTCAATGGGTATGCTGAAGGAAGTCAAACTCAGGACCCTTACAAAGAAGACCTTGCCAGCTATTCTCTGAATTCCAATCCCCGAATTTCAAATTCTGCTCTGGGAGGAAGGTGACAGATGGCCCTGAGATAACTAATGCTGTATTATTCAAGGATTTATCAAGCAGAACACTTGGGAACCCTTCCGCTAGACATCGACTGCCCAACGCAGACTACAGAACATGTAAACATACAATTTATCCTGAACTAGGTGAATATCTCACTTGGTTTTACCGGGGCATTAGTCCAGGAAGTATTTTAAGCTAGGACTGAGCACCTCTCCTTCACAGACAGGCTGAGTGAGCTGGAGTTGCTCAGTCTGGAAAAGAGAACATTCCAGAGAGACGTTAGAGCACTTCCTGGATCTAAAGGGGGTCTACAAGAGAGATGGAGAGGGACTGACTAGAAGGGCATGTAGTGACAGGACAAGGGACAATGGCTTTAAACTGAAAAAGGGTAGATTTAGATCATATATTAGAAAGAAGTTCATCACTGTGAGGGTGGTGAGGCACTGGAACAGGCTGCCCAGAAAAGCTGCGGATGCCCCATCCCTGGAAGAGTTCAAGCTCAGGTTGTGTGGGGCTCTGAGCAACCTGGTCTAGTGGAAGGTGTCCCTGTCTATGGCAAGCAGTTTGGAATGCGATGATCTTTAAGGTCCCTTCCAACCCAGGGCATTTTATGGTTCTATGAAATACCCTGAAAAACTGCTGGGGTTGTGCAGTAGTAAACATAAGCACAGTTGCAGTCAACAGGGCTTTTCATTTTCATTTTGAGACGGAAGTAAAATTTTCTCCACAAACCTTCTTGGCTGAGAGTTCACCCACTTAGGGCATCCTCTTTACTAAAATATTCCTCCCACTGTCTCTGAGAAGAGCTAGATTTCTGGCAGCTTGGCCTCCAAGCATCTATACAGAAGAATGGGAAAGCAGAGCTGTAGTTAACTCCTCATCTGCTGGCAGCCAGGCAACTCCCTGCAGCAAAAATCTGGTAGCAACCTGGTACTCGAAGCACCACGTTTGCAAGCCAACTTGGCCAGGATTCTGCAAGTTAATGATGCGTCATGTTCTTGTTCACCTTTCCAAAGGTTTCTCTTCTGGGTAAAAAGATGCTAAGAAAGTGCAGGAAATAATCCTCTGTGACTAAATGAAAAGAACTGTAAATGTGACTTTCAGTAAAATCTGCTCCAGAATGTTGCTTCTCCGTTCTGAATAATGATCATGAATGATAATGAGCCTTCTTCCAAGTTAGAGACACACGAGAGGTTTTGCAGAATCAAGGCTTCAGCGCATATTGAGGGCCCTGATTCAGGAGTGGGAATAACTTGGCATAAAATTAGTATTCACAACATTCTCTGTGGACACCGTGGACTTCGATGAATTGAATCTGGAGCCAGCAGCTTGTAACCTGGCATCGTCCCTGTGTGCCTTTAAATACACTCCGAGAACCAGGGGCTTCAGAAGCTGACTCAGAGCAGCTGTGTAGGAAGCAGTACGTGCAGAAAGTGGGGAAGGGCAATCTCCAGCCTTCTGAAACACAGTTATTTCAGACTGCCACTCACAGCTCTCACTTTCATTTTTGATCTCCAAATACCCCCGTCCTGCAGGCCTGTATGTTCCAATGGTTTCATACATCGATGTAATTCCACTGACTTCAAGTCTAACTTAGAGCAAACATCACCATTTCAGTTTGGGAAACAGTAGCTGGTCTCCAGAGATGCTGCTCATTCTTTTCTCAAGCAGAAGAGTTTTATTAAAAAGGCAAAAGAAACTTCAACGGATAAAAATTCTTCTCATTTATTTGAGAGAATAAAAGTTTCGTTTTGTGTGGCTGACTCAGATTTCACTGATGTTTGTTTTACAAATGATGCATGAAGATGCAGTCTGAAAATATCTTTCAGTGCAGTTAATATGAAAATCCCATCATTGCAAGACTACACCTATTATTTATGGAGGTCTTGGTGTCATGAATTTTGACTGCCAACAGATTTTTACAGCACATTTTCAAACAGCATTTCTAAGCCTAAGCAATCTTGGAGAAAATACTCTAAACCTCAGAAAAACACTTTTACATTACCTAGAACTTGCATAAGGCTTCCTTAAACTCTGAAATATTGATGAAACTCTAAGGTAGACTCTTTTACCCTGGGAACTGGCAGCAAGGCTTGAGTTGCCAATAAACAGTACACAGGACATGCTGCGCAGTGTCAGTTTCTAAAAATGGGTGCAGAAGAAAATGACAGCTGTTGGAGGGCAGGCAGGAACACAGGAACACACCGATACAGGGGCTTGGCCCCAGGGATCTCTCAATAGGAGCTGTGGGCCTTGAAGTGAAGTAAGAATTAACCAGGTAGGGAATGCAAGGATTTCCTTTACTGCAATAATACTCAATATAGGAGCTCGTAGTTTAAAGGACAAGTGCCTGAAGACTGCTATGTTGTCTGTAAAATGGATTTTGTAATGTATTTTAAAAAATTAAATGAAAAGTCTACACACCTACAAGAGAGATGAAAGTATATTACACTGGTACCCTGTAATTTCTAGGTACGTTGTATCCAGAATTGAATCTAAAGTGTACAGAAAAGGATTCTCTGAGCTCAGCTCAGCAGGTAGGAGTTATAGAATATTCTGAGTTGGAAAAGACCCACAATGATCACTGAGTCCAACTCTTAAGTGAATGGCCCATGCTCCCTCTCTCTACTAAAGATTATTCCACCAAAAGCAAAAAAGATGGGAAGCACACAAGTTAGAGACTGTGTTGACAGAGGAATAGAAAAGAGACAGAAGGAAACAGAGCAGTTTCTACCAAACAGGCTTCCACAGTCTTTGTCTTCTATGTTCACACAAAGCTAGAATGATTCGGCTTTTGATTTATGGTTTATATACACAAAGATTAAAGTCCAACTCATGAAGGCATTTTACAAACATTTATGGTGATCTTACTGTATTTATGCCCTACCACAGCTACTGAAACTTGAGTGTGTGCTTAAAATACCACAAATACTTATTTGCTGAATGGGTATCTAAAACCATATAGTAAAAAGAAATGTGCTGATGCGCATAAAACTCGGCTCTACGTGAATGGCTGCAAGGTAAGGCATCCCACGTGTCTGCAGTTCGGAACGGGGGAGGCGGGAATTGTATTTGGAAACGGGACAACGCAAGTCAGCCTCGCAGCGCACAGACGGTCACGGCTCCTGCGAGCCGCGGCAGCACAATCCCCCTTTCCAGGGCCAGGCTCCAGCCCGAAGCCCG
>VZTG01002166.1:985760-1021460 GCA_013397845.1 Melanocharis versteri | reverse complement strand
CCCGCCCTCCCCTCCGGCTGCAGGTGCCGCTGCCCGCGCCGCCTGCCCCGGCTTGGCCCCTGCCCCGCGCCCTCTGCCCTTTCGCCGTGTCCTCCCCTGCCCCCGGTGCTTTCCAGGTGCGGACCCCGCGGCAGGAATTCCTCCTCTGCTCGCACAAACCAGCGCCGCGCGGGTCGGCTCTCGCTCGCTGTCCCGGGCGCTGACCCCGCTAACTCGCCACCCCCCTTTTCTGGCTGGTTCGCGTGATTTTTTTAAGGTCCTACTGAGGAAAATGTAGACGATAAGTTGAGCTCAGGAGTGCAGGGAATTGAGGGCTAGAACCTGGGAGCGAGCGGTGGCTCCTCCCACGGGGGATTTCGCGAAGAGGAACTCTGCCTGTGGCACGACATCCTGAGTTACCGGAGGGAGTTCGCGTTCGGCTGCTCGGTGCTCTCGCACCGCGCTCGGACGGAGTTGGAGCGGCGTTTTGCTGCTCTCCAGGAGTTGCCTCGGAGACTTTCTCCTGCACAGTGCTGTGTGGAAACACTCTGAAGTGAATGAAAACTCTGGATGCTGGCGTTGCTGAGACTGAAAATAGACAGTGAAGGTTTTTATCCACTGTGCTGCAGCTAAAATCTGCGAAGGCACAGTTCATTAGGTTACAAAAATGAAGCGATGTTCATTGCGACGTTCTACATCTTTGAACATCAGAATAATTTTCTGTATATTTTAAAAATTACGAAAAGTACTTGTTGGGCAAAGAATACAAAACTTGTTATTAAAGCATTTGTCAAGGACCTGAAAAATAAGGGAGAGCGATTACCTTAATGTGACCTAGCATGTTAATTTTGCTTCCACTGGCTTTAAAGTCTTAAGGCTTTTGAAGCTGCGTCATATGATGGTGGAAAAAAAATCTGATTCGCAGCAAATATCCAAAATCTGAATTAAGAGATAACAAACTTAAAAATATTCCTAGGTACTAAGGTTTTTTTTCTGTATGATTTTTATGGCATTTACAATCGTGTCTCTATTATTTCGAGACAGTCACTTTTTCCTGCTCTTTGAGTGGCAGATGTAATGAATCATAAATCTGGCTGTTAGCAGAAATGTTATTGACTAGAAATAAGCTTAGGCAGGGGAGCAACAAGGGGAGGGTTGTTTGTTTGGTTTTAGCATGTTTGTTGCCGTGGTTTTCAGTGTTAATTTTAACAACATCAGGGGTGTTCTTTCTGCTTGTTTTGGTCTTTCCTTCCTCTATGGAGCTGTGTCCTGTCTTGATGCACTACCTTGATTTGAGGGATTAATAACCTGGATAATTTGTTTGAAATCAGGATTCAGTTTCTGCAGTTCCCATGCTGTTCAGACAATACATTTTCCTCAGAGATGAATTTTAGAAACCACACTTGAGACCGTGTAAAGGCCCTTGGTAAATACTGCACATAGGTGGCAGACTTCAGAAAGTTTGAGTCCTGGTCCAGCAAACAGTTTAACATACGTGTGTTATGCAGGGAATAATTCCAGCTTAAATCAGCAAAATGTCCAAGTTTACATTCTTTGCTGAGCTGGGACTTTAATATTAAATTTTTAACTCTGCATTATTAAGTCTTGTAGCTTTGTGAGTGTGGTTTTACAGCGTTTTACTTACAACAGAGAAATTTTGCATGGCATCAGCAACTCAGATGTTTGGAAATTTGAAGCCATAAACCAGCAGAGGAATTTCTTCAGTTATGCGGGGTTTTATAGTAGTTTGAATCGCCTTATTGCCTTAAGTTCTTAAAGGAAAATCCCTTCAGTCTTTATGCTTATGATTCAGATGTGAAGTCTTGCCTTGGAGACCTTCTTCAGAACAGAAATTGTGGGCAAAATATACTTTTATGAGCTGTGGTGTCCCAAGTAGCCAGTTTGCAGAAAGTCAAGCAGCACTCCTTTGCTTGTTTTCCTCCCTTAGGTTTGTGATGTTAGATTTGTCCTGAACGTAGTTATGGACATGGGGTGGTTTCTTTTCATCTGTTGATACTCCCTCTCTCCTTTTTCCTCTTAAACCTTCCTTGCCCCTGAAACCAAAAGAGGTTCTAGAAAGAGTTTGCTCTCTCTATAAACAGATTGTTTTATAAAACTATTTAAATCACATATGTCTTGGGAAGATGAAGCTTTGCTTTATCCTTTAAAGTTGATATGGAATTCAGTAATAATTTTGATGCTGCCAGTGTAGTATCATCTACAGAACCATGAGCCAGAATTCCCAGGGAGGGGCTGGAAAAGGAAAGTACAGTCATTATAATGATGCCTACGGATGCTTAGCATACACTTATGTAATTAGAGTAAGTTTTTGCTTTTACAGACCTCTTCAAATAAGTGGTTAAACCTGAGGTATTTCAAACCTGTTTTGGGAGAAAAGTGGATATTTTTAGATGAAAAAGCAGTTTGGTATTATGCTGCTGTAAAATATTTAATCTTGTTTATAGGTATTGTCTTGTTTCATCGCTTGTAAGAGAAAATATTCTGAAATAAGTGTAAACAGTATTTTAAAACTCCCCAATAGGTTTGTCAGACTGGCCTAAAAGACTTGCATCTATTTTACTGGAGGGAGAGATGTTCCAGAAGAAAACCAGAAATTACCCATCACTTCAGAAAGTACCTTCTTGGGTAGAGAGTGTTGTGGGATTTTTCCTTTTCTCTAGGGGCTATTTTGTTTGCCACTGAAATGGCCAGCTCAGATGCTGAGACACACTTTCAGAGTTGTGTTGTTTCAAAGCCTTTAGACAGATAATCTTAAAAGTACATATTTCTGCAGTTAATTGTACTACTGCTCTGAATTACCAAAATTCTGTAGTTTGGCTGTGTCTTTCTTCTCCTGCCGTGATACATCACATCTCTTACTAGTGGGTAACAGCCCCAAGTAGTACCCCAGCAGCAGGAACTCTTCCCTTCAGAGGTGTTGTTGGGGGAGTGAGATTGAGAAGAGGGATGGTAAGATTGTGTGTTGTGATTAACATTCAGCTTGGTTTTGTGTGCGATGATACCTGTCCTATTTAGATGAAAGCTCGGCAAAACCTGACTGATGGCAGGACACTCCAAATAAATTAGTTATTTATTCTTCGGTTAATTTAGGAGATTTCCTAAAGCATTTGTTGGACAGTGTCTGTTTTACTGTATATTATTTAAAAACCGAATAAGAAATACTGAAGACACAGTGATTATATTTAAAAGAAAAAAAGATAGTTTAATCTCCCCCCAGTCTTCTTTTCATTTTGTTACCTAAAGTTTGCATGATGTAAGTCTTTTAAAGAATCTTCAGCCAAAATAATGTGCTGGAACACAGCAGGATTTTGTCATTTCATGGACAATTCTGAGGCTGTTGCTTTTAAAGAAATCTGGCAAAGGGAGTGTTATTTTTGTTGTTTTAAGAAGTGGTAATTTTGTCCCAATAGGAAATTGTTTTAAGAGACTGCAATAGAACATGGCAGTTACCTTCATTTTTGAAAAAGACATACAAGTTGACCTTGGAACCTAATCTGACTCTCTCCAGTAAATGTATGCATGCTTGTCTTTGTCACTTTTGGTTGAAGAAGCATGTAGAAATACAGGTGGAAAGAGGTGAATAGAAAACACAACTTGTTGTTTTTTTTAGTATAGTTAATATGGCCTGTCAGGTTGTAGAGCAAATAGATTTTTTTTTCTATGTACCAAACATGTCAACTGCAGGTGGAAAGAATAAACATTTCCTGATGCCTCTCACCCTCACAGCAGAAGAACAGGAAAGTGGTCCAGAAATCTTTCAGCCATGGACTAGCAATAGTTAGAGGAATCTCTGTGGGGCTGAGAGTTACAGAGTTGGAGTAAGTACTGGAATAAGACATTTTTACGAAGACCTCCCAGTGGGTAGTGTCAGCATTCAAATACAGGGTGTAAAATAGGTGTTAACTCTGGTTATTTTCTTTACTTAAACCCTTGAGAGAGAGCTTGGGTTTGGCTGAAAACCAGTTGCTGTGTTCAAGCTAAGCTTTTGTGAGAATGTTACAGGGAGGCCTAGTAACCTTGCTGATAGGTAAAATTTTAATGTTATTAAATCTGAGGATCAGTTCAAGCCTCACACTTTGGTTTTGAGTCACATAGTGTGTGCTTCAGAGTGACATAAATAAGTGGAGTTAAAAACAGCTGAGAGGAAATTTCTTGTCATATTAAGTTGCCTTTGCTCCTCAAGGGAACATGTGTTTCAAAGTTTTAGAATGGTTTACTTTTACTACAGCCTTAATAAATATTTGTAAGTGAAAGGACAGTTTTCTCTCTCAGATTTGCACTTGGTTTTTTGTATCCCTCATGATTCATTGTTATTTCCTCTTCTGTAGTCCCCCATCCTTCACCTTTTGTATTCAACATCCCTTGCCACTGTGCTCATCTTGGATGAGTTTTTCCTTAAAAGTGAGAATCTTTACTTCAGATGAAGAATGACGATGTTCTGTGAGGAATTTATGTTTACCTCTTACTATAATCTCAGCAGGGCACACTGTAAAGTAGTCAAAACTTCCTTTTTAGTTAAGTTACAATCTTGAAAAATAAACAGCCTATAACAGATGAAAAAGCTGTAGTAGTTCCATGAAAAACGAGCTGTTTGAATTTTTTTCTATATTAAGGAGCTGTTCCTAGTTTATGGAGCGGAACATTTTAGTCTTTAATTCTTAACAAATTGACCTTTTTTATCCGTGGACTTGAATTTTTGGTCTTAGAATATACTTCCATCAAGAGCAACTCCTAAATATAGAGCCTATTGACAGTCTTCACATGAACTTTTCTATTTAAATCTTTCACATCTTCCGTGTGCCAGCTTAGTATCAGATTTCTTTTTCCACATTCATTGCTTTCTGGTTTAGTCAGATAGTTGTTTCGCAGGTGCTGAATTTAATGTTAGTTGCTGTAGGAAATACAAATGGAATTAGTTATTGCTGCAGGCTATCTGATCAAAAGATGATTACTTCAATCGATAGATTTGGGGTTTTTTTTAACATCTATCTATCTTAAAATCGTTCAGTGCTTTTGAAAAGGTATCATACCAACAGTTCTGGACAGATTAATATTCTTTTTAGGCACAGAGGGGATATGTGTTGCGTTCTGATGAAAAAAAGGCACTTCCATTGAGAAGGCCATAAAATTTAGCTTCTATACCATTGTTGTCCTGACTCCTGTTTTAATCTAGCAGTTTAAAATTATGGCTTCTAGTAGCACGTGGGTTTGGAGGGTTGGAGCTGCAGCCCAATTAGATGAGTTGTAATAACACCTGTTTTAGAAGACTCCCTTGGCAAAATGCTCTACTAGAAACTGGATAGTGACAGCTTCTTTTTAAAGTCTGAATCATTGATTCTATCAGAGAGTTACTGAATTAGTGTCTCTCAAGTTTTGCTGAGTTTGTGGCCAGTGAATAATGTTGTCTACAAGACGCCTATTTCATAGTATGTTTCTGACTTGAAAGCAGAGTTCATCATGGTTAAGGTTGCCTTCAGTTTTCCTTCAGAAGACCTTATTCTCAGCTGCTTACAACATTGCTGAACTGTTTGTACTGGAGATTTCCATGCCAAGTATGGACAGTTTTATTTGCAACTGTTCCTCTGGCTAATTTTCTTAGTTTCAGCAAAACCAATTCAAACTACTTTGAAGACTAGAGGAAAAATAAATTGTATAGTGTCAGTATTAAAAAAAAAAATAAAATGAGCTGTGTTGAGGTTTAATGCTTGCTGTACTTTGGAGCTTAGCACGTGGTTCTTGATGCAAATGGATCTTGTTTGGTCCCATGGTAGCTGTTGTGGCTCAGCAGCAAGACTGATGAGTTGGTATTTACTAAGCTGTTACGTAGAGATCCTTCAGGATCTGCTGCGCTGCTCCCATCTGCCATGCTCCGTGAGGCTTTCTTTGGGCTGCTTGTCTGTAGTACTGCTAGGACAGCAGCCAAGCGCAGGCAAAACCTGTCATTTTCTGCAAGCAAGAGCCCAGGAGTGCATTACAGGTGGAGGGATGGAACTGGTGAGGTGATGGAAAAGCTTGAGTGGGAGGAGAGGGCAGAAGCCAGCTCCTCTCCAGTGGCTGCAGGGAGCTCAGTGTTCGGAGTCTCAACACTCCTGTTGGCTGTGAAACTTTCTGAAAATCTTTCTTACCATATTCTCTTCTAATTTCTTCATAACTTTTCGTTGCAGCTGTGGATTTTGAACTTCCCATGATCTTCCTGAAATGTTGCAGGCTTAGGGTTTTTGTTCTGTACATCAGGAATTGATCGCAGATGAGTTGGTTCTTCAAATGAGAGGTTTTTTCCTTGAGAATTTAAAATTGAGGAGAGCATAACTGTTCATTTGGGTGGAGGTGGGAAGTGAAGCTGGGAAAGGCTGGTGAAATGTAAATGCAGGATACTAGGCCTCAGTATTTTAAGGGTATAGAGGCTATGGGAACAAACAGTCTGATCAGCATTCAGCAGACCTGTATCCTCCTAAAATAGAAGCATGTACTGCTGCAATGGATATGGTGAAAAGAAAAGGCTATAGATTAAAAAAATAAAAATTGTGATGTCACGTTGCCTTTTACTATGGGGAAAAGATTTCTGTCTCATTTTTATCTTAAGTTTCTTCTCTTTGCCCTTGTTTCTCCTGACCTTACCAAGCAAAGCTTTGGTGAAATTGATGGGTTTTGTCAGCTTTGTTGATATGATAGGGTTCAGAAGAGAAATACAAATTTTGCTGGGGATTTGGGAGGTCGAGGTGAGAGTAACAACAAAAATTATATTTGCGCATGTCTATTCAAGAACCATGCTGCAAAAGGAAGATGTTCTCTTTCTAGTAAATCATTTTTTAAAGCACTAAGAACTAGGAACATGATAAAGTTACTCCCTATCATAAGAGAAAAGCTTTCCACGTTATACAAGTTTCAAGTTACTGATTAGAAGTTTATATCTGAGACCATCACACCCTTGGAGAGTTGGCAAGCTGTGGGTAACAGACAATGAAAGTGGCACAGCAAATTTTCTCAGAACTTAAAGAAGAGGTGTGTTGAGCAAGTGTAGAGAAGGACAGTGTAGCATGGGGCAGGAAGGCTGGTCTGAAGAAGAGCAGGAATGAAAAGTCACAGCAATGTGTCTAAATATGAAGGCAGAAACAGCTTCATTTCTGCTATAGTTGTATTAAAGGATTAGCAGAGTGCATCACTGCATGAACAAGTGAGCTTTTAGAAGTGATTTAATAGGTTTATTTCTGTAGATGCTTGGTCCTTCAAAATACAGAAGCATGTTTTTTATTTTGTTAATTTCATCCCAAGTAAAACTAAATGGGAGAGTGTCGAGGAAAAAAGGTGCTTTTAAAAAAAGTTCTAAAAAATGTACCATATTTTCCATTAAAAATTCTATGCTTGAAATATGACATGCATGTAAGATTGAAGTCTTGCTAAGCAGACCAAAAACTTTGGTTCCACATGTATGTAAAAACAACAAATGATGAGAACTGAGCTTTGGTTTTGAATTATGTATGGGAAATAAACTTGTGCATTTCAGCATAGTTGGATTCTATAGGAAAACAGTTATTGTTGTTTTGAGAAGAAAAATTAAGATGTGGGTATTAGAACCCTCTTGAGAGACATGGGCTTGGTCCCGCAGTAAAGTCAGGAAGGGCAGGGTTTGGTAATACGTATTTGTTAATTTTCCCTTAAGAGTAGGAAGCAGGATCAAAATAAACCGAATACATCAAAATGATGTAAATTGAGTTTAAAAATAGCCAAGAGATTTTGCCAAATGGGAGAGTACTTAAAGTGCAGGATCCCTCACTACTGAACACTTCGTGTTTACAGTTTTTGGTAGAAAGAGTGTCACTGTTAGGGTATGCTTAAAACTGATGAAAAATTATCTCAGACTTTTATTTATGAGGCTAAATGTCATGTCATTTAAGTGAAGTGTCACTTCACTTAAATTAAGCCAAGAGATCCCACAAATGTTTGGTGTTTGTCTGCTCAGGATGATCTATTCTCATTCAGATTGGTGCGAGTTGGGTCTCTGAATGCGGCACAACCAGGATTTCACCTGTGTTCCCTGTCCAATTTAATCATAGTTCTTGCTACTGCAACATAATTATAAAGTCTCTCCTTATATTATTTATCCGAGAAGACTTTGAAAAGTAAGAAACAATGGTTTAGCTAATTTGTAAAATACATATTTATCCAAGGAGTTAATCCAATACTTGTAACTTCCACCCAGATTTACACAGGAATTCAAGGGAAGAGGTGGGTTTTCCTTGTCTTTTGAAAAGTTAGATTGACTGTTTCCTCTGGCACACATTTCCTATTAAATTACTCCTCTATGCATCTCCTTCACATTTAAAAGCTAAGTGCTAAATTAACTGCAAAATGAGTTTCTGTACTTCTGTTAAATTGTGTTTAACAGGTACCCTTGGTTTCAATAAAGGGTATTTTTATATTTCACTTAGCACTAACGTTGCTGTGTGAAAATTACATGAGAGTTTCTTCAGTTTCTGGGAAAATAAATATACAAACAAGATTTGTAGTGTTGACTTGCATGTTCTAGTGTGATGTCAAACTGGAGCAACTTCATCATCTTACTCAAAATTAATTTTATACTTGGATAGGGTGAGGAAATGATGGGGAAGAATACAAGTTAATAGATTTTTAATCTGTTAGTAATATACCACACCAGATCCACTTACAGCATACTTCATAATTACCACTCAGTAATTATAAACTACTGTAAAGTCAGTCAGACAGGAGTTTTGCAGTTGACTTAATGTAAAGGGAACTCACTCAAATTGTGAATACAGTTGCTGTCCTTTCAGACTTACAAGGTGCAAATCAATTGGTTTTGGTCAAGCAAAGTGTTTAGGTTCCTATGAATTGAAAATGTTTTTAATGCAGTCCTGGATAACGGGTATTAAGCTGAAATTTTTACTGAGCCTGTGTGGCACACAACTTTGTCACCTGCTTTTCATCTGTGTCCTGGTAAAATTTGTGCAGAGCATTACAGCTGTTGGGGGGTAAAATAGGGAGCAGAGCTGCTCAGATGATTCTTTTAATTCTTAGCAGGGTAGGTGTGAAATGCTTTCTTGAGTCCACCTTTTCACATCCTCAAGGGCTTTATTGCATCTTCAGAATTACATGCGAAGATCCAAAATTTCGTTGAACCATTACACTTTGGTAAATAGCGTTTCTCTAAGGGCAAGTGCTTCCGTTTGTGGAAAAGTGTAAATAATTTCATGTTTTGGGAACATGGAGCATCATACCAATTGTCCCTTCTGATCTTTTTGATTTGACACTCTCAGAAGTTTGGTCTGTAGTGTCCTTCCATTTCTGTAGTCTCTTGGGTTTTGCTGGTGGTTAATTTTCCCGGCAGAAGAGTGAATTACTTGGAGTAACAAATTGCTGTGTACAGCTCTCTGGCTACTTTCCCCTTGTGGCTCATACGGTGTAACCTGACTTAGACTTTAAAGAGAGGACCTGTTTACATACTCAGGGTTTTACCTTGACCTTTATTTGCCCTCTTTTTAGGAGGACTTCTTGAAAGCATCTCTGTTTTACCATAACAAAGACCTTTGTTGCATTGCAATATTAAAAAAGCTATTTAGGAGTTGTGTTTTCTGTTTGGGAAAGCAGTTTTAATTCTTGGGCCTTTGTATCAATTTCTATAATTTTAAGTTAAAGGTGCTATCTATCCCATATTCACATCTTCTGAGAAACAATTTCCCATTCAGGAAATTAATTACTCTCCCCTTTTCCCAACTGAATGACCTGGCGGTGCATATGAATTCTGCGATAGGATTTATCACCCTTAAATTTAGAAGTATCTTCCTTAAAGAGGCAGGTTCCTGTTTTAAATCAATTTTTAGAGGCTCTGGGTATATTCAAAAAAGGCTCACCCTGCCATATGATCAGTCAGTGACTCTGCTTTATGGGTTTTAAATGAAGACAGCAGATACAGTAGCAGTGTGTGCCAAAGCCATAAATGAATGCACTGGAGAGCATAATAATTGACTTATGGGTGGGAGAAAACTTGTTTCAAGTAGAAGAGCAGTGGGGGGGTAATTGTTTTTTGAAAATATGACACTTCAGCTGTGTAAGAAGTGGAACTTCTTTGCCTTTTCTAATAAATACAGTATCACTGAACAAAACTTCATATGGTTAGCCATGTGCAAATTCCTCAACTTCTCAGTACTTTCAAAAGCAACACTGATTCAACTGTCAGTCCACTGGACAATTTTTATCCCTGCTTCTCCTTGTTGTTGTTGCATGGAACTGAAATTCAGCTAGATTCTGAACTGCTGGCGTGCTCTTGAGGTAACATTTGTATTGTTAAACTTGTGCATTTCGTTAAGGGTGACTGTGTGGTTTTTTTTCCTGTTCCAGTGACTGGTATGCTTGGTGATTTTTTATTTGTTTAAAGAATCAGTGGTGCTTTAATTCTTTTTTCATAAAGTGTGGTAGAAATAAGGTGAATTGTGGCAGGCCCAGTTACTAGAGTCTAACTTTTTAAGGACCAAGAGGATAATTTGTACTACTTTTTGCATCTATCTGCTTGTTGTCTTCTGTAATTAAACAGTCAGAAATAGGGCTATTAATACAAAAGCATTTCAGTGGGGTACTTTCTTACTCTCTGAAGTGTCTTGGTTGACTCAAATCTTAATTAAAATCAGGGGATTTAACATGGTAGTAGCTGGAGACTCTTAACTATATGAGGTTATAAGAAAGCCTGGAAGATGGTAGAAACAATCTAGATAAGACACTTGCAGTTTATTATCATTGCAAGAAGCCGTGTCACAGAATTTGTGACAGATGTTGTTCGATCAGCGTGGGCTTTTCAGATTTTCTGGACTGATTTGTTGAGGTCAACTTCTGGCCACGTGGAACAGCAGATGAGAGTCTCTGAACAAACAATATCTTACTGGGTGGGAGACAACTTTCCAGGAGTCCTTTTTACTGAATGACATAAAAATTATCTGTAGCCTAGACTTGTAACTAACTTTCTAAACCACAGTGCTGTATATGAATAAAAGGAATCGTTGATTGTTATTCTCATCTAGTTTTACTTCTGTGATTTCTTTTTTTTCCCCTTTGCTGGCATGTATCACAGAATTAATCTTAAATCCAGAATATTCCAATGAGCAAAATTACTGATTTTTTGACTATTTCAAAAGAGAATAGAGATTTACCATGTGGAGGGTGCCACAGTGTGCAAGTCTTGCCTGATGATCATCTGCAGAATAGTTTACTTAAAAATGGAAGTACAGGAGAAGCTCAGCTTATCTCAATTTCTGGAATGAAGAGGTTAAATGTTAGTATGAGCACATGGGTCCTAGACAGGATTGATCAACTTGGCAATTCTGTGCCAAGTCCTTTTTTTGTTTGTTTTGTGTGGGGGTTTTTTAGTTTTAGTTTGGTGTTTATCTCCTATAGGTAGTATAAATTTCCTTTCAATAATGATTGAAAACGCCCTTGTACTTCATTGCCTCCCAAACCTCCTTCTCTAGTGAACAAACTTTCTATTGAATAAGGAGCTTGTTAACTTTTAAAATACATAATGTTGTTCTGATTCCCTTATCTGTCCTGGAAAGTCAGAGTTCTGTTTACTGACAACATGCCGAAAAATTCACTCAGCCCCTTCCAGAGTCCTAGTACCAGCTGTAGATTTTGGGGTAACGGGTAATTTGAAAATACATTCTTTGAACTGTGATTGTAGGCGGCAGAGGGAAAACCTACAACCCTGGTCTGCTAAGAAATAGTACTTATTCCTTAGGGTGACAAAGTGTTTTTTTTAATGGAAAACCTGAAAATATTGATGAAAAGTTCCTTGGATGCCTGCGGTGCTGCACAGAGCTCGTCTGACTGGCCCCATCAGTTTTAGTTGGGCTGTTGAGCTGCCAAAAGCTGGAATTGTGGGAACTTCCCTTACGGGTGTGTGGAGTTACTGGGGAATGTTATATGCTACCAGGGTAGCCAAGTATACAGGGGCTACATTTTTTCTTTAAAAAGGAGCTTAAAGTGATTTAAAACAAAACAAAATCCCAAGAAATAACCAAACCCCACAAAAAACACAAAATCCAAAATGTGTTATTCTCAAAAGTGTTTAACTTAACTGAAAAATCTTACCTACACGTTATCTTGTGCCTCAATAGTTGGATGATGTGGTTCCAGAGGAGATGGTAAACGAACTTAGCAGCTCACTGCAGAGAGCTTCTGCTCCCGTCTCTAATCCTGTGCCAGAGCTGATGCACATCAGGCCCCTCCAGAAGCCATTTAACCTCACTAATATGACCATGTTATTGAGTTAAAGCAGCTTAGGAAGAGCCTGAGAAGTTCCAGAGCTGGTGCTGATGGATGGATGTGACTGGAACAGAGAAGGGGAAGGGAGGAGTAAATGGGAAAGAGGGTAGCAGGGAGAGAGACCTCTCTCAATCTCTGTTGGCCGATGGCTTTGCTGCCTGTCAGGCTGCAGAGGGAGACTTCTGAGAACCTGGAAACACTCTGTACTCTGTTGTAACATCAACTGCACCAAAACTCCATCTCTTAACAGTGCTTTACCATGCCTGTAACATCAGCACTGACACTCAGGTGCTAGGAGAGATCACAACAATCACGCACACAAGAGCTCTCTGGGGCAAAACCAAATATTAAAATTAGGTCAAATAGGACTCCCTGTGCTTGGTTTATGTAAGTGTGGCAGAGTTTATCACACTCCTTTTCAGACTAATGATGTCTCTGAAAGGAGCAGGCTGTACAACAACATTGATTGCTTTCAGTTAAAAGCCCCAAAACCAAACCCAGAGATTTGGTGTCTCGTAGTCCACGTGCTCCTCTCTCCATGTCAGCATTAAGGCTTCATCCTGCTCCAGCAGATCCCTCCACCACTGAGTACAGCTGAATACAGTGCAGTAAATGTAGCCAGACAGCAGAGACTAAATCCTAAACTTTGCACTGTGGAATGCAGCATAATTATAACGTGATCCTTTTCATGTATTCAGTTTGTCAGGGCATTATGTAGAAGTGTAGAATTGTCATCAAGTTCTAAGGAGATATGTGGTACTATATCATTGTCCTCTAAGTGCTTGAAAAGGCTGTGTATGAACAGCTTTGAGAGGCTGTCAGACAAGAACTCCTTGGTTGTTTCTCTGGCTTCTGCATCTTTCTGGGGTAGCTCTTTCAGGAAAAAAGTAGAAATGTTTAATTAGAGAGACTTAAAAAAAAAGGAAAATGTTTGCAAATGTTTGAGGGGGTTTATTTTGTATTGGCAGGGAAACCATGAATTTTCAGCTTGCCATTTGTGTAGTTGAGAGAGTTTTTGTGGATTTAGAGTCTTGTTTCTGCTGATGAATCAAGGATTGTTAGGTTCTCTGGCTTTGTACTGAAGGTCTTGGGTAAACAATTGTGTTGAGAAAGGAGAATTATCTTTCTTTTCCTTCCAGGAGGAAGGCCTGAAAACACAGGAGATAAATATATTGTAGGAAGACATCATTGCACTGTGTTTTTTGTCTGCAGTTATATACCAGTGAGGTAGCTCTTGTGAATTCTTTTCCTTTCCGTATTTTGCTTGGGCTTTCCCCAGAAAGATTAGTCTCTTAACTCAGTATTCCATGCTTAGATTGGCATTGATGACCTTATAAATCTGAAAGCATTCAATATAGAGACAAATCTGTACAATCATGCGGTTTCAATGTTTTAAAACTTCTTCTCAGGAAGAACTTCCAAGTCAAATTCCTTGCTAGTTTTTGTCCTTTAATATTGTGGCTACTGTCTGTAATGGAGATGGGGGGGTTGTAAACAGTAGAGGTAGTTTGTGGAGATTTTAAGTATTATGAAGTGCAACAATCAAGTTAAGTGTTTTAATCAGGTACAAGCTCTTTACTATCTATCATGGAAATGAGCAGAGGCAACTCATGATTAAAGTGGATCATAATTTCCAGTAATTTGTTTGGTGCTGGATGCTAAGTTTTTGTCTTCAGGATTTCCCATCATCATACTTGATTCAGGCTTGTTTCATTGAGGCATCCACTGTCTACTTTGAACCTAATTTATCTTCTGTGGTCTTTATGGTGTTTAGGGTATTTGAAGAATAACAATTATCTTGAACTCCACATGTATGATGTAAATCTTCATAGAATATTAGATTGAAGCTGGTTTAAAAATCATGCCATGGGTTGTTCAACTACTAAAGCTAAAAGCTCCAGTGTTTATGCAGTTATGGTGGCACAGTTTCTTTCATTCCTAGAACTAGAATAAACTATTGTGATATGATTTTGTTGTGGTATAAAGTTGTCTAGCTTTCACTTTGCTGGGATAGTTAAAGGCAAGGCTTTGAAAAGTTAAGAACCCTATCTGACAAATTTTCCTCAATCACTTGGTGGTTCCCATGGTACCTTTCGTAACATTCTTGGGACAAATGTGCAATGTGTCAAGCAGGAATTGAGCACGTGAAGACGGATTGTGCTGGTAGAACTGGATTTTTGGTACCTTATTTTTTGCCGTGGGTGCATGTAATTTTCATCTCTTGCAGATGACTAGAGTGGTAACTTGATAAATTAATTGTGTTTCCCCGGTAAGTATGAAAAAAGGATGTATGCTTAGAAGATACTTCCTTTGGTTTTACTTTGTATGTTTTAATAGTAACAAAACAGATTAATAGGCAGGTTTTTCATTTGAGGAAACCTGACAAATTGAGGGAGATCAAGTTGTTAATGAAATGGAGTGCTGATGCATGGCAGGGGAGAGATTATCTTTTACTCTGGTGTCTAACTAAAAGTGGCTAATGCAGGAATTTGTTTGGTATCCTAGGGAAGGTAATAAGTGATTTAATTTGTATGAATTCCAGTTACTGGCTTTTAACCTGAGGTCTTCAGTCTGTTTGAACCAGGGTTGGAAGTATTCAGGTGCTGTCTGCTGATTTTTGGAACTTCTAAGTAAATTTTGCTTGGTGATACTTCATTTTTAAAATTTTTTAATTTTTTTTTATCATCAGCTAACTATACTGTATTAGCTGTGCCTCGCTTGTGGACCTTTATAACTTGGAGTACAGTTGAGTTTGTAGTGAGGGAAAATAAGAGTAGGCTTGGTTCCTGTGTTAGTCTGGCTATCAGCTTGAGGCTAGCGACAAAAAAAGCTGCCCTCCCTGTGTCGGTTCCTTAAATTAGGCTTTTTGGATTTTATCCTCAGCATGTCACTGTTATTGCTTTGTTGCTATGATACAATACTTACTCATGCAATCCACTGTAGAATATTAGAAGATCTGAGCTGAAATGTTATGTAACTTACAAATGTTTTTACAGCTGATGTTCATTATTTTGCAGAGTGTAACAATTCGTGTCTTTGTAGTTATCTGAGCAAAATAAGCATCTTGCAAGGTTTTTTTATTCAAAAGAAAAACGGTTAAAATTGCAGAATTGACATTCAGAAGTGTGAATTGTTCTTCATGAGGGAGTAGTAACTGCTGGTTCTTTCAAAAGCTCCCTGAAGTTGTTATGCTCAGCTAATAGGATCATAACTGTCAGGTGGGGAAAGGGAACACAATACAGTATTCTGGTGCCTGAATTTCCAGGGCACAGTGAGCAGTATGGATTACAGTGGAGGCGTGTCAGTCCATTTCAGCAATTACTTTTTGCTTATGGAAACAAAACAATTCTATCAGATAACTACTGAATATTAAACCTGCTGTTGACTGTTGTTGTTCCAGCCACTAAATGAAAGGTGTTTTGGTACAAAACTTGAGAAATAGGCATTACTGGAGTGAACTGTTAAAGGTATAAACTTAGTGAAGTTTGTTTAATTACAATAATTCTAAAACATTAAAGAGAAGCGTGAGATTTTTCGTGATTTGTTCAGGTTTTAAAGTGAGACTTAAGATTTTCAGTACACATTTGCCTTTTTCTTGTCTGGATCATTTTTTTGGTGGTGAAACAGCAGTGCTCATAGCAATACTACAGTGAATGAGTGATGCTAAGGGATGTAGTCAGGCTGTAGCCCAGTCATGAAAATTCTTCAGGGGAGAGCTTGCTTTATTTGGAGATAGAATTGGGAATACAGTTTTTTCACCAGAGTGAGTGAAGCGCCAACTGGCTGATAGATGAGGTGATGCTGTATTGGTGCAGTGGCCTTGAACCCCTATAAACAGTTAAAAACAAGAACAAGAGACACATTTAACCAAATTTTCAGTTAAAACCTTGACTTTTTTATGATTCTTGTGATCATGCAGCTTTGGCATAGTTACAACATGTTAAAATTTTTGAAGAGCGTAGTGCTTGATAATCCATCTCTTTTTGAGTTAATGTGAAATGCTAATGGAGGAATTCTGCTTATCAGATTACAGGGGTACTGAATGCTAAAATGAAAATGCTAAGTCACAGCCAAACACATTGTCTTAATAGGCAAAAAAATCTGGAAAACCCTTATATGACTAAGATTGTAATAAATTATTTAGATCAAAGCATTAAAAGTCAGGATTAATCCTTTCGAAATATTGGAATTCTTTCTTCAGAGAAACATTGATCATACGATGTCGAAAGTATGTGAAGCATTTTGCATTGGGGTAAAAAGACAAGGTTCCTTCAAAGCAGATTTTACAGCTTTTAAGCAGGTTACATAATAAAGGATTAGGGAACAGAATGAGACAAATCGGATGAATGAAAGGTTTGATGCACTGCTTCTGGATATGACTTTTAGGGATGGAGAGCTGGGACTTTTAATGTCTATGTATTTCAAATAAAGTTAATTCAGGAACTCGTTGTTGGTAAATATATTTACTGCCGTATCTTTGTCCATTTATTTCTTTCATGTACCAAAAGTTTGGAATAGCAGGTGTCCCATTCTAACATACAGATATTTTCAGTTTTGACAGAATTTCTTATTAATTTGCTATTACTTTGCTCACTATAAAGCACACCATTCCCCATAAAAAAACAAGTAATAGCTAGGCAAATTCTTGTCAACAAAATAGATTTAGAAATCCTGTGTTCGCTTCTACAGATTTAAGTGTTTGGGTTTTTTTCTTTTATAGATGCCACCTTCAATGAACAGCAAGATCTTTTTTGTCAGAAGTTGCAACAGTGTTGTGTGCTCTTTGACTTCATGGACTCTGTTTCAGACCTGAAAAGCAAAGAAATCAAGAGAGCAACACTGAATGAACTGGTTGAATATGTTTCAACAAATCGTGGAGTGATTGTTGAATCAGCTTATGCTGACATAGTGAAAATGGTAAGTAGAATGCTCTTGTTATAGTTTGAATTTTAATAAAGTATCTTAATCAGTTTATTACTCTGATGGCATTTAACTCAGAATTGTGGTTGGTTATTCTGCTTATACAATATAATTTGTTAACGATAACTTGGCTTAGAAAGGCTTGTAAAAACAAACAACTTGTGAGTTTTAATTATTAGCTGAAACATGATGCACTCAGGTTAATTAAAATTAAAGAACTGGTGCACTGCAGATACTTGCAGTCTGAGTAAACTTTAAAGTTGTTCTCTTTCAGAAAATGGCAATATTTCAGTGCTGCCTGTCTTTGTTTACTAGTGGCGATGGAGAGTTAGGCTAAAGTTTTCTGGTACTGATTGCTGCAGGTACTGGTGACAGCAGAAAGGTTTAGCAACTGTACTTTGTAAATACTTTTTGTGGCTGTTTGTTATTATTTTGGCCCTGGAGAGCTGTGCTAGAGTAGCCTAAGTGGTTTGCTGAAGTTATAAACTGTAGGATGACTTGTCCCATGCAATTTCTACTAATGGCTTGTTGAATAATGAGCAGAATATTTGTGGTTGTTATCTGCTGACTTTCCCAGGTGTTTATGTGCATTTTCAAATGCTACTTAAGTAATGTTTTTGATCTGCCTATATTCCATGTACAGGGAATGAGACTGAAGGGCACTCGAGAATAATCTGGAATATTTTTTTTTCCTGGAAATGTGAAATGTAAGAGGAATGGCTTAAGTGCCCATGCATTTATGTTAATAGTTCTCTAAACTTTGAAGTTTACATAGATAAAATGCTGACTTTTAAAGAGCTCTCAGGAGCATAAGCAGAGCAGTTGAAATATATAGCCTGCAACTTGTGCAGTTCTCTATACAGTACAAGCCAGTTTTTTCTTAAGGTGCATTTTGTTTGTTGTTTGGTTGGGGTTTTTTTCTGGGCAGCAGATAGGGAAGATCAGATCTTTAATGTAAATAAGTGTGGAAGTTTTGCCTTTATACTGAAGGGCTAGGATTATCAAAACCCTTTTAATCGTTTTGGCTTTTTCAGCAGATGCTTATTAAGTTTTACAAAAAAATCTAGGACACTGGGGACTTTTTGTATAGTTTTTGTTTTTTAAAGAACCTGGTTTTCTGTCCTAAATGTTTTTTACATAAGAAAATAAAGGACAAAGTATATTCACCTCTTCTTAGGCTTCTTTTTTTTTTCTTGCTGCTGGTGGCAGCGAGCCTGAATCCTTGCAGTATTTTCTTATTCTGTGTGCCCTCTGTAGCCCCTTGTTAGAAGAAAGAATATACTAACTAGCCCACAGTACTTGTTGAAGGGAGGTTTTCTTTTATATTGGAGTTGTTTTCTTTTCTTGGAGATAAGGTGGTGTTGAGCTGTTCTTTTGAGGTTTTTGTTGTTGTGCAAATGATTGGATTCTGTGGATGCTTGTTTTTTCTTCCATAACAAATTTCCATCTCCTTTTCTCTCCTAAAATGACAGAAAGTGAAGAAGCTCAGTGAGAGCTTTAAATGCTGAGTGAGAGCTTTTTGAGAGCTTGAGACAAAAGATCTCTCCAAGCTTGAATAGTATTTCTAATCTCCCTGGCAACTGGCAGCAGAAAAGGCCTTTGCTGTGAATTAGGACGAAGTACCGGCTTTCAGAAAAAAATCTGCATGGGTCTGTCTCTCCCTCCACGTAACACCTGTGTCAGGCTAGAGGCCTTTCTTGGTAGCAAAACTTGTATGAGATTTAAGAGTTACTGTTTCACTTTTTGTTTGGGTTTTAAGTTTTTAGGCTGTTCAGTGTTTCTGCATTAAAAGAAAAAAAAAAGAGTTTTTTTGCAGTTTGAAGGATGGTGCTTTTGGGATGAAAAAGTAGAAGTGGCCTTAATGACACCTAACTATCATCTGGCTGGTAGTAGAGGACAGGCAGACTAAAAAATTCCCTGGAAAAAGCCAGAGTGGCAGCAGTGGCAGAAGCAGAAACAATTTTTGTCTTTCCCTAGGCCTGGGACACCTTTCCTCCAGCTTGCATAGGAAACAGCCTCAGGTTTCAAACAGGTTTCCTTGGAGTCGCCTGAGTGTGGGGAGGCTAAGTCAACAATGCCTTAGAGATAGCAGGAAGGGAAATAAAATACTGTTTCTGCTCAGTGCATAGGCGAGGTCTGTGCAGGTGGGGAGGTCCCTGCCATTCCTTTCCTTCGCTGGTCTCTGCTGCCAGGATAGCTGCTGGGCCAGCACCACACAGGCTCTGTGGTTGTCTCTGCTCTGCTTGGACCCTGAGGCAGGGAGCTTGGAATGATACCAGTGCCATTTCAAGCCCCTGAGGATGGAACAACATCATTAAAAAGAAGTCTTTGTTTAAATGGATGTGCAGGACACACTGCAGGTTATCTTTTTGGTGCCCTGGGCAACCTGATTTTCCTTCAGCTGAGGAGGGCTTTTGCTTACAAATGGTTTTGAAGGTGTAGCGCAGCAGTCAGTGCATCTCAGTTCTAGTTCATCTAAAACTGGTGTCATCTCTGTCTGGAAATTCTCAGGTAAAAGCACTCTGAAGCTAAAAGCAAATTAGGGTTTGACATAGCTAATATTTTAAGTTTTAAAACTTCCTGGGAAGTTAGGAAGTTCTACCTTTTATCAGTTTTGGGAGCATAACAGAAATGTCTCTTCAGTACACATTAATCTTCATCTCCTTGTGCCTATCAACCTCGCCTTGTTCCCCAGCAGTATATAAAAATTCAATGTAATGGGATTGTCCTAACAGGCTGTATGAGTTGTGAATTCAGAATCAAAAAGAAATCAGGTATCCTCAATCTGCACACTTAGAAATTGGAATTGAACCTAGTATCTTTCAAATTTTTAGATCAAGTTGTACATTTGATCAATGGTAATAAGGAACAATAAGGGGCTTTTTTCTTTTTTGTTATAAGAAAATATAATTGCTGGATCTCAGTACATTAACTGGCATATTTTCTGAGGTAATTTTTGGAAATCTTTGAGATTTAATTTAGAAAGCTGATGCTGGATTTATTTGGAAATCTATCCAGCTTTAAAAACCTTTTATGATTTGTGTTTCTGAAATCACAGTTTTGGGATAAGACACCACTTACAAACTTAAAAGAATGTTTTAAATAATAGAAGAGGATATAGAGAAAAAATTGCAAAAATACCACAGACAGAATAAAGTAAATTAACCGTTTTTTGGGGGGAGACAGGCTAGTACATAAAAAGGGTGCAAGGTTTATTTTAAGTTTCATATGTTCTTAGGGCATGAATAATACCAGTGGAAGTACTGAATACTCTGAAAATCATACAATTGGCTTTCCAAAGGCCTGGCTGAGAGGCTTGCGAATTGTTTCTGCTACAGAAGTGTATTTAGTACTTACTACCTTTGTTTTGGACATGAAACTTATTCACTACTCTGAGGTTCTGTGCTAAAGGCTGACCAGCTCAGTTCAGCAAGATGCATCTAGAAAGAAAAAGAAGAATTTTCAGGAGATGTTACCAGAACACTTCTGAGCAGAGGTAGAACATTCTCTGTGGGAGACTGATTCATACGCTGGAGGGTTTTATTGAATACCTAGTAAGAGTAGACAAAGCCAATAAGAGAACCAGGATTGTAATGTTGATTTTTGAGCTTGATTAAAATTAGTGTTCTCTGACTCCCATTTCCCCCTCCTCTCCCCCCCCCAGCCTTTTCTTCTTGAGCATTGGAATCCCAAGTCTCTTGTGTTTACAACGTTAAAGTACAACTGTACTGTTTTTTCTGGGGTTGTTTGTTTGTTTGGGTGGTTTTGTTTGTTTGGGGTTTTTGTTCTGTTTTTTGTTGTTTTTCCTGTGCATTAAGCTCGGAGACAGCAGTAGTGCCCATCCACACAGAACTTCATTGCTCTTCCAGTCCAGGACAGCAGCACCACAGCTTTGCCATGTCCCGACAGGAGACAGTGACAAGACACAGAACGAAGGGCGTAGGAGGAAATGAAAAGTCATTTTATGCAATAACTGTGTGTCTTGTTTAATGAGGCAGCTGATTCTTAGGTGCAGAGCCAGCTGGGTGACTTCAGGATCTTTCTGAAGTCCTTTTTGCAAGGTTCTTCAAGTGCCTTGGAGACTCCATGGAGTATGTGCAGGAGGATTTTCTGCAAGCTGTCAAACAGTTTCTTTTGTGCTTAGTAGGCTTGGGTGATAAGCGGCTACTTGAAACAGATTTGATCAAAAAGACTAAAAGAGTTTGAAAGGTGATTGTAAAAGTCGGGTTAAACTTGTTCCTGAAAGAATGCTAGAAAATGCAGAAATGAAATGAACTTCATGTTCTCTTTTGTTCCTGTAAGAGATTTAAACCCAGTATGTTATATCTGGTGCAAGAGTTGGCGTTTTTCCTTTGACATCCTGAATGGTCTTCTATCCAGGCTTTAATGTACTTCAAAAATCCCTGAAGAAGCCTTTTTAAGCTTGTCCTTTTGAAATTGATTTGATGTGACTGTATCATACTAAAAGTAACATAGAGTAACTTTAAAAAAAATAGCTACTATGTGAAATGGAAAAACTGGAATGGTTATGTGTTTCTAATTTTCCAAACGCTTGAAGCATCTTGAAATTTTCAAAGGTGAAAAAGTGAAAAATGTAAACAGAAATATCTTGAAATCAAGTAAAGTGAAGAACTGTAGAAATAAGATTCGTTTTTGGGATTGTCTGCCTTTCATGTGGAGAGAGCTCTCTTTGGATCATAATTAGTTATATTTTATTTTTGGTCTTATATAAAAACAGCTCTTGGTGTCACGTAGTTGAAAATTATTTTTTATATAGGGAAGCTGAATTTCTTTCAACTTCCATAGTATCAGGGAATATTTCAGAATATGACCATGTCTAGCTATAAGCTTGTAAAGCAGTTGAGACAAAAGTTACTTTCTTATTTTCACTCACATGTTACAGACTTCTGGCTGTTAGTGTTTTGCGGTTTTGAAAACAATGAAGAAGAGATTTATTATGTTACTTTTTTTAGATGGTTTTGTTTCATTTGATTTCAGGATAGATGCAGTACCTTAATGAGTGTGATCTGTGGAAGCTTAAACAGTGATACAATTTTTTTTTTGCTTGCAGATTAGTTCTAATATTTTCAGAACACTTCCACCTAGTGATAACCCAGATTTTGATCCGGAAGAAGATGAACCAACTCTTGAAGCCTCGTGGCCCCACATACAGGTGTGTGATCCCTTTACTTTCAAGACTTCTTGGAAGGCCAGAAATGTGACTTCAGTTATTTTGTGCCTTTCTTAAGAGCAAAAAAATTGCTTTTTTAATACAATTGAATTTTTATACTTGAGAGAGAAAAAAGTGGTGCTTTTTTTAGCATGTGTAAATATGACTGAATGTAACTCTTCTGAATGGCTTAAATACTATTTTTTAAGCAGGGATTGCACTGTTAAATTGTGGTGTATGTATGTTTTAAAACTGTGGATATTTTAGGTAATTTTGTTCTTCACGTAAGAGGTTTGTTTTCTGCAACTGAACTACTTTTAAGTGTTGTTTCAATAAAGTATAAATTAACAGTTCGGTTTCTTGTGACAATAACAAAAAATGGAGTAATAGCCTTTATTTGTCCTTTGAGCAAATAGAAATCCCCTCCTTCTTCCCACCCTTTTCCCTCCCTCCATGCAAAAACTTTACAATATCGGCGTTGTTTGGTAACAGTTGGGTGGTTATTCCATTGTTGCACTTCTGTGGCGATCCCGTGATTTTTATAGCACTGCTGTATCAATCACGTGATTGACTTGCAGTGCGGCTGGATTTTATTTCATTTTCTATTAACTCTTAGAAGTTGTAATTGTCCAAGCACATATCTCGGGTAGTTCGTTGCTGATTTTATGTTAAGTAGTATCTATTAAAGAAAAGTGAAGTAGAAACTCCTAGCAGTGGGTAGAAGATTAAGCTGCTGCACATCTGCACACCATTTGCTCTCTCCTCGCAAGAGCTAAAATGCTACTCTGCCCCTATAATATTACAGTTCTAATGCATCCACAAATGCTCTTATTTAAAAACTGGGCTTCTAATATTGACTATAAAAAGTACATATTCAGCATAGTATTTGAGACTTAAACCAAACAAGAATTAAGTTATCACAGAAAATAACTCTGCAGATTAAAGGCTGTGATAATTATTTTCTTGCATATGGCTGATTCTAATGTATAGGAGAAATGGCTGTAACTGAACTAGATGAGAGGCTTGAATTTGTTGGGTGGGAGGGTGCAAGGGCTAAGCAAATGTCTCTTGTAGTCAGTAGCAGCACCATCTGACTTCTAAATACCCCTGTGTCTCAGAGGTAAAATTTGTAAATGCTAGCTCAGTTCGCTTTAGGTCATGATTAAACTCTAGTCCTGTTTGTAGAAAAAGACCTGTGGGTTTCGTGATCAGTTCACTTGTGCCTTAGGCTTGCCTGAGAGGAATTGAAAGAGGTTTGTAGCCTGTGGTATTATTTGAAAACTTTTTTTCAGGTGTGCTCCTTGCTTTTTTATAAGGGAGTTTTTGCCAGGCTGTCTGGTCACTGATTGTGGATTTCCCTCTCCCGTGTCCGTTGTTCATCCTGCCCTTGGAATAGATCGCTCCTTGCAGCACAGTGGAAACAGATTGTGTTTTCCACTCTGCCCTTTTACAATTCATGTGCTACTGGACCATAGAAGACTGAGTTGGATAACTTGCTGATTGCCCTTCAGGGGCACAAAGCTGCTGGAAATGTCAGATTTTGTGTGTGGAGTAAGGGCTGTACATGACCATTCTTCTCCCCAGCAAAACACACTATTTTTTTTGGCATAGTCTAAAGGACTGCTTAAGGAGGGAAGGTGTGGATGTTTTGCCGGCTGTGATCTGTGACTGATCAATTACAAACAAATTCTAAATTCTATCCTGATCGAACAGTCAGGTAGCCAGTTTTCTGGGAGAGGAAAGAAAAGAATCTGAACCTCTACTCGTCTCTTCTTGATTCTGTTGACATAATTGCTTAGTAAGTTACCAATGTGTGTAGCCACAACAAAAGACTCCAGACCTTCAGTAAAATGAGTGGCACTTGAAAGATGTTGCTTTAAAGCATTGCTCAAGATGGTTTGTCGCAGCCAAACTAGGTTGAACAGGTTGGCATTTAAAGCCACTGTGCATTTTGAAGCTTAGGGGGTTGCAGAGTTGGTGGAATTGGTAGTTTAAAGCAATAATATTCTAGTGGTCCCTGCAAGATCGAATCGCTAAAGTGCTAGCAGTTGTATTTCATAGCTCTTTGACCCAAGCAGACCAGTTTTGAGAACAAAAACACTAAATCCAACATCTCTCCTTAGTATTTCCAATAGTAATGCTTCTGTTGATCTCAAGTAAGTTGAGCATGCCTGTCTCTTTAGGTAGGATCTGTTGTGGCCAGAATCTCTTCTGGTGCCCTAGTTTGATAGTTGTTGTTAATGTTTTTAAGTTTGCAAACATTAACATACAGGAGAAGTGAGAGGCTCACTTATCCAGAAATGGCCACTGCAACTTGCTTCCTGAAATGCCTTGGATAAGGAGGCTTTCGTGTGTTTCCCAAGGCTCACAAGGATTTCCAAAGTTATTTCATACCCAGCTGATATCCTGAATTTCATCTTGGACAGCTTGTAACAAGATGTTGCAGCATTGTGCTTTTCACTTCGTTCTTCTGCTTGATGTCTGTTGCAGTCACTGTATCTGTGTATGGAAGGAAGCCATAATTATCCTTCCTCCCCTGTCCTTTAGGGAGAACAAAATATGCCACTTTAGTGTTCACTCTTAAAAAGTGTTCTATCCCATGACAATTCTAATGGCTCTTTCTCTGTATCCTTTCAGGTTTTAATAAATTCCCTCAAGCACGTGTAGGACTGTGCATCTCTGTCTGTGCTGTCAGTAGCTTCCTGGAATATCCTAGGATTTCATCTGTCACTTCCATAGCTTCATTGTGAGGATGGATCTTAGTCATCCTATGGTTAACTCTTTCTCACCTTAAGGGCTTGCAAATGCTCAGCAGAGCTTTTTCTTGGAACCCCAACTGTGACTTTGCAATCCTTGAGTTTCATCCTGTATTTATTCTTCTAGGGCTTTGGGGTCATCTTGTCCTTTCTTGTGGGTAACATGACATACTTTATTTTTTTCTGTTTTCCCTCCTGGTGGTAGCTGCCAATACTGTGGCATTGTCTGAGCGATTATCACACATGGCTGTTCTTTGTTGTTGTCACTGAGAAATATTTCATACAGGAATTTATTACAGAAATCTTTAATTAAATTAAATTCCAAAATTAATCCCTATGAAGCTGTGCTGTATAACCTCCCTCTGGCCATATGTTGCCCATTTCTATATGAATTTATGTCGTTGCTAATTTGAAAAATCTCAGTAGAATCAGAATATTTTGTGTTGGAAGAAACCTTTAAAAATCACCTTAGTCCAAGCCCCCTGCAGTGAGAAGAGACACCTTCAATGAGATCAGGTTGCTCAAAGCACCTGCTCAGCTTGGTGTCAGCTGCAAACTGGCTGAGGGTGCTCTCAGTTCCACTGTCTGTGTCATTGATGGAGATACTAAACAGCCATGGTTAGGCTCTTTCTAAGACAGAGGATGGAGTATGGTAACATTTAAAATTCTGTTATTGGATTGTCTGTTAGGATGCCGAGAGAATGGTGCCAGTGACAGGACAAAGAGTCATGGTCATACACTGAAACACAAGATGAGGAAGAACTTCTTTACGTTGAGGGTGGCAGAGTACTGAACAGGCTGCCCAGGAAGGTCATGGAGTCTCTTTCTCTGGGGATATTCAAACCTCACCTGTTCCTCTATCACCTGCTCTAGGTGACCCTGCCTTGGCAGGGGGGTTGGACTACGTGATTTCCAGAGATCCCTCCCAACCCTAACAGTCCTGTTATTCTATGTAAACTGCTGACATGAAAAGCTCTTCATACAGCCTACCAGAGGAGGAGAAGGTGAAGGGTAACTTGTGTTTCTGAGCTTGTGCTTTGCAGATACAGCACACCCTCCTTGAGGCTATGCATAAGTAACTGTCAGCTCAAATGTTCTACATAAAAGTACTTACTGTCACGCATTTCTCTCAAGCGAGGTTCCTAATTATAATTGTGAATTACTCAGGTGTTGGCTCTCAGTTTAGTTAAGTACTCAGAGTGGTAATAGTTGGAATTCGTGCCTGTGAGTACGAGCACAGCTCTGCGTGGGTTTTATTTAGAAGCCCAGGCAGTGGTGGTGTTATGTACCTGAATTGCATTGTAGCACTATTACTAATCAGTTGTTTAATTATATGGAGTTATGAAATAGGCATTGAGAACATGAACAGCTCTGAATGTAATCTAAACATAAGGCATCTTTCCTCTCAGTTCTGTCTTAGTGAAGAGATGCATTCTGTGTATTTTATTAATCTGCCATTGTTATGGAAGTATGGTATTTTGTCTTGGACTTTTGATGAACCCCAAAATATGGGACTCGTGCTCTGGCCTCTTCATACCACTCTCGGCTACCCCAGGCTCTTGGTAGCTCTATCTCCTGTCAGGTTTTTTGTCTGTGGGCATTGGGGGATTGTAGCAAATGGGAACTTAAACTAAGTAGAAATAATATGCTACAAACCATAATGGATATTATAATTAAGTTTCCAGGATGTAGAAGCCTAATTTTAATTCAAACTCTTTCAGTTTCTGTGAATTCATTCAGCTGCTTTAATATGACTTTTCATTTTCAGAGTTTTCAGTCAAAACTTAATTCTACATCTCTTTAAGGAATTATATAATGTTAGAGCACTTAATTTTACTCTCAGTGCTGCTAAATGTTTGGTAGCCTATTTCTTCATAGTAAGTTCTTAACATGGCAGGAATGTAACATTTAGAACTTGTTTTTTGTTCACTAGTGATATTTTCAGTAGATTATTTATTAAGCTTTGACTCTTCTGGGAATTAAAATGTTCTGGGTACTTACTGTAATTCTTTCAGTAAATTCCAGTAGAGGCTGTGGTTAAGCAGCGATGTTAGGCTTTGATTCCCTTTAGTAGTTTGATAAGCATGTGAGTGGTCCCACTGGTTTTGGTGGTGGTGACGGGGGTGAGATCTGTGTTATGGTGTGCTTACTGATGTCAGAATTTTCATTTCCATGTTTGTAGTTGGTGTATGAGTTTTTCCTGAGGTTTTTGGAGAGCCCGGATTTTCAGCCCAGCATTGCGAAGCGATACATTGACCAGAGATTTGTACAGCAGGTAAGAGAGGAGTTTTAAAGTTGAAAGTGGGATTTAAAGATCACCTCTCGAGCTTAATTTATCAGATGGACTCTTAAAGCTTTCCTGTTGACACAGGGTAAATTTCAGTTGTTGCAGCAGTGGTTTCTGCCAAACACTGAATAAACAGCACATCATACCACAGGGGCTATATGTAATTAGTAACTTCAGGAACGCTTTGTTTTCAGATATCAGCCCCAGTGCTTTGCAATGCAAGATACTTGGAATTTGTAAAGTTCTGTTTTTCATGATTTGTAACTTAATTCCAGTCAAATCAGCAATGTGGTAATTATATTTTTGTAGTCCTTCTGTGTTTGTGTTTTTTAAGAAATTACTTAGGAAAGTCATGCTTTACCATGCAAAGCAACTATGAGCAAGAAAACGAAGTGAGATTTCATATTAAATATAACTTCTCAGGGAATTATGGTGTAGAATGCAATAACAATTTTTGGTTCAAGGTGAATTCAGTGGGGATTTTTTTCACCATGTCGAAATATTTGTTTGCCAAATTTTGTTTGTCAAAATACTTGTTTGCTCAGTATCTGAAGAGTGAGTGCTGGCAGGCCATCACAATTACAGCAATGTAAAGTAAAACCACAAGATGGGTGCTTTCTCTCCCTACCTTCAGTGACTGCATTTAGTTTCCACTTATTTGGTTCTACTGTTCATGTTTATAAGTGTTTCCTTCTTCTCAGTTTTATTCAATTTACACACAAAATTTAAGCCTGAAGCTGCTGGCTTGGTGTGGGGTATCCAGGTTACAAATTGACCTGTGGTCCTTACGAGTAGCATGGGAGAGTTTGTTCCTGACATTTCACTTGATCATTCTCTAGAGTACAAGATAAAGACAATGCAACCAGCAGCTAGCTATATATGGCAAAAAACGTGGAGTGGTGACCCTGAGAAATTCCTGCTAAATATAAAATTGAAATGAGCCCGAACCAAGTTCCTGAACAGCTGTTTCCAGTCCCTTGTGCTGCTTGGTACAGACATACCTAAGCTCAGACCTGAGCAGGAGGCTCTGGTGACTGCTTGAGCTGTTACTGACTTGCTCAAGGCAGCTAACATTTCTGAATGTGCTGTTGCTTGGACATGCAGGGTTAAAAAAAATAACAAAAAATATGGTCTATAATGCGATCAGAATATTTTTTCATGTCTTTGAGTGGGCATGGTCTTCTCTGTATCCTTGGATAACTTTCTACATGAAAAAAGTGCGTGGGAAGTTTTGTTAGCTTATTGCAGCATTTAGTCTATTAATAGGGAATTGGTTAATAATTACATATCTTGTGCTTATTCTATGACCCCCTCCTTAATTGTAAGATTTACTGTATAAGAATCCTTTTGCTTAGCCATCAAGACACAAGTACCTTGTTGAGATAAGCAGTAAGGGATTTTAATTAAGAAATTGTAAATATGGGATATAGATTTGATTCATTCTGATTTCTTAAAGAACAAGTGTAAACCACTTACCTACAGTTTGACAATCTCATTTTTGCAATTTTGTTTTTATTTTGATAGTAGAATAGTTACTGGAATGACTCTGGTGTCTGTCCACAGGAAAGGAATGAAGTTGCTGAGTTTATTAGAAAATACCAACTTTATTAAAAATGTAATTTTGAAAATCTACTGTTGACATTTAAGCAAAATGTACAGTTAAACTGATTCTATCTTCTTCCCAATGTAAACTTGTAAATTAAAGATATAATTCAAAACAGGTAGTAACAAAACAAAACCTTAAGTCTTTCAAAAGTAATAAATTTCAATTTAATTTTTAAAGTTGTTGGAGCTCTTTGACAGTGAAGACCCACGAGAACGTGATTTCCTAAAGACAGTTCTTCATAGAATTTATGGAAAATTCCTCGGTTTAAGAGCATTCATCAGGAAACAGATAAACAACATTTTCCTCAGGTATGCTGTGTGTATGTGTGACTAGGTTGAGGAATATTTTATCTTGCTTTCATGGTCTGGATCTGCAGTGATTTATTCTTGAAATAAAGGACCTGGGTTTGGTCTGTGATCTTGCGTTCAAATATTTGAAGCTTAGTAAAGGTTATTTCTTTGGAATCTCTGATCCTCTGTGTCAATTTTTGATGGTTGTCTTTTTTGGTAACAGGTTTATATATGAAACAGAGCATTTCAATGGTGTTGCTGAACTTCTTGAGATATTAGGAAGGTAAGTTTGATCTCACACAGAAGAAATATAGAATGTTACTGTGAATGTTTGCTTCAGCTTTTCTGCTTTGGGAATGGAGGGGGGAAGAGAATTATTATAGTAACGAGTGATGAAGTGCAGTCACTGATAATCTAATACTGTCTGGGTTACCACATGAATGTCAAATTAGGACACAGAGAATAAATTATTCCTTTTTCAATGCAAGTTTTAAAGACGACTGGCAAAAAATGTTTCTCAAGGGTCCTTGTTTGTCAGACCTATCTACTCTTGCTTGTCTTCTACCTGATAGATGGCTTGTTCTTTGATTCAGAAAAGGAATGTTAACTTTTGCCCTCGTGCTGAATGAAATGCTTTAATATTCAGCAGGCTGGTTTTCCTTCAGTTCTATTCAGGAAAGCCTTGTAAGTTCTAGGGTTTTTTAGTTACCTTTTTTTTGGATGTTATTTCACTAACTTCAATTTAACTTTGAAGTTTTTCTCTGGTAGTTTTTTTACTGCCTTTCCGAAACTGTCACGCATTTCACAGTAGAAAATTGTATTACTGGTCTAACTGAAAATACAAATATGATGGAGCTATTGTGGAACAAATTTTCATGAAAAATCAAGTGAAATACCATTACTTTCTCAGATTTGCCTAAAATGTAAGGGGCAAAAGAAACTAACCTTTTCTTGAAGTACTTTTGTCTGTTCTACAGCTCATCAATTCTTAAATATAAGATGACTGAATCAATGAGACAACTTTTAAACTTTGTTTTTGAAGGGAAAGGTTGTTCAACAATCTCAAAACAAGTGTTCAAACTGCACTGTTAAAACTGTATGATCCATTATTTTTTCTCTGCAAGTTGCTGGTGGTTGTGGGTGAAATGGGTCAGCTTCCTGATACCTCTGCCTAAGCATTACAATTAGACAGCAAGACTTACTGTAGATGATTGTATTTAATGGAGGTCACGATAAAAATACTTCAGCTCATCTAATGAGTATTATTTAGCTTCTACTGTGGTTCTCTGGTATTCCTTACCAAGAATTACCAGCATTTTAAAGGTTGTGCACATGTAGAGCTAGTTTATGGCTTCAAAATAATCAGGTTTAAAAACTGAATCAGAAACGGAGTTTCACTTGAACTTACAGAAATTCTTGACTTGCTAGGAAAAGAATTTTTTTTAATAAAAATAAATCCTGCTTATTCATGTTTTCAGTATTATCAATGGTTTTGCACTGCCACTGAAAGCAGAACACAAACAGTTCCTTATGAAAGTTCTGATTCCCATGCATACTGCAAAGGGATTAGCTTTGTTTCATGCACAGGTAAGCTTTTGCCTATTTTTAACAGTGGTGGGGTTTTTTGTATTTACATTCGAAACTAATGAAATTTAAAGCGCTATGTATTATAATATCAATGTTCCAAAATATTTGCAAATTCAGTCACTTTAAAAAAAATCTTCCAGATCTTATATCTAAATGTTAATTTTGAGATAATATTTGGCCTATATTACGAGTGAAAGAATGTACCAGTGAGTCAAAGACTTAGCGAGTGAAGTTGGAAGCTTTTTTGCTTATAGTCTTGTCACACTTTAAGCTTCATTTAATCCCAGGGCCTTGTGCTGTTGTCGCTTCCTTTATGTAACTTAAATGCTGTGTGTAAAGGAACCTTGGGTATGGCCAGGTATTTATTTCAGGAGTGTTTTTTTCTTTCTAAAGCTACACGAGTGATGGGGTGGGAGGGAGAATGTTGTTGCCATTTATAAATGGCAGAAATGCACAGTAGCTCTCTGGATCAGCCAGGAATTATGTAGATCCGTGACACGCTGTCAGAATGCTGCAGTTCTTCAGCTGACTTTGATTCTTATACTTGCCACAGACATTCAGCATTTCATTTGAGGAATAATCTGTATCCTTTCCAGACATATGGCACTTCAAGTATTGAATATGGTTGATGCAAACCTGGTAGTAATTCTGCTGTGGCTAATTAAAACTTGCTTTGTAACTTAGCTCGCTAATACAGCTCCTTACAGACTAAAGATACAAGAAAATGGGTTTCTAATTAAAGTGAAATCATTATTATGGCTGTATAGCCTACAAACAGGATCGAGTGAAGAGCTCCGTTAATTCCTAATTCTCATATGAAGTTTTAAATTAATCAAATCACTTGTCTTTGTGGTTTATTGCCTTGCTGCTCCATGGAATGAGTCAGTGAAATGAAAGGGCCCAGTCACCTCCCAAAGGTGTTCTCACTGACAGATCAGTACAGCAAGCTGCCCTTTTTTTCTGGGATACGTTTAATCCAGTTCATGGGTACTGAAAGGGCCCTGTTAATTCAGCTGTACCTGAAAGTAGCATTTGTCCTGCTGACCAGGCCACTCCTCTGTCCCTTTATAAAACACTGGTGCCAGGTGCACACACAGCACTGCATGTTCCTGGTTTCATTTTATCCCAAAGGTCTAAGCCCGTGTTAAATCTGCTTTGCAATCCCAACTGGCCTGGTTGCTTTGTTGCTGAGTAAAGTATAGCCTACCCTTAAAAGTTAAAGCCTTAAAGATGAATTAAGCTTGAGTCTTTGTGTCTTTGAACAGTAAAGCATTATTGTACTGTATATATACATATAGTGGGATTTTATGAGATTAATGTGTGACATTTATTGTTTTTTGAATCTATACAAATGTATCAGTAGCCTAAGGGTGGAAGAAATAAATTAGACCTGTTGCAATTACAGCATTGTAATTATAAGCTTTGGCATAACAGATTGAAAAAAAAAAAAGAAGGAAAAGGAGTGCTTAAATTCAAGCATCCTAAGAATTGAAATGTAATACGTATTACATAATTTTTGTCTTTGCTTTATATTGTGAAATAATACTGTGACTTTTTAAAATCAGTCTTAATGGAATCTAGGATTGTAACTAGTTCAGTAATAGGATCATTGTATGGTTTCTGTATGGGATGGTTGTTTACTCAGCTGTGTGCTAGCTAAACTCTAGGAATTATATAACATTAAATATCCTTGGCCTGAGCAGGCCCTGCACAGAAACCACGAGAGGCTGGGAGAGCAATGCTGGTGACTTAATCACATTATGCTTCCCCACTTGTTCCACCTTTGCACAGGCACTTGTTGGCCATTGCTGCACTGGGACAGGACACTCAGCTGGACAGCAGCTGCCTGATCTCCTGTGGCCTTGCAATATGTTCAAATTCTTCCACTTGTAATCTTACCACTGAATGTGCTGTAGATGTCTGGTACCTGAGCAATGTGCACTCAGTCAAACCTGTGTTGAAACTTGTTTTTTACTGGAAGCATGGCCTTTTTTACCCCAATATAGATGTTTGAAAGTGTAGCTTTGTAATGTTAATACAGGAGTTGATGTTAAGAAAAATCTGTCTGGATATGGGATCTGAGTTAGGGAAATATCTGCCAAGCTTAAAAATAGTTTTCTAGGTTGAAAAGAAAAGATGATTTTTGGTATGCAGGAAGTTTTTTTAAGATAGAGCAGGCCTGTATATCTTGCTGCTTTAATTGCTGTTTTGTTTAGTTTGGACTAATATGAAATGACTGTGTAGGGGTGTCTTGGGTTGGGTTCCCCCCCATGATCTGAAGTGCTTCCATTAGAAGTTGTGATACTTAGTAATGCTGCAATGTCTAAACAGTGTCTGCTTAAACTAAATAACCATATGACTTACATTCCAGCTTGCCTATTGTGTTGTACAGTTCCTGGAAAAAGATACAACTTTAACAGAGCCTGTAAGTGTTTTTCAGTTGGATGTCTTTCTATTTTTAATTTCAATTAAATATTTCAGTGTAACCTGTTGAACTCTACAGCAGTGCTGTGTTATCCTGATTAAAGATCCATAGGTGGGATTTTTTCTGGGGGGCTGGAAAATGAAATCTAGAATAGTTGAGAAAATTCTGAGTTTGAAAGGGCACTTATCTCTTAACCTATGGCCAAGATAGAGCATAGATTTAACTAAAAGTTTGAACTGCTGGTATCATGCAAAGTATCCCAGATGAGAAAGCATGTAATGACTGTATTCTCTCCTCATAGAAACTGAAATTTCAATTGTTCTGGTACTGCTTGTGCTTAGCCACTGCATGAAGTTGAAATATTTTAGGGAATAAACAATCCCGAAATAAAAGTTGAAAAGAATAACAACACTTCATTTAGACAGAAAAAACTCTGAGATTCCAAATGTGGTGTTTCTGTCCTGCCTCTTCAGTCCCTGGGGTGCTTCTTGGCAGTCAGAACTCAGGTGCTCCAGGCATCTGTGGCTTTTGCCAGACCGAATCTCCCATGATACATATTGACAGCTCAGCTAAAAAGGGTTTGTGCACAGGCTTTGGCAGGGCCCATGAAGAAGAACAGAGGCTCAGGGCAGTGCAGCAGCCCATGAGGACACAGAGTGATGTCAGGCCAGCTATGAAAGAAACTGGTTTTAGTTGGACAATCAGGAATCTCTCCATTAGGGGTATGTTGATATTTAAATACTTTACCCCTTTTGTGACAGAAAAATGAAGAGCTTATGCAAGACCTAAATTTTTCTTCTATAAAGAAGAAAAGATAAACAGCTTTGTGAAAATATTGATCTTCACTGAGTGGTCTTTCAGTGGAAGCTTGTTTCCAGCACAGCCACTTCAGCACTGCTGTTCCTCATCAGCTGACCTGTTATTCTGTAGGTGGTGGAGGGTGTCTCTGGATTTGCCTTGTGTGCTTGAAGCATCTTCTTCCCCCTGTGCTGCGGTGTTCCCAGCCACAGCAGTCAATAGGCTTTTTTTGGGGGATAGGGCGAGGAGAAAGGAATTGTGTAACCCGTATTCCTTGAGCCAAGTGAGGAAACAATCCAGGCATTGTGACAGTTAAAAGTTGACATGTGAGCAGAAAATGTGTAGTGTTACATAAAAACCTGCAAGATTGAATGAAGTGACAACGTGACAAGGTCGGAACTTCCTGACACAAATGTATGGAAGGGTGGTGCAGGATCCAAGCCCAGCCTGCCGTGAGGAAGGCAGGGCTTTAGAGCAGTGCCACCGTGCAGTTCTGAGGATCGGCTGGACTGTGGTCTGTACAATTGTGGTTGCTTCTTAATCAGTTAAAGGTGAGTTCAGGCAGGAGAAGACACAAGAACTCACTGCCTGTGTTTGCTTTGGTTGTTACTCTGGGTGTATAGAAAGAGTTGTTTTGTAAAGGAATTAAAGTGAATAAGATAAGAAGCGAAGCTCTAAGAAACTTTCTGAAATGCTTGAAAAGTAAACGTTAAAATTTGGGGCAACTGATGAGATAGCATTGGAAATTTTTCTTGGCTTTAGGTCAAGTAATATTTTAAGAACTCCATCAGAAGGCTGTCTTCACACATACCTTACTGTTATTTTTCTGGCAGGAATTGTCACTCAGGGTCAATTTGGAGAACATTCAATCCGAACTCTTGTAGCTATGGTAGTCTGCCTCAGGTCAGTCCTGATGTTTGCAGAGCTGACAAGAAGAGTTTGTTACCTAACCCTGCTGAGTGCAATGGCCTTTACATGGAAGAAATCAGGCTAAACGTGCAGCCCTTGTACATGAGTTACGTTTTCCAGCAGGTGCCTCCAGTTGTAAGCCACTTCATGGGAATCTTGGAGCTTGGGGAAGAATATTAATCTTGTGTAGTAAAAGCAGCAATCTATGAACATAAATGTGCAGGTATCAGCTTTTTAATCTAAAAGCATGGTCAAGCTGGAAACTGATACTCCAGCAAGGAGGAGCAAGGAATAGGTATCTTATTGAGGTGTGCACTGTTATACTCAGAAGATGTTATTTCTTTATCAAGTTGAGAGTATGGGTCTCTCTAGCAAAGTATTTTCAAAAATTCTTGCAGTAACATGTGCTGGGAAGTGCACTTAAGTTGTATTAACTTTTTTCTCTGGAAAGCCACTTTTGACAGTTCATGTGGTTGTTAATAAGCAGCCAGCTGGAAAGCTGAAGGAAAAAAATCAACATGACAAAAAGCAAATACGGAAGGTATTCAAATAACTGAGTAAGTTTTGCCTTTGGATATGATCAGTTAGGTGCTGTTGTATCATAAAAAAATAGACGTCCTTTCCTCAGAATGAAAATTTATAAGGCTCTGAAAATGTTTTGCTTCTGGAACATAGCTACAGC